>OX422209.1:257264553-257502053 GCA_949130495.1 Sambucus nigra
CTTGACAAGCATAAGTACCAACTCGAAGAACTATTGAAGTAATTTATAAATGTCTTCGCATAATCCAATGATGACATACTCGGCATCGATTTCGAGATAGCTCACCATGAGATTCTAACTCTTCCAGAATGAAAACTGGTCAAACAAAAACTGCAAAAGCTCTACACCGAATGGTCGTTCATGGTTAAACAAAAGGTTACCAAATAGTTAAATTTAGGCATCATTCGGGTGATTAAATATCCCACGTGACTATCTAACATTGTACCCATGCCATAATTACGAGGGAAGGTCCGAATTTGCGTTAATTACTAGGACTTAAACAAAATGTCTTCGAAAGATGATTACCTAGTGCCCAACATCGACATGATTATGGAAAACATGACCAATCATACTCTCAAGTTATTTTTTGATGGGTTTGATGTATACAATCAGATCAAGATGCAACCTGATCATCAAGAAAAACCTGTATTCATTACCCTTTGGGGAACCTTTTATTACAGTGTTATGCCATTCGGTCTAAACAATGCAGGGTCTACCTACCAAATGGTTGCCACAATCATCTTGCATGATCTGATACAAAAAGTGTTTGAGTTCTGTGTGGTCGATATGATTATTGGTTCTAAGACTCGGGAAGGTCATGTTCCCGCCCTTCGAAAGTTCTTCAAAACGCTACGACAATACCAGATGCGACTTAACCTATAAAAATTCATTTTCATCATCACCAAAGGAAATATTTGGGATTTATGGTTATCAATAAAGGAATTGAAGTAGACCCTGCCAATTTAAAAGCCATACTTGAAATTCCACCACCCCAAATGGATAAGGAAGTTCGGGGATTTTTAGGAAAGTTATAATATATCAGCTAATTAACTTTTATTTGTGAACCCATCGTTAAATTCATTCGAAAGGACTCTACCAATGTCTGGAATGAAGACTTTCATGAAGCCTTCAATAGAATGAAGAAATATCTTACCCGACCTCCGGTACTTATACCACCATAGCCTGGTCTCCCTCTACTCCTCTACCTAATCATAAAAGATACTGCAGTTGGGGCTTTGTATTCATATACATTGAAAAATCCTTCAAAAAAAGGCCCACCTACTATGTCGGTTATAAATTGGTCAGGTATAAAGTCAATTACACTGCCTTGGAGAAAGCATGTGTATTCCTTGGTTGGATTACCTAAAAATTATGGAACCACATGATCACTTTGCCCATTAGACTTTGTCCCGAATGGATCCTATCAAATACCTGCTCGAGAAACATGCCCTATCTAGTGGATTTCTGAGTTCCCAGATGAAGATATCCTTTTCACCTCATAAGAAGACCTCTGGTGGCAAATGTTCTTTGATGGCACTGCCAACAAGAAATGATATGGTACTGGGATACTCCTAATCGCCCTAATGACTGTCACACTCCCATTTCCATCAAGCTAGATTTTCCCTGCACTAATAATATTACCAAATATAAGGCGTGCAACGTGGGCCTCAAATTCACTATCAAGAAAGGTATCCAATGCCTAGATGTCTACGGGGATTCTTCCATCATCATTGGCCAGGTCCTTAGATGATGGAAGTCAGAGATGAAAAAATCTTACCCTTATATGCCCACGTAGAAGATCTCGGTTCCCAATTCTGGGATATCACCTTCCACTACTTGCCCTGAGCGAGGAATAGCTTAGACACTGCTCTTGCAACCTTGGCCTCCATGGTGTACATGCTCGAGGGAATAACGATGGCTCCTTCATAGTCTAAAAATCAGCTAAACCGGCCCATTTTTACTATATTAAGCTTGTCACAAAAGAGGATTCTTATATAGATGAGTTTTGGTATGATAATATTTTATGCCTCCTCAAGCACGATAGGTGATGATACCAGAAATCACCCACTTGTCGTTCTCGTACCAGCAAGTCAAGTTTAAAATACATAATAAATAGATAGAGCAAGTAAAATAAGATAAAAGACAAGATGTAGGGTGGTTCGGATATTAAAATGAGACTACACCCACTTGGTTTGATACTCTGATTATATGCTTTATACTATAAGTTTCCAATGCCATAATAGGCATACAATGTAGATGTGAGAAGAGAATAAATGTTTGTAATGTTTTTGGGAGTGCTAGAGAGGTGACCATAATGCCAGTGAATAGACTCCAAGATGCATCGACAGGTGTGGGGTATCTAACAATTCCTCCCCAAGTTTAGTAGTCTCCGGACCGGATATATGTGTAAGAAATGTCTTCAAATTAGGATCAGATCAGGTCCCCCAATCTCGAGTTGTGGACCCCTATTTAAAGGAGGTTTAGGTTTTATATTGTTGCTGTAATTGGAGCGGGGATGCAACCATCTATGTTCAAAGGTAGTGTCCTCACCCTATAAAATGTGGATGAGAGGGGCTAAACCATGTTGCATGTAGGGACACACCCTATAATGTGTAGGTTCGTGCCACGTAAGTCCGCACCCTGTAGTATGTAATTATAAGGTCACAACATTATATACTTGTAAATCTTAGTGTAGTGCTCTCCATGGTAGGGTGATGTATTTTTCATATCAATAAGCCCCCAGTTGTAGTGCCAAGAGATAGAGATTGGGGCTACGACTGAGTAATCAGGTCTCCTCTTCTCAAGATGTCACAACAATTCAAACGCGATGCTTCATCTTCTCGTGGCCTCTTTTATAAATGGTCGTGGCCTTCACTACATTTCCAAACTCTTAAAAGCAAATTGAATCCAACCTCTGTCAATTCTCTGTCTTGAGTTTTCCGACAACCTTTCAAGGAAGCGTGTGGTGGTTTTGAGGCGAGAAGGGCGGTTTAAAGCTAGGCAACACCCATATCTTCTTTTCTCATTAGTTTTTAGGTAGTAACTCAGAACTCCTTAATTTCTGCTTTCTTTGACTGCTTGTTCTGCTTGATTGTACCTCTTGATTTCTGCTCATAAATGCACCATACGAATCAATTTTCTCTGCTGAACAACTAATTTTGATTTGAATTGATTCTGCTAATATTCATGCTGAAATGAAATCATTTTTCTACTAAATTGAATCATTCTTCAATTGATGAAATAAACTGCTAAATCCATGTTGACTCAATAAATGCAGCCTAGTGGACTTCGTAGGATCAAATTTATTGATTTTAGAGTTTCAGGATTTAAAAAATATATCACTATGTTCTTTGCTTGAGCAAAAGCTTTCGAATTCTAGGCCTTTAATCTTTAGATTAGGCTACGTCCAGTTATAAAACTGCTCAGGAGTATGTATGTTCTTTGCCTAATCTAAAGATTAAAGGGTATTTATTATACATATGTATGGCCCTGACAGTTATAATAAATACGTCCAGTGTATAATAAATACCCTGACAGTTAAAGGGTATTTATTATACATATCTAAAGATTAAAGGGTATTTATTATACAGGAGTATGGCCCTGACAGTTATAAAACTACGTCCAGGCCTTTAATCTTTGGTTGCGGCCTCATGTCAATACTTATGTATAATAAATACCCTTTTTCACTTAGGGTTTAACCTTAGGTTAGTAGCCGCGGCGTTTTTCCAACAAACTAAAAGGCTGCGATATAATGAGACATAACTAATGTCTGCTTCCCCAAAATAATATGACATGGCAGAAGTTGTTATCCGTAGGATTCCAAAGCCCAAAACTTGGTGGTGTAAGCTGAAATTGTTAAAACTTTCATTTTTCTTCAAAACTTGTTACATTGTTTCGGTCGTAGCCTCTAAGAGGCTTCTCTGACCATACTGGCTGCGACACCTAACAATAGACTTTTGTTCTATACAGAAGTTGCTGCAACCATATGAGTTGGAATCCTGACGAATTTCTGAAGGATTTCTAAAATAACCATTTTGGAGTCTCTCCCCCCAGAACTTCCTTATGTGTGTCGCTTATAGACAATAGGGTCTTTCCAGCTCAAAGATTTCCCAAATTGTGTCTTTCTTGATTTCGATTCTGACTCCATGGAAACCACTTATATGAAAGAGACTAACTTTGTGGACTCCTCTTGTAGGAAAGGTTATGATTCCACCACAATGGAAGAGGATACCAACTCAAGTAACAACCCAATAGATAATGATATTGAGACTACTGGGCCATCTGAAGGTAGGGACGTGCTTGCTAGACCCTCTAACAGAGCTGAGACATCTCTTGCATCCTTAAACATCCGCAACATTATGACTAAGGAATGGGTTAATCAAGTTGCTAAGGCACTTGAATTTCCTAAATATTTGGTTTGTTCAGCACCAGTCACGGAACAAAGGCCCTGCATGACACTTTCTGATGATGGGGTCTGCTTCCCCCTCCACGCATTTGTATATAGGCTGCGGCTGCCAGTTCCATCCCCCACTAGAAGAATCTTCCAGACCATGAAAATAGCCCCAACCCAACTAGATCCCAATGGATGGAGGGAAATTCTTGCCTCAGTGGTGCTGTGGAAGAATAAGTTTAGGAGGGACATAACTCCCGCAAAATTTTTTCATTTTTATAGACCTAAGGAGAATTCAGTAAAATTCGCATGTTATTATTACTTTACCATCCGCAGAAATGATGAAACCCTTTATATTGGGATGCCCACTACTGTGAAGAGTTATAAGGGCAAGTAGTTTTACATCTCTGTAGAATGGTGGGAAATCCACCCAGATGAGACTGAGGGAGAGAGATCTTTCAGGATACCGCGACAGTGGGGACGCCCCTCCAAGATTGGTAAATAAGGTTGCATCCCTTTGAATTGTGTCCGCGTCCTGTTGCTAGAAATTGTCTTTGAAACCTTCTTTCCTTTACTTTTGGGAAATTATTGAACTTTCTATGCAACTCTTGGCAATCTGCCTCTTAGTGAATAGCAAGAGAGTAGGATAAGGAGGGCTGTAGCAGTAAGTGCTAACGAAAAAAAGTTTAGCACACTTGTGACTTCAGCTTCCATCTTTGAAGACGGATACTTCACCAACAAATATTTTCCAAAAGAGATGGTCGCGGAAGGTAATAACCCTTTCTTTTATGTAATACCCCGTATTTTTATGCTATATTAATTTGGGGATTTATTAAATTTAATCTGAATGATTTATTTAATAAAAATCCGGAAATTAATTATGTTATAATTATTAACGTGACAAGAGTTAGTAATTATGGGAAATTGGTTGAATATTACTTATGAGCAAAGTAATATATTATATTGATTATATTGAATGTCATGAGTGAATTAAATGACGATTTCAAAAATTTAAGTCGGAACGTGCTCGTGTCACGTCGGGACTAATTTTGTTAAATAAAAAGTGAATATTTTATAAGTTACCCGTATGGTCGTTTTGAGTGCCCCAACGCGTCCGGTAGGGTCGAGATAGTCAGAAAAGTGTACCCGGGGGTGTAGTTTGGGTCTCGGGGCATTTTAGGCCTAATTAGTACCCCGGGAGGGCATTTTAGTCATTTTACATAATTGGGTAATTAAACCCTAGAATTTTCTTAAACAATTTTCTAACAAATCTTTCTCCGGAATTTCTTTCTTAAGATCATCAAGATTTCGTGGTTTATTTCGTTTACATGGCAAGGGTTTCCAGAATCAACATATAAATCAATACTACATGGATTCTCCTATAAAAAATTGGGTTTTCTTCCATAGTTTTCATCACAAATCAATCCTAAACTAATATGAAGATTGCACCAACGAAATAGCAAGATAAACACTTGCCTGGGATTTAAGTATGTAATACCCCGTATTTTTATGCTATATTAATTTGGGGATTTATTAAATTTAATGTGAATGATTTATTAAATAAAAATCCGGAAATTAATTATGTTATAATTATTAACGTGACAAGAGTTAGTAATTATGGGAAATTGGTTGAATATTACTTATGAGCAAAGTAATATATTATATTGATTATATTGAATGTCATGAGTGAATTAAATGACGATTTCGAAAATTTAAGTCGGAACATGCTCGTGTCACGTCGGGACTAATTTTGTTAAATAAAAAGTGAATATTTTATAAGTTGCCCGTATGGTCGTTTTGAGTGCGCCAACGTGTCCGGTAGGGTCGAGATAGTAAAAAAAGTGTACCCGGGGGTGTAGTTTGGGTCTCGGGGCATTTTTAGGCCTAATTAGTACCCCGGGAGGGCATTTTAGTCATTTTACATAATTGGGTAATTAAACCCACGAATTTTAGCAACCTATATCAGGCAACTAGGTTAGTCTTTTAGGGTTAGAATATCCAGAAATCAAGTGACGTGCATTGGAGAAGAGAGGAGACAGCTCCAAGGCGATTCAAGGCCAAAAAGTCACCGGTTTGCACCGCCGCCACCACCGCCGCGTAGATCGCGAGAAAATCAGTCGTGAATCAGAATACCAAAAATCCCAAGTGAGTGTTTAACTTGCTATTTTTGTTGGTGCAATCTTCATATTAGTTTAGGATTGATTTGTGATGAAAACTATGGAAGAAAACCCAATTTTTTATAGGAGAATCCATGTAGTATTGATTTATATGTTGATTCTGGAAACCCTTGCCATGTAAAGGAAATAAACCACGAAATCTTGATGACCTTAAGAAAGAAATTCTGGAGAAATATTTGTTAGAAAACTGTTTAAGAAAATTCTAGGGTTCTTGATAATTGGATATAATTTTAGGTTTAAAATCCGTGTTTAAATGATGAATATGTACATGCCTTACGTTAGAATCATCTGGTATATTGTTATAATGTTAGTAGTAGAATTCTGGGACGATTGGAACTTGAAAATATGGATTTGGTGAAATTTTGGTGATGAAACCCGTAACTGCATTCTGCAGAATTTTTCGCAGACCTTCTTGATCGATCGATCGAGCCTAGAGCTTCGATCGATCGAAGGTTCGATCGATCGAGCCCCAGACCTCGATCGATCGACCCCTCCAGGTAGACTCTTATTTCCCTTATTTACTTAGTTAAATTAAATTATCGTGAAATAATTCTTGGGTATCCTTAATGAAATGTTTTGGGAGATAGGAAAGACCAGTAGGACATATGAATAAGTGTTGAGAACTTTATTATAAGATGAGAATCTTGTTTTGGGGATAATTATATAATGAACAATGAAACTACGTATTTCAAGTGAGAGAATGCGGCGAATAGCTACGATAGTAAATAGAGGTATATCTACTGAATTTTCCTACTTGGAAGGATAGAGTCAACGAATGTCACGTATTAAGTGAGAAAACCCTTCGAGTTAAGGTTAGAGATGAAACCTTATACGTAATTCTATAAATGTGAAATTTAGGATAAATGGTATAATTACGGGTGACGAGAAGAACCTATATTAATATGATAAAGTGGTATATTTATATGATTGTGTGTGCATATATTATATACTTGTGAGAATCATGCCCACGCTACTCGCTATCCCTGAGGTTACCGCGCTGGGACAAGTCTTATCTCGATGGGACCTTTATGGGGGATATTGACTTGTACCCTAGAAGATAGATATCTTTGGTACAGGCTATCGATGTGATAGTTCAGACGGTCCTAAGAGATGCAGGCATGTGCCATCCTCTTAGAGACTTGGAATCGATGCTTCGCCTCAATATTGTTTGTGTATTTATGTTAATACAATTCGAGAGTGATTCCGAATGTATTCCCCTTAATATGAGTGATATGGGGATTTGGATATTAGAGTATGCACGCACCATAGTTTTTATGTGGGGTGCTGTTATTTTATATATATTATACGAGTAGTTAAAATATATATGAGATTTGGAAATTTGAAACTGCCTACCGTGATTTGATAAGTAGGACATGGTTGATGACACATATAGTAAGTACTTATTTTGTGGAAGTATAATATGACACTAGGGAAACTTCATAAATGAATAAAAGCTAAAACAAGAGTAGTGCTACTCATTCGAAGTATTCTTTTTAAACCAAAACTATTGTTCGGTTTTGAAATCTTATGAGTAAGTTTAAGATACGCTAATTTATTGGGAAGGTTAGTATGATAAAATGTTAAGATAACCTGTTTGGAAGGTTAGCACGATTGGTGTGCACATTAGAAGAGAGGTGAGAATTTCTCAAGAGAGTATCGCTCTAATATGTTGTTGCATTGGCATGTATCAATTTAAATACTTACTGAACGTATTGTAAATCAAACACACTTTCGGGCTCTGACCCATTTCTTTCTCTCTCTCTCTCTTGTACATATATATATATATATGTATATATTTCAGGTGCCCAGCCACAGGGGCTTATTGCTTAGGATCCCTTGAAAGGAACGTGTTGCAGCTTAGGTGGGAGTTGCAGGTTACTTGCGTAGACGGCTTCCCTTATTGACTCCACTTTTAGCATTCTCAATTATTGGGATTGTGTCGCCCTTTCCATTATTTCATTATTGTTGGGACATTTGTGTTTCAGTTATTTCCAGTATTGTTACTATGGGTTTTATTCAGTTTGTATTGGTGACTTTAGTCTTCATATGTGGACATTCGATTGACGAATGTATTATATTAATTGGACTTTGTGTTCCAGGTTTATTGTGGTGTGATTATTAATTGTAGAAATGTTGTTACTAAAATAAATGTTTTTCTTTAAATAAAATTTGGAAAGTTTGAATAAAAATGGTTTTGACACTTAGCTTAATTATTTAGGGTGTTAAATTGGAAAATGTATTTTATCGACAGTGATGCTGGGAATGAACCAACTGTTTACCTTGATTTAATTTAATAAAGGAGTGATCGCCCGGTATTTAATTAGGCGGGGTGTCACATTTTACTAATGCCACGGAAACTATTTTTAAACCTTCAAACTTTGACACTGGTATATTTTTTCTTCAGGTGAAGAAATTGATAGGGAGCTTTTAGCAGCCCAACTGGCCGAGATGGATGAGGACACCAATGCCGTCAAGAATGCATCCAGGCAAAAGAAGAGGAAAAATGCAAAGTCCAAGCACCCTACCTCAGCTACTACTCCTACTGTACCCTCTGTGGGCGACCAGACGGCTCCGGTCATGCCCATAACTCAGGTTTTGGATTTTTCTCCTCAAGAAAGTCTTGAAGGCCAATTTGATGATGACATCAACAGTCATCTGGCCGTATCAAGCTTGATATCTTCTGGGCCTCAATTATAGTATGGCCATGTCACCTCTCCAATCAACATTTCACATTCACCCCCTTATCCAACAATATTGGCTATTAATGCCAACTAGGCAACTCCTCAAAGTCGTGCCAGTGTTAGCCGGGATGGCCATCTACGGCCTCAGCTTAGGCAACCCAATCCTGAGTCTTTCTGGGACACAACAGCGAGAGTTGTCCATAGAATGCTGAGGGTTCTAGATTTCACGGACATGGATCGTCTTGTGGATGAAAACTATGATGACTTGAAGGATTAGGCCCTCCACAACCTGCTGAGGGTAAGTACATGTTTACCATTTTAGTTCCTTTTTTATACTACATATTTTTCTTCTAACATCCAATATCCTTTTAGGTTGAAGACATTGTAATATCCCAAAAGAGAAAGTACAAATCCTTCTACAAACTGAAGGAGCCCGCGGAACGGGTGCATCTAACTGACGTGGAGAATGCCAAGAACTCGTCATTTGAGGCTAGCAAAAAGCCTGCTACCGTGGCACTCCAGGCTGCTCAAATAAACCTTGATGTTGCTCTCAAGGCTAAGGAGGATGTAGGGGGGAAGCTGATAATGACCATGGAAACTCTCCAAGCTGAATAAAATAAGGATACGAAAGCCTCCCTTCGTGCCTCTAGTTTCGAGTCTCAGCTGAATGAGATTGAAAAAGAAAATTCCTAATAGGAGACTGATCACACCACAGCCCTCAAGAAGATGGAGGACTCACACTCCGCTGCCCTCCAATAGGACACAGTAGCTGCCGTGGCAGAGTACAAGAGATCAAAATATTTGTTTCTCACCAACAACAAATCATATATCTACGGATACCAAGCGCTAAGATACAGGGTGGCCAAAAACATCCCTGATGCTAAGGCCTAGATCATGTCTTGGGGTGTTGGAGATGCTGATCATAGTGATTGCGTGGCTTAAATGAAGACTGAGGCAGAGGAGAGGGTAAGAAAGTTGTTAGAGGACACTGCGGTGGATGAGGACACTCAAAACAACCGCAGAGGGTGAAGAAAGGGACGTTGAGGATAATACGACCTCTTAGACTTGACAAACTTTTACAGTACACTGGGATGAAGCCCATAAACATTTGAACTTTATTTTAGGCTGCGGTCATATGTTTGTAAACATTTATCTATTTTTTGTCAAGGCTGCGACCACTTTGTTTAACCACGAAACCACCTTCGTAGCTTTTAATCGCATTAATCGGGTTATTATCTTCCCCCCGGGCAATGGTATTATAAATCTTCCCCATGCCATGTTCGGATATATATAAAGCCTTCCTAGGCTATAATAGTATTATTCATAGATAATTAAGTCTTCGGCCCCTTCAAATATAGGATTATCCATAGACAATTAAGTCTTTGGACCCCATGGGTTATTATCAGGCCTCCCTGGGCTAGGTATTATGAAGCTTCCCCAAGATAATGTGTGATACACTTTTAAGCTTTCCCTAGCTGGGTTATGTTATTAAGCCCCCACAGATAAGTAACACATGCCAACAGCTGAGAACGATCTTTATAAGCCCCAGTGTCTAATGTAACGAACATTGGTCACCCTCGTGGCTATTGTAACGGGCATTGTAATCCCTCGTGGCTAATATAACAGGAATTGTAAGCCCCCGTGGCTAATGTAACTAGCATTATAATCCCCCATGGCTAATGTAACGGGCATTGTAAGCCCCAATTGCTAATGTAACGGTCAATGTAAGCCCCCGTGGCTAATGTAACGGGCATTGTAAGCCCACGTGGCTAATGTAACGGGAACTGTAAGCCCCCATGGCTAATGTAATGGGAATTATAAGCCCGCGTGGATAATGTAACGGGCATTGTAAGCCCCCATGGCTAATGTAATGGGAATTGTAAGCCCCCGTGTCTAATGATCATAATAAAAGTATACTAAGAGAAAGTCAGCCTTATGAATATAAGAATATGTTCTTACGCCACAAGTGGCGTTGTAAGACCATTAAAGTTTTATGCCAAATAATAATCATTTCTTTCGAGATAACTGGTCATCTTTACCTTGAAATATGTTTAAGACGAAGGTCATTCAGAAGATTTCTATAAATGGGAAGTTAAGAGATAAAACATGACTAAATATGTTCTTCATACATAGATATGATTTTGTTAGGACAATGCAAAGTTAGCCTAATTTCATATATTCATATATATATATATATATATATATATATATATATATATATATATATATATATATATATATATGTTAAGTTTCTAATGAAATACAATGTTTTTACGTAAAACCAACACTTCGTATTTAATATAAATATAGACTAAGGTAGCGTTAAGCATGTATCCTATTTGGTAAAGGCTACATCCTCTAAGCGTCTTTCAGGAATTGCTGCAGCATCCCCTACCTCACAAGCCTTTCAATCTCATCTTTCAGCGCAAAACATTTGCCTATGTTATGCATATGGTCCCTGTGGAAGCTGTAGTATCTGGTTTTGTCCCTCTTATAAGGAGGGGACTTCAATTTTTTAGGCCGGTAGGGCAATTTGTCTTCTTTAATGAGCTCAAACACCTCTTCAATCTCGTAAACTAGTGGAGTGTAGGCTTCTAAACCATTTTCTTCTTTTTTCACCTTCCTCTTCTGACTCCTTTGGTCCAGGGCCGTGACCCCTACGACAATAGCTTCAGTGGCTGCGGTAGCAATAGGTTGGCCAACAACTTTGGGTGTCGCGGCCTCTAGCATAAGAACTCTCTGGGTCAAGAAATTGACCTGAGTCTGGAGCGAGGCGTGGTAAAAACTAGCAGAATGGTGTAATCTCATTCTTCATTTATGAGCTTTGGTTGGATTATCCCTTTCTTTTCATCTTTGTTAGTCTTTAAATATGTATATAATCTGAGATAAAAATACCAGAAGTGACTAATCACAGAATATAGGATTAACTAAATATAAAGTTGGGATGAAGCATTTGCATCGTTGCGCAACTTTATTGATAAGGCTGTAGCCAGTAGGGTATATATGTGCACTGCTGCTGCTTCTTAGTTGAATTCACCAAGGTTGAACTTATGGCCACTTGAGTCCACTCCTCGATGATTTAAATCTATTGTATACCAACTGCACTAGTAGGGACTGCGACGAAAGGTCAATTAAACTACCAGGTCGTATCCCTTCTTGGCAAGAATGAGCAATCCCAAAATTGGAACCTAGGAACTGAGTTTTTCACATGAAAAACGTAGAGAACATGACTAATAGGGTATTTTTAGGGAAGACCAATCTCTTGGTTCACAATAATGGCATGATCATAGTGGGAAACCCTACATCATAGGCTGATAAAGTAGCAAATGAGCAAATATATCTCATCCATTGCTACCCATCTTTCTAAGGCTATCGCCTTTAACACTTTTCAGCTTTATCATGGTTAGGTAACATCATCGGGGTATGTGAAAATATATCTAAGGTCATAAAAAGAGTGAGACCCATAAAAAGATCTGAATAGATGCGATACCCATTTGAGGGTGCGTATATAGAATATGACTTCAATAATTGAAATTCACTCATGAGATAATGATCCAAAGGATCCCCATGAATAAAATAAGGTGTTAGAGAGCTCAAAATATTTAGAAACAAGATTGAAATACCTCGTTTCCCACCGAAGACGCCAGATTGATGATACGAGAAATCACCCACTTGTCGTTCTCGTACCAACAAGTCAAGTGTAAAATACATAATAAACAAATAGAGCAAGTAAAGAGATATGAAAGATAAGATGTAGAGTGGGTAATCTATTAAAATGAGCCTATGTCCACTTTAGTGCCATACTCTCATTATAGGCGTTTTAGTACAAGTTTACAATGCCATAATAGGCATACAGTGTAGATGAGATAAGAAAATACATGTCTGTAATGTTTTCGGGAGTATCGGAGAGGTGACCACAATGCTGGTGAGTAGCCTCCAAGCTATATTGAGAGGTGTGGGGTATCTCGTAATGCCTCACCAAGTGTAGGAGTCTCCAGACCGGATATCTATGTAAGAAATGTCTTCAGATCAGGAGCAGATCAGGTCCCCCAATATCGAGATGTGGACCTATATTTATAAGAGGTCTAGGTGATATATTGTTGTTGTAAATGGAGAGGGGATGCGACCAGCAATGTTGAAAGGTAGTGTCCGCACCCTGTAATATGTTGATTAGAGGGGTTAGCCCATGTTGCATTTAGGGTCGCACCCTAGAGTGTGTAAATTCGCACCATGTAGTATGTAATTATAAGGTTTTGGAATTATATACTAATAAGGCTCAATGCAGTGCTTTGCACGACATGGTGCTATATTTGTCATATCAATAGGTACCTCCAAGATGACATAATAATGATCAAGACACACTTTGTAAATTGGTTGCCCAATACTTTTTTTGCTATAAAGCACCATTTAAGAGAAACTTCGATGGAACCCATTCACACTGCAGCGCATGGGCTGACATTAAAGAAATGACGCAGAAAATCCACAATGGGGAATGCGGACCCCACATGAATGGTCATATGATCTCTTAGAATATTATTCGGTAGGGGTACTATAGGACCACTATGGTTCAAGATTTCACTCTCTATGTTCGGAGATGACTCAAATGCCAACATTTTGCTAATATCCACCACTTACCTCTGCGGGAGTTATACAACATGACTTATCCCTTGCCGTTGTCCACATGGGGTATCGATATCATTGGGTAAGTCACACCTAAAGCCTCCAATATGCATGATTTAATCTTGGTTGAAATTGATTACTTCACCAAATGGGTTGAAGTTAAGGCATACGCATTGTTGAGTGCCAAAAAGTTAGCCAAGTTCATTCAAAATAACATCATCTGCCTATATTGGGTTCCCCGTGAGTTAGTGTTTGATAATGGGTTACATTTTGAGGAAGATGTCCCAAAATTGGTCGAGAGTATGGGATTTAAATACACAAATCTTTTAACTACGTGCCACAAACCAACGGTGCAGTTGAAGCTTCTAAAAAGAACCTCAAAGAAATCATCATCAAGATGATCGAGACTTACCAAGATTGGGATGATCGAATCCCTTACGACCTCTAGTGCTATCACACTTTAGTACGAGAATCAATTAGGGCTACCCCTTACTCTCTGGCATATGGCATGGATGCCAGTCCTATCCATTGAACTAGAAATACTTTCATTGCACATTATGCTTGAGAGAAAAGTCAGCGAGGAAGACTGGCATCAGAACCATTTTGACGAGTTGTAACTCTTAGACGAAAGGAGGTTAAAGACTCTATATCATGTATAAGGGTACCATCTTCGTATTGTTCGATCATTTAATCGAAGAGTCAAGGATCGTGGTGTCCAAGGTGACTTATCCCTAAAAGAATTTAGAAAACTCTTCTGGGACCCCAGAGTGAAATTCAACCCAAACTGGAGTGGCCCTTACATCATGAATAAGATCATCTCTAAATGTGCCTCTATGCTCACTGACCATGATGGACAAGAGATGGCACGTCCAGTTAACCTGTACCTACTTAATAGGTTCTACCCTTAGATCAAAATCTTAGCGCGCTACGACTCCTTTGATCTCCCTTCTATTCTAAAAAATTCTTCATTTCCTATAAAAAAACCTTTTTTCTCTCAAAATGTAACTCAAAAAATTTTCAAAACCACCAAAAGTATGTAGTCATCTCATTCACTTTACATGGGCACAGACCTTTTTTTTCATAAAATGATATTATTTTCCTACCTCCAAGGATGATAGTTCGTTTTACCATTTACATGAACAAAAGGATTATGTATGCCTTAGAGATTGGTATAAATAATTCAAATGTAAAACTCATCAAGAGGCACAACAATATAATTAAAATCCTTTTGTATTCCCCAAATGGAGAATTTTGTACAATGATATAAAATATCAACATAGAGAGTTAAAATAACTACCCCCTATAACCCAAACTGTTCCAAGAATAAACCTAACCAAAACTTCCCAAAATTATTCCCACTAACCGAACACAGACACACATATCTCAATCATAAAATCTTAATAAGAAATGAACACCAACTTCACAAAACCCTATCCGTAGCTACCAAAAGACCAAGTCCCATCATTGTTTTCTCTTTGGGGCAACCAAAATTCCCCTACCTGATTGGTATTATGAAGATGCTTCATAGAATGATATGCCCTGAGCAGCCTAGAAAAAAACACTATGCCCCTTCACAGTGTTAAAAAGGACAAACCATATTTGTCCGGTCTCCTGTACAAAGATATTTTCCACCACCCTCTTTCATAGCCATTTAATATAATCCCCATAAACATGCCAAACCTTGCCAATATAATGAGAATGATGGCTTAATGGTCGAAGATTCTCCCCCAGAAATCCCAACTGCATGTAGGGCTTTAGTCAAATCCCCTACAGGAAAAAAGTCTATTGTCCTGGGAGCAACTATTTTCTCCCATCCGACTTGTCATAAAAGATGCTAGGGGAAATAGATAGAGGTCTGATGAAGTCCAATTAACCAAATGTACCGGTATTCCCCCAGTTCTAGAATAGGATACAACTCCCCCCACCATGGCACCGAGCAACGCAGACATCAAGCTTCATGTTCCACGAACTAGTTTCCCAGTTCTCTATGGATGGGACAAAGATGATGGAATAACGAGTGAAGAAATTAGGCATAGTTCCCAAGGGATATTTAAGGGGGACCACCTATTGGAATCTCTCAGCCAGCCACATGAATAGAATAATCGGGTTTCATATTAGAAAATTAGAACGACCTTCCTACTAAGCATCTAAACCATTCATGGTCTCCGCCAGTATCACCATCGTGGGATTATGATATGACATCCATGTTGTAATGAAAGCCAGTTGAGGGTACACCATCAATTCCTTGGTCACCAGTAGTAGCTTTGAAGTTATGCCCTGGGTAACATCTCCTACATGGACCGCATTATTGAAATCCCACATATGCATAGAATATGTGATCGTTGGTAGATAGGTCATTCCCCTAATGACCAATGGATGAACCACTGAAGGAGAGATATGGAGAAATTAATCTAGCAACGCCTAAAGAGACCGAAAGAATTCGGGCATCATCGTCACCATGCTAAAATTAATCCCCATATCGCTGAAAACTCTACATAGGTCGGATAGACTTCATCCAAGTCAAGGTGTAAAATATGATCCTTGCCAGACCTTTCACTTTTATCGCTAGCATGTTCCAATCGATGGCCCGACTGAGCCACAAAGAGATCCGATACAAATTAAAAGTGTCGTAATCCACATTTTATAAACACATAGCTTCTAGCCTCTCGAGATATGAAGCGAATTCTTCTCTCATGGGAAGGGCCATTTGTGAAATAACAAGGCAGAAGACAAGATATAAGAAATAAGTGAAAATATGAATGGGTGAAAAAACACACCACCGTACCCCTTATCAAGTAATCAAAAGGGCACAAAATTAAACCTACCCTATCAAGTACTGTGGAGTTGCAAGAAAGTGTAATCAAAGCCTTAGGGTGATTCGAGTAGACTCACGTACCTATTGGTAAGGCAAGAGGTATATAGATTATCACCCCCTTGCTTCAAAAAATATAACTTTTCTTTTTTGTCAAAATCAAAAATCTGAAAAAATAAACCCTTATTTAAAATAAACTAGTTATTTCTTCCTATATTATCCATTTTTACTCATCCGTTCTCAAAATAAATCTTCTCTCAAGTTATTTAATAAAATATCCCATTAAGTTTACGATATCAACAACAAAGTAAAAAATGCATGTAGAATAAGTCATTTAATCAAATATAAATAAATAAAAATCTAATTCTTTTTATATATTTCCATTTGCATCATTACATTTTTTAAAGCAAAAAAAGAAGAAAAATAGTAAAAAAGTAAAAATAGCGACAATTATCCTAAAGACCCCCAATCCCAATCTCTTTATCTCTCTAAGACCCCTATCCCTACAGAGAGAACACTTCCCCCGATGAATATCTATGGAGCCTCCACTCCTCGATCCCAATCGCTCCTCCCGGGTAGTAGACAACACCAGACAAGAAGGAACCGGAACCGAGTCCCTGATATAGGTAGTCGCGGAGGCCGGCCAATCCTATATGTCACCAAACAACGTAGTCGACACCCGAACATGCTGCCAACAAAGAAATAGAAACAAAAGGCAAATCAATCAGTCTAAAGCAAAGCCAGACAAGGACAACAAAAGAGAAAGATATACCTCTGGCTCAAGGACATCCTCTGTTAGCCCCAAGCACTCAGATCCACTAAATTAGGGCAGTGCGACATATGTAGCGATCCCCTTCCAGTCAATTGGATATCATAGGAAGGTGGAGCAAGTTGAATGAATGGAACCTCCATTGTTGCCCCCAACGACTATGCACCACATTTGTTATTAGAGGACCCCACTGGCCTACTCGTAATACTGCCCGAATATGTAGGAGGTGGAGTCATATTCACCACATCGTAGATATAATAAGGCATCATCCATCTTCTCACAAAGTCGAGATAGTCTTAGGTCATCACCGTATCCGTATATAATGAGTTTGGATCTCCAATCATCACCGCCGCCCTAGCCTCCTCCGACGTTTTCTGCACCTGCCTCATGCACATCATCGCTGGGTCCACCACCTCACCGTCCATAATCTATCAGACCACTCTATCCCTAAAGTACCAAGAATAGACAAACTCATGCACTAGCAGTCGGTGCATCTGTGCATGCATCCCAGTCACCCTCATGTACTAGACAACAGTCCCCAGGGGTAGAAAGTCACATAAAATTTCCAACAAAAGATAAATATTTTCGTAAACAAAGAAAATGTCAAATAAGGATTCAAAAGAAAAAGGTAATAACCCAGCCGCTCATCAGGGTGTTCAAGGCTTGATGCACTGCCTGTAGAGAGAGAGACTACTTTGATCGTCAGTTCGACTTTTGCCAATGGTACATCCAGCAAAAGTCCCCACCCATTCATGATGCAAGTCTATCAAATGGACATTAAGACCGATCACCTCATAAAATCATGTATGTATAAATATAGGAAATCGTAGAAGAAGAAAACTAAAGGAAAAATACAGGAAAATACATAAAGAGAAATGGGAGAATTACCTCCAAAAGGTACATGGCCCCTATAAAGGATTGTCGGTAGCACCGGTTGAAAGCATCCAGAGAAAAATAAAGGGTCGCCAAGGTCAGGCTCTCCCATTCATAAAGAGGGATATTCAAAAATACTCAATAAAATGGTTAAAACCATAGGTGGATGATGTTCCCACTAGATGCTACAAGAAATCCCAAACAAAAGAAGAATGAATAAACGGTCCATTAGTTGTACCTATAGCCTATCTATCTCATCTATCCCCCATCTCAACAATAGCTCCTAGAGAGAAGAAATGCGGATTAAATCACTATAAAATAACCCTCCAACATTTCCCAACACAGCCCCAATCGCCTCAGGTGTCATCCTCAAAATTGGTCCACATCAATCTACATACACTCTCAATTATCCCTATCAACTACTGAGCTTCATACCAATTAGCACCTGCCTCTTCCCCTTCCTAAGGCAACCCTGAAGACCATTCCACTTTCGAACAACAACCTTTGCCACCCATTGATCGGCATCCCCTGAAATTTCGTGCAGAAAATGCCAGAAAATTTTAAAAATTGCTCGAAAAATTCCTAAAATTTCCAAATAAATATTATAGAATTTCTTCACCAAGAAAACCATTTTTCAATATATCAAAATCCCCAGTCGGATTAAAAAAAATCATATCCTCAATATTTAACCCTAAAGTGGTGTGTTCGTGTCCCAAAGTCCACTACAATTCCCCAACAGAATCCCAAAACCTCAAGTCATCAAATGTTTCCATAATGGAACCTCCGAATCCAATTTCACCAATGGAGTTATCATCCCTAGTCGAATATCAATCCCCAACAGTTTCTTAGAGAAACATATTTCCTAACAAGACCATAAGTGCATCCAACTTCCAAAGATAAGACTCCCCACAGAGCAAACCCCCGCATTACAACTATAGGTCCTCAAAACTAACCTTAACCTACAGAGTTAGTCACCACAACTTATGTCTGCATAATTGCGTCGACCCATAGAATTGGTCGCCCCTACTTTAGGTCCACATAATTGACTTGGCCTATATAATTGATCACCCCTACTTTAGGTCCGCAGAATTGACATTGACCCACAAAATTAGTCGTTATATCTTTAGGTCCTCAGAATTAACCTCGACCCGCAGAATTGGTCTCCCTTACTATAGGTCCTTAGAATTAACCTCGACCCATAGAATTGGTCACCATAATAATAGGTCTTGAGAATTGACCTCAACCTAAAAAATTAGTCTCCATAACTATAGGTCCTCAAAATTATCCTGGACCTGCAGAATTGGTCGCCACAACTTTAGGTCCTAAAAATTGACCTCGTCTGTATAACTTTAGCTCCTCAGAAGTGACCTCAGCCCATAGAATTGGTCACCCCAACTTTATGCTCTTAGAATTGACCTCAACTCGTAGAATCGCTCATCCCAAGCATTACCTTAGGTCTTTAGAATTGACCTCGGACCTGTAAATTAGTTATACTTATACATTCGTCTCATAAAATTGGCCTCAACAATCTTAGGTCCTCAGAATCAACCTAGACACTCTAAAACGATCACCTTTATCCCTTTGGTCCACATAATTGACCTCTTTCCCAAACATCCATGTGGTGTTTATTCAACGACTTTGACTTATTCCAACGTCACTCATCGAGGGGCTCTGTAGAACCATAACCTCCCCATCTCCCATAAACCTTAAGGAAATACTTTGAGTGCTAATCAAGAGGCTATCAGGTGCACCTAGGCCCCATTTGACCTCAATCAACTTCATCGTCAGAGAGAAAGATCAATGAATATTCAAAGATCTCTAAATCCCCTTTTTAATGATCCACCCCATACGCGAATCGGCATAACGGTTCAGACGAATAGACAATTTTACTATTGAAAATTGATATAGAGGCCATTGGGCACTCTCGATACCCAATTTGACCCTAATAAACTTTATCGTTAGAGAAAAATATGAATGAATATTTGAAGGTCTTTGAATTCCATTTCCTATGTTCTCCCCCATGCGTGAATTGACATAATGGTTCAGATAAATGATTCGTTTTCCCTTGAAAACTGATTCGGAGGCCATCGGGGACTCCCGATCTCCTTTTTACCAAAGTAAACTCTTTAGCTTGAACGATAATAAATGAATCTTTGAAGGGAACTAAATACCCTTTCCAACGATCTTCCCTGTGTTTGAATCAGCCTTGTGGTATGGAAGAATGGCCAGTTTTACTCTAAAAGGCCACTAGGTGCTTTCGGTCCCTGTTTTAACAAAGTAAACACTCTGAACCAAGTGAATATATTTGAAACATCACTTATGGTTTGGAGAACGATCCAACTTCATCCGGTGATCTCCTATCCAAAGGACTGATGGGTGCTTCTGAGCCCTATTTAACCCGAAGTCAACGCATGACCCGAGAGAGCCCAAAGGATTCTCAAAAGTCTATGAATAAAATTTCTAACGGTATGCTCCATGCACGATTTAGACTTACGAATTGCATTTTATAACCATTTTTCTAATAAATCTGGACAAGACAGACAATTGGCAGGTCCATTTTCCTACCTATCGGTAGTGTGCCTAGGGTTACCTATCCATAGGTATGATAAGGACAATGCCAATCGGCAGTCCCTTGACCCTATATAAGGAGAGCATGAGCACACTTTGAAAGACACCTCAAAAAACATTAACTTTAGTGATCTTATCTAGAATCTTCTAAACTCAGCGAAGTCTCTTTATTTGAAACCTCTTTCCACCTTTAATTTCCATAAATTTCACACCCAATTCAGAAAAATTCCCCCACATTCCTCACCACTTGCAAGGAAGCTCATCAACAATCAAGATCAATCTCTAAGTCTCAAAAGAAGGTCCAAACATTCTTCTCTCTCATTAAATTTCTTTATTTTTGTATTAGTTATATAAGTCCATAACTTAGATTTTACTTTAGCTCATACATATATTCATATTTAATCCTTTATTCTCAATATTCCACATAATATATTTTCTATAAAAAAGAAAAAAAGAAAAGGAGGGTTATACCTATAAATTCCAACAAGATTTTTCACCCCATCATCTCAAAACTAAAAATACCTTTTTCTTAAACACACATATAATAAATTCCTCGTTTGAATATATGGAATAAACCCCACCCTCGTATCGCATGTGAACTACGTAGACTTTATGCCTTTATAGGCTACGTAGGCGTCTCAAGTTAAAACCCGAGACTTGAGTCATATTTTCTTATTTTCCTCTTTTTCCTGTTTCATCCATATATTATTTATATATATAATAAATTTAATTCATATTATCGTTTCATCATAATGATCAATATATACATAATCGTACACATCATATTTTTTGTTACTATTTTGGGAACACTCCTATGGACTACCCCACTCCATCTTTTTGAATGATGGGAGTCAAGAAATTTTGATCTTCATTTATATATCAATGGTCAAACACTTCATGGAGAAATTAAGGAGAATAGTAACATAATCCCGTGAGAGACCGAAAGGGCAATTTGGCTTCCTAGAACCTTCCCATTCCATAATTTATCCCCCGAACCTCTGAACTAATTAGTGTTCGCAAGCATCAGTTTATTTTTGATGTCGTTATCTCAAGGCGAGAACATGTTCTTTTTCCTATTTTGTGCAAAGTAGGCTGGAGAATCTAACACCCACATCGACGATGGGTGAAGCATTCCTAGAAAGCGCATGAGATATTCTCTCTCCCCACCACGCACGTGGGTGCCAATCCCGGGGGGAGAAAATAGGGAATGAACACCATGTAAATGAGAAAAATGAGAGGGGTAAAGATAGAAGAAAGAAAAAACCCATATAAAGATATTATTGTCCTCGGAATATCCACAGTAGAGCTGAAAATGCGATCACCTGAACCCGATGGCGTACGCGGAATGATGGACCCACAAGGGGCGTCACATAACACTTGATGTGTCTCAAATCTCGTTCATGTGCCTATACGATTCAGTGCCCTCTTTGTGTGTTGGAACACACAATCGAGGGTAGTATGTGAACCATAAGGTGGATAAAAGGAAATGAGAACCTTCAGTGTACATAAATGGTCATCATCATGTGATCTGTGTGCTTATATAGAAATCAGATTCATCGGCCTATTTTTTTATAACATACGAAAGATGAATCCACCTCAAAAGAGGCAGCTAAAGACAAGTTGTGTATGAAAAACTAATGATTTATGATCTCGAAGACTATGTTACATAGTGAAAAAGATTAGAAATCGAGTCAATACATTCGGTCTCTTATGAGCTTGTCAATATGTCTGCCTTCTCTTTTAGGAATGAATATTTGTGCATGTGTGTGTGAGTGTAAAATTGAAAAATGTTGAATGAAGGTTTCTATGTGTTTGGAAGAGAAAATTCAACGTATCATCACCATGGAAAATGTGGATATGTATTCTCTTAGAAAAAAATTTGAGTCATAGACATCAATGTAAAAAAATGGGATGCATGAATGTGAACACTAAGAAGTAAAACAATCATAATGCTAACTCAAAAGAGTGAATAAAAATTAATAAAATATGCAATTATGTGAGCAACACCCCGAAATCGTAACTTCGCAATATAAAAGTTAGTATGCATAAATGGCACTGCTAAAAGAGTAATGAAAAGTGAAATGGCTAAATAACATGGTAGTAAAATAGATGAAAATGTGACTAATGCCCCTAAATGGTATCTTCACTATAGGAAAGTGAATATAAATAAATGTGACAACTATAAATGTTATAAAAGTGGGAAGACTGACTAAATGAATAAAATGTAATACAAAAGAAAGAAAATAAAAACATACTTGAATCCCAAAAATAATTTCGAGATGTCTACATAGACAAAAAAAGACATCAAACTTCATATAGTTCACATAATACACGATAGTGGGTTTAAGCCATAGGATGAATTTGGGGTATATCCCTTTTTTTAGGAAAAATAGTGAAATATGAGGAAATGGTGTGAAATAGGATAAAAATAGCACAAAACGAGAATATACTTTAGAAATTATTTTTACAGTTTTTTTATAAAAAATATTTTTGAGAGTCTATCTAATAATAAAAGGGTGTAATTTAAGTATTTTTGGATCTAATAATAAAATATAACAACTATAATGAGAATGAACCACTAAAAATTAAAAATAACATTTATACGGAATCGTATATGTAAAAGGGGTTTTAACCCTTTAAGTTTCTTCAAATTCTATTTTGGATGCTTTGTTTCATGATTTTTGGTGTTTAGTTTATAATGGTAATGGGGCAATTTATGGTGGAGTAGAGAGTAATTCTAAGAAATTTTAAGAAAGGGATGTTTGTTAAAATGTAGATTATTTTTGCACAGAAATTGAGGGCTTATACAAAGGAGGTCATGGTTTCCTTAAATAAACCCCTAAAAGGGAAAAGGATAAGTCTTCCACCTAAGGACCTATCAATTAATAGGTCACCTAGAATATGAATAGGCAGGATGAACAGATTTATCACCAAGTAATCTCCACTTGCCTATAGGTAGATGAGATTCCTATCAATGAGCACATTCTATAGGGTTCGATTGTATTTTTTTCCATAAATTTTGATATGTGAATCCATTTTGTGCATGGCCAGAACCATTGAAAAGAAGATTTAGATATTTATGAATTTATTTTAAAAATCTCAAACTCTAGAGTTGACCATATTCAAGCATTCCCACGGAGAGGTTTGTTGTTCTTTGATTAGGGTTTAAAGAAAGTTGGGAGGTCTAGGAGTAAAGGGACTTTGTTTCGAAGCTTATAGAAGAGTGTAGGGGTATCAGGATAGGGTGCCAATAACGTTTTCTTCTTATTTATTATATTACATATTACTTCTACACATACACTGTTCTTTTTTCAACAATAACCTCCAATAATATCAAAAAATATCTTTCCTCCAAATATTATTTTACTAAAATCCCTCTCTAGGAAATGATATTTGCACTAAAAATTCAATTTTCAAAATTATGTATTCATGAGATAGAGTCTTATACCAATTATGGTTCCAAAAATATCCTAAGAGGGGGTGAATTGAGATTTCATAATTAATTTGACTTTTTACAAATTCTAATTACATTTTAATTAATTAAATTACTTTATCTTGTCTTATAAAATGATTTGCACATTGTATTATTTTTGTCTAACATTCCACAAATATTCACATTCACATAAACAGGAGAAGACATAATAAGTAAATCGTGAATTTAAAGAGTGTAAGGGAAGAACATTGTACCCAAATATTTGTTATCAAGGCTCAATGATAATCTTTCACATATATACACGCCTCAGGTAACATTCAGTAACACCAAAACCTATAAGGATAGAACACACCTTATAACCACAAACCAACAATGTAACACCTCTTCCTTTTTTGAGCGGTCATGACCAAAACAAGGAGACTTCTCGTACAACAACAATGCTAATTAAGAAAATGTAATGGTGTTCTTGCCTTTATCAACTGGCTAAATATTGAATACAATGATTTTATCCTACATGAGTAAATTATCCAATATATCTCTTATTCACGTTTTTGAAACTCAATGATTAAAACGATATTGAATGGGAATTTTTTAATATCCATCTTCTTTTTTTATGTACTTTGTTAATTATTCTTTGTTGAATCCTTATTTTTTGTGGAAGAAATTTTTTTGGTGTTGAGGAACTTGTCGATAAATCTTTCTTAAGAAAACTTGCCATTAAATAAGTCTTATTGAGTTGGATGAGTTCTTCTTGATTTTATTGGATCTTTGATAATATTTGTTATTGATGTTTAACTGTAAGCCTATTTTTTCACTTCGGAATATTCATCTTCCTTGTTGAACAAAATTGAATACGATGTCTTAAAATCAAGTTTATATTTGCAAGAACGATAAATCCCTCCCTTCTATTTGGAATTTTATTCTTCTTTTGATTTGAAGTGGATTAAACTTTTCAGGAATGTGTCGTATATGGTTGGGGTGTGTTTGAGTCCCCGGTGTTGAGTTATTTTTATTTTCTAGTTGTGTTTGGAGTTTTTAGAAGAAAACTATTCGTCTTGGGTTAAATTGTGAAAGTTCCATTAAGGTTTATGGAAAACGAGTTGTTTAATTCCATTTACTCATGTTTACTCACTAAAGAAGTGTTTAATAAACTAAATTGGGTTTATTCAACTTCACATTTATTCTAGTCGACTAAACCTACCAATGGTTTAGTAAAAATTTGTTCATAACAAGTTTCCTAATGTAGTTTACTATACAAATTTCCATCCATTAAACTATGTGAAATTGTTGTATCTTGTTTTGTACATTAATTTCAAATGGTTCTAAAAAATACCCAAAGGTTGTGATTTATTATTAGTAATTAACTAGACGTAACCTATAATTGTGAAAACATTTTACACCTTACGTTAAATCATAACTCTTTAAAAATTCAAGTTGTTTTTTATCCTGATCTGATTGAATGTTTCTTTAACAGTTGCTAGAGGAAGATATGGTTGCAAATATGGGTGAAATGAAAGAATATGCGTCCAAAAATTATAGCCAGAACAACAAAAAATGGATTAAGAATTCCCCCAAAAAATATCTTAAGAAATTCACAAGTTATATGCCTCTTACCACTAAGGTACATCGTATTATTATCAAGATGAAGGATTGTGAGGATATAAGTTGAAATATATTCCAAGTAAGAGTAACAATAATGAGTATTTTGACTTTCAAAAGGACCATTTGTATAACATTAACAATTTTTATGCCCTCAAAGATGAGGTTGAGAAGCTCATCAAAAGAGGTAGGCTGAAAGATTTGTTGATCATAATGGTCGACCTCAAGAGAATTTAAATTGGTAAGGGTCCCTTGATCATAACAAAACAAGACATAAGTGTATACATAACATTCTAGGGCCCTCCTAAAAATCTCCTTAGGTCCCTAAAACTTCCTCCTTCACTATAAACCCCAAGTCATACTCCGAGTAATGATCTAAAGGCCAATCGGTTCTCTCGGACCTGTTTGACTCCGGATAACTTTCTCGTCTGAGAAAAATCATAATGAATCTTTAAAGTCCTCTAAAACCCTTTTCCAATGATCCACTCGGTGAGATAATTGGTCTTACAATACGTACGAACGGTCCATTATACTATCGAAAACCGATCAAGAGGTCACCGGGTGCTCTCGAGCATCGTTTAACTCTGTTAACTTTCTTGTTTGGGAAAAATCTCAATGAGTCTTCGAAAGGGATATGAATCCCCTTTGCAATGGTTTGTCCCATGCATAAATTGGCCTAATAGTGTTGACGAAGGGTCCTTTTTACTATTAAAAAATAGGTTTGGAGGTCACCGAGCACTCCTAGACCCCATTTTTACCCCAATCAACTTCCACTCTTGAGAACAAACTCAATAAATCTTTGAAGTTATCTTAACCCCCTTTCCAATAACCCACTCCGTGTATAAATCATCCTTATGATTCGAACGAATGGTTCGTTCCCACTAAAAAATTGATACGGAGGCCACCGAGCGCTCTCGGGCTCCATTTGACTTCTTCCAACTCTTTAGCTTGAACAAGACTGAACGAATCTATGAAATGATCTGAAATCATTTCCAAATTCTGCCCCATGTGAGAATTAGCCTTATGGTACATATGAACAATCCGTTTTACTCCAAAAGGTCATCGAGCACTTTCGGGCCCCTTTTGGACCAAGTTTAACTCTCCGAATAAAATGAGACTAAATGAATCTTCGAAGGGATCTAGATATCCTTTCCAACGGTCCATTCCATGAACGAATTTTCCATACAATTAAAACAAACAATCCATTTCCCTTCAGGAATATCTTGTCCAAAAGATTGTCAGGCACTACTAAGCCCCATTTAACCATAGTAAACTCCTGAATTCGGGAGAAGCACACTGGATTCTTAAAGGTATTTGAATACCCTTTCTAACAGTGTGGCTTGTGAAATATTCTGACTTACGGATTGTGTTTTACTACCATTTTTCTAGAAAATCTATGTGAGACTGCCGAATGGAAAACCCATTTCCATGCCTATCAACATTGTGTCTGGGGTTTCCTTTCGATAGGCATCTCAAGGACAATATGTATCGGCACTCCCACTTAACCCTATATAAATGGATCATGATCCTACTTCAAAAGGCACCTCAAAAACATCCCTCCCAGTTATCTCAGTAACATTCTCTCAAAGTCAACGTGGTTTCCATATTGAAACCTCTTCCCACATTCCATTTCCATCATTTTCTTACCCAGTTTATTAAACTCCCTTCCCTGTCGTCTTACCTCCTTCATCCACTTGTAAGAAACGCCCTTTAAAAATCAAGATCAATTTTAAAGCTTCCAAATAAGGTCCAAAACTTTCACTCTCTCTTTAATTTCTCTTATTTTTTCATTAGGTATTTAATTCTTACTTTAATATTTCATATTTGTTAGTTCACACATATTGATATCCCACTGTTTTTATTAGTAGTATTGCACATACTATATTTTCTATAAAACAAAACAAGAAAATAGGATTTTCTTGTAAATTCCAAACGGGGATTTCTCACTACATTTTCTCACACTAAAACATCATTTTTTCTACACACACATATAATAAAGTCCCCGGTTTGATTTATGGGATAAACCCCACCCTCGTGTCTCATGCGAGCTACGTGGACTTTGATGTCTTTTTTATGATACGTAGGCGTCTCGGGTAAAATCCGAGATTTGAGTCCTCAATTCTTATTTTTCTTCTTATATTATATTTGTGATTCATGCCTGGGTTTTGTCAAATTTATACCATCGTCTTTCTATAAATGATCGGTGACCCGAAAAATGCTCACATTATATTTTTAATTATTATTTTTCGAACACTCCTATGGATGACCTCACTTCGCCTTTCTCCATGACGCGAGTCAAGTAATTACCCTTTTTATTTATATATACACGTACACACATTTTGCGGAGTTTTTAAGGAGAACAATAACACATGACCATGAGAGATAGAAAGGGAGGGCTGGGTGCCTAACACCTTCCCATTCTGTAACTTAGTCCCTGAATCCTTGAACTGGTTTCGCAAGCATCAGTACGTCTTCTATGCAATTCTCTCGAGGCAATAATATTTATTTTGCCTGTTTTGTGCAAAATAGACTTGTGAATCTATTTCTATACATCACCCCACATTTGACGACAGTCGAATCACCCCGAGGAAGGGTATCAAGACCATTAACTACGTGCGCGCGTGTCGACCAGGAGACTGGATAGCCACAGTGGCGACTCTTCTCGGAACTTGTTTTCCATAAGAGGGCCGGACTCTGTCCTTACATGGGTTGTATCATTTTTGTCATGTATACATATGCACCTACCTGTATGATCTATTTTTTCCTCTATTACATCTTGTATATATCTACCTAATGTTTATAGCACCTCTCACTCATTGTTCACTTCACGCACTTGTAAATACCATCCATATACACCTCACACTACTTACGCTTAAACGTAAGATCACTTATACCCACATGTTTCACACACCACTTAGAATATCCATGCTTAGGTTTCACTAGTACACCCCTCTACTTATCACACTTGCATATATACATGTTCACTTATCACACAACACTTGTAGTTGATCCACTCTTAGGTTCACTACCACACAATCACTTGTAGATAATCACATATTACTCACTCACATGCATCCATGCTTAGTGTAGTCTTCATGCTCCATGCTAGATTTAGTTTTTATGATACTTGTACATTCTTCCTTATTAGTATAGTGCTTCTTTTACTCATCATGCTAAATAAAAGAATCTATCCAAAATATAATAATCAAGAATCATGCATTTTTCACACTACATCACCAAGAACATGGCTTTTAGTCAAAATTTTGTCTAGTACTGGTGGTCACTTTGTGATGGGAACTAGTCCGGTAGGTCATAGTTATCCTAAGAAATATGACTGTCACCTTCTATTGTCCTATTACCTTTGACGTATATCGAACGGTTCCCCCCCCCCCCCCTCCCGCCTCCTCGTCCCCCCGTATCATAGTGCTTGACTAAATTCACGATGGGATGTATATAGTAGGTAATTCTCTCTCTCACATACTTTCCCCATAAGGTATATAGTGAGGTAATTCATTTAAACTCAGGTATATCAAATGGCTTGTCCACACGTACCGATAGCAATCAAAAGAAAAATATATATCATGAAAGTCATGCAAAAGAGGGGAACCCTTCCGCTAGCCCAATAACTGCATAAACCTCATATACATATCAGACCTAGAGCCCTCATATCTAGTCTTTCGGTTGCCACATGAAACTTTATTGAAACGTTGGGTTTGCATTCCGCCCAAATTTTTGCGCTATTTCGTCATTTTCAAAACAAGTCCCTATTCATGAGCTTGGAAACAAGTCAAACCATACGTATTTTTCAAACCCAATATTCCTAGGCTCAGGACTTGTTCGACATTTCTTTTGCATTTAGGTTAAACTAATACAAGTCAAAACATATTTGTGATGTAAAAAACTAGAGTAGACCTAATTAATTGATCACATATACATAAGTTAAACAAATAAGAAAAAGATATTTTTAAAGTGGTTCGGCTCAATGGAAAATTCTACATCCACTGTTATGTATTGCTTGACTGCCTTGACTTATTTTTAGGGTCCCACTGGAGGAGGGTATTATAATGTATTTATATCCCAAGAGGGGTGTCAAGTGTTGTCATGTTAAAGGATGGAATGCCTTCATTTGTTAGGCATTTACATCAATACATAATGAGAATTAAAGATAAGATTGTTGGGGCTTCATTGGCGATACTAGTTGGACTTTCGACTATTGGTTGGTCTTTCCAGTTGGTTGGTATCCCCCGTTGGTCGGACTTACATGTTGGTATTTCTTCTTTATTGGTCGGGATCCCATCTTGGCCGGGTATTTGTATCATGCTGACTTCGACTGGTGCCACATTAGATGATACGTGTTGGCTTGTAATTGGTCCACATAAGGTGATGAATTTTGGTATCAATAGAAGCTCCCAATGTTTCATATTAGAGCTGATGTGAAAGTGTGGAACATTATTCTTTAATAGTAGTTCAGTCTACTTGACCGGCTGCGGACCTTCTAGACTTATGAAATTTATCTACTTAATTGACAATTTTTAGCAAGAATGGCATTTTTGTAAATATTTAAAATTTTAGCAAGCATTTTTGGGGTATCTTTGTCTTTTCTCTTGTTAGCCGCTATAAACTCAATCGTCATTATCTTTAATCATTACTTTTCCCAGTTTTTGAGGCGACTTATAAAAAGGGTGGTAAAACTTCAATAATATTCAATCTTTGATTTTTGATTCTGCTGTTGTGTTCTTTAAACTTTCATCCGATCGTTTTCCTCTATGTCCCTTATTCTTACTGAATCCTTAAACCCTTGTAAGAACTTTTCTCTGTTCTTATTTTCTTCTTCATCATGATTTATTATACTAAATCTCTTGAAAAGTTTAGGAATGACTTTAAAATTCCATCTTGGGTTATACTAGAACATCCCACTTTTCCTTTCATATTTTTCTCTCTTGCTGAGGGCCATTGGCTCCCTTCCATATTTATTGCTGAGTGTGGGTGCACATTTCCTCCCAATCCCCTATGTCTGGAGTTTTGTCATTATTTTGACATTGTACCTTCTAGAGTAGCTCCTAACACATGGAGGGTAATGAATGGAGTATATTGGTTAAATCAAATCCATGTAACCCATCTAAGGATTCCAGAAATAATGTTTTGTTATAAATGGGTAACTAGTGACAACACTTATTATTTGAAAACTGGGGCAGTTAGTAAAGATTTAGTAGTTAACCTCCCTGATTCCAATAGGGATTATTTTGATCACGTGGTAGTTGTAAAAAAATTGGCAACATGCTCCCTTAAATGGAGGTGCTAAATATCAAGGACCTAGATGTCCTCTCTTTGGCAATGGGATATGTTGTTATGTGTTTAATAATTTTACTATGTTTATAATTGATAAAATGTCATACTGACTGTTGCTTCATAAATTTGATTGCAGTTGATCGGAAGAGAAAGTCCCCCAAAGAGAAAGAACTAAACTTAAAATAATTGAAGTTCATTTGGGGGCTTCATAAAAAGGCTGCCAAGGAGAACATTAGGTCTGATTCTTACTTACTTCAATACAAAAATACCATTTCTTCCTTCATTGTCTGACCTGCAATTCCTCCTGCTTTGGTGATTGATCTTGATCAGGAAACTGTTGTTGATTCAGATACTCCTCTTTCTGATATCATGAAGAAAATAAAGTTTCCTAATCTTCTTAGTGGTAGCACTTCTATCTCCAAGAAATCTGATGAAGGGGGCCAAGAAGAAGACATGTGATGTTATGAAATAGCCCCCGGTCCCTAAATATGATGAACTTCCTTTGAGAAAACATAAGAGAGGGCTTGCAGAGAAGCAAGTCGAATAGGTGACCGACCAATAGACCTTGGTAGAATTACCTTCTTCTGATGTTGGTCCTCCAGTAGTTACTACTCCTGGTTTGGCCAGGAAGTTGATCAAGTCTGGAAATCTTCCAGACATATGGGAGTGGATGCCATGCTGTGCTGAGTAGAGGCTTCGAAATTGGCTACTCAGAGCCTTGCATCAGTAAGTGATTTCCATCTTCTTGATTTGGTTGTCCTTATATTTCTCATATACTAACTTGATCTTCTTTTGTTACAGTTCTTGATGCATTTCAATAATATTCTAGATAAAGATGATGAAATTTAGTCTTGTTCTTTAAATTATGTAGAGGAAGCTTTGGCTGGCTTGAAGAAGTCTTTGCTCTATTCTCATCAATCCTTGGAGACTGAGAAAAATACTTGGGCAAATAAACTGAAGACTGCTGAAACTGGTCGACAGATATTTGAGGGAAATGTCGTTGAATCTGAGCACAGGGCTAAGTAAGATGAACGCATAGAAAAGGAAGTTGACCATAGGGCAAAGACTTCTGAGGAGCTTGTGGCCTCTAAAAGGTCAAAGAGAAAGTCTGATGTAAAGGAATGCTTCAGTGCTGGTTGGGATAAGGGATGGAAAAAATCCATTTATGGTGCCTCTACTCAGATTGAGTATGTAAAACAAAAATATTTTAGAGATGGTTGAGTTGCTTCTCTCGAGGAGTTAAACACTGTTGAAGGCTATGAACTATTTCAGAGATATACTCATAGCCCTCCTCCTATTATGGAGGATGAGATTGAAGATGAAGTTGGTTCTCAAGAGTCTTCTCTAGATTGTTGAAAATGCTCCCGATCAACCTAAAATCAATGAGTCTTCTCTTTCTACAAGTGAGCAACTCCAGTCTGTAGCCCGTTCTTCCGAGCAGGATAAGAAGGTTGAGAGTGATAGGGAGAAGGTCTGAAGTAGTTTGGAATTTTCCCTTTTTCTTTTTTGTTTCTTTTTCTTTACTTTTATTGTACCCGAACTTTTCATTATCAATAAAAAAATAACTTTTGCTCCTTCTTGCCTTTTATTGATTATGCATGTTTTTCATTCCTGTTGTTGATCGTTGGTCATTTCTTCTTGCTAGTTTATAGCAAAAATGTAACAACTGTCTTCCAATGATAGAGAGCTATTGAGAAAGTGAAATGTTTTTTTCAATGTCGGTCATACAAACTTATCCGAAGAAGAAATCATTAAGTTGATCGGTGTATGTATTAGAGTAGGCTAAAGAAGCCTACCAATATTCGAAGTACTTACTTAATAGGATGGGATCAAATAATGTTGCCTACAATGAGATGATAAAATAACTCCAAGAACAACATTAATAATCCATTGCCTTGTTGTACCAAATCTACAAGCAGAAATATCAAAGCTTAAGTGTAGGTCGGGGTTTTGATAAATTTGTTTCTGCTCATAATAAAAAAAGCTTTACTTAAGCTTGAAGTTGAAGAAACTAAAACTGTTGCAAAACTACTGGAGGAGGAGAATGATAATTTAAGGGATTAATTGGATCTTTTGAAGTCTACTCTTAAAACTGTTGTCGCTACTACCAATAAGGGGTACTCCTTTTTAGAAGTTGAAAATGCAACATTAAGGGAGGAGTTGGAAGCCTTAAAAGAGATTAATCTTGCATCCTCTTCCCAAGTGAGAAATAAGTATGGACGTGGTACCACATAGGAAGTTAGGACCCAATAGGCATTTGTCAATCAAGTTGCGTAGTTAAAATCTAAAGACCAAGTTGTTGCTGAGATGTTCTAGAAGCTGCAGACTTTATCTGAACAACTATCTAATCAATTTTCCCAATTACAAGTGAAGGATGGATTGCTGAAGAAGATGCATTCTCAAGTTGATAAATTAACGTTTCAATTCCATAAGAAACCTAGGGAAGTCTGGATGAACGGGTATAATGAAGCTCTGGGTCATATTGATGATAAGCTTCAACAAGCTAAGAATGAGGCCTATAAATGGGGTTGGACGAACACTTTGACAGTGATGAAGGTGAATTAGAACAGTTCAGTATAGGATTGGCATGACCCAGGCTTGCTTGAGCTTCACAATTATCCTTTCAAATTAAATGTCAACTGGATTCCTGTTCACTATATCCCTCAATGATTGATTTTAAAATACTTGGGAGATTACAAGTTACATGATGAACTATAGATCATTCGACCTCCTCATCTGCTTGATCGTCCTACTAGCAGCATTACTAGAATGTTTCGAGATTTTAACTTCATCAACTCTCCTTACACTTTGGATGATCCTCTATCTCGCATGAATCATGTCTCTAAGGGTAGAGGGAAACTCCCTGTTGAATAAGGCTTTATATTTTGTTCCTTCATGTTTAGTATTAAGCAACACTATATAATCATTTAATTGAATTATTGAAAAGTTTTGATCAAATTATTTTGTCAACCTATGACTGTGAATGGATCAACTTTTAGTCAATCTCTATCATTGAATGTCCTATTAATCTTTGGCTGTGAATGGATTGACTTTTAATCAATCTTTATATATGAATGGATCGACGATTTGTCAACCTCTAATTTTGGATCGACGCTTTTTCAATCTGTAGTTTTTCACTCGCTATGTTGATTCCTTAGGATTATCCTAAGTATCGTACCAATTACTAATGCATCACCATGGTTCTACAAATGTACATAAATTTTTAGGTAATTGCATTAGTTACCTTGGTTCCCAGGTGTGAGTGGAACATTTATCCATCTTTTAGCCCAGTTTAGTTGAAAATTATTCATACAGATCTTCATTAACCAGACATTTGGGACTTAAAATTTTGCATTGCATGGTTTTTATGTGTTGACAACCAACGTTATTGGTGCCTTTATTGATGCCTACTATCATTGTTGGTGTTTTTGTTGATGTCGACCAACATTTTGTTGGTGGCTTGTGTTGACAATAAACATTTTTGGTGCCTTTGTTGATGCTGACCAACATTGTTGGTGTTTTTCTGACACATATGCAGTGTAGTGCATAGCACTAGTACTTCGAAAAGAAAAGTAAAAATTTTGAGCAAATCATATTCTCATTAATATTAAAATGAACTGAGTACATCTTGATTATATCACTAATAATATTTGCTCGGGTGTTCTGCATTCCAGGGATTCTTGAATTCTTCACCCTCCAAGGTCTCAATTCGATATATGTCTGGTCGGATAACCGTTATAATGCGATAAGTCCCATGCCAATTGGCCTCAAGTTTGTTGTTGTTCTGAATCACCTTCCTCAAAATATAATCACCTTCTTTTAAGTTGCTCAGCTTCACCCTTTTATTGTAGAAACATATAGTTTATTGTTGATAGGCTTCATTCCTTAGAGTTGTATCTTCACGTACCTCTTCTAGTATGTCTAAGTTTAGCCTTCTTATGAAATCACAGACTGGGGTATTGAAATTAAGAACTCTGTGAATAGGTAAGCCTATCCCGACAGGAATTACAGCTTCAATACCAAATGCTAACATATAGGGTGTTTCTTCAGTAGCTGTTTTAGGGGTTATTCAGTAAGCCCATAAGACATCATGCAGTTCATTGATCCAATTACCTTTAGCATTTTCCATACTTTTCTTCAACCCATTTAATAAAGTTCTATTCATTACCTTTGTTTGGCCATTACTTTGAGGATGGCCAGGGTGGATTTTTTGGACATTGGATTGGGCACAATAAGCAATAAACTCGTCGTTGTCAAATTATGTTCCATGATGAGTGATAAAGGCATAGGTAAAGCCATACCTGCATATGATATTCTTCCAAATAAACTGATAAACTTTTTCATAGGACATATCAATCAAGTGTTCATCTTCCACCCATTTAGTGAATAAATCAACAGCTACAACCAGGTACTTGAACCTTCCTCGGGTGCTTGGCAGAGGCTCGACCAAATCAATTCCCCACATAGTAAACGTCCAGGGTGAAGTGATTGGTGTTAGGAGAGAATTTGGAGTCTTGCGTATGCTACAAAAACCTCTTGCACTGATCACACTTCTTGGCAAAAGCTGCACAATTTTTTTGCATAGTTAGCCAGTAGTACCCCTGTGTGTTGATTCTTCGTAATAAAGTTCTCCCGGCTACATGGGCTCCATAGGACCCTTCACGGAATTCCTCAATCAAATATTTTACTTCAGTTGGATTCACACGGCGTTGCAGACCAACAGTTAATCCTCTTTTGTACAACACACCATTATCTAGCACATATCTCAGAGCTTTGAATTTTAACGTCTTAGCCGTAAGTAGGTCGACTAGTAGAATTCCATCTTCAATATAATCTCTTATACGATCCATCCAAGATGGCCCCACGTCAACTATAATAAAATTAACCATCAGATCTTCATCAATGATCCTATTATCAAGTAGCTCAATAGGAATAGTTCTTCATCACCTAATTCTCGTTGCTGAAGCTAGTCAAGCAAGTGAATCTGCTGGGGCATTTTCCATTCTTGGAATTCTGATCATCTGAACAACTAGTAAAGTAGCAATTACCTTTAGATCTTTATCAAAGTATCTGGACATCAATTCTCATTTAGTTGCATATATGTTCAACACCTGATTTACTACAAACTGTAAATCACTGTATACCACAACTTTCTCGGCATTCAGTGATTTGAATAAATTTAAACCAGCAATCACAACTTCATACTCTCTCTCATTATTGGAGGATTGAAATTGAAATCGTAGAGCATACTCTATATCTATATTATCTGGAGTATTGAGGACGATTCCTGCTCCACACCTAGTTGCACGGAATAACCCATCAACATACTGACTCCATATGAGAATATTGTTGTCAAACGCTTGGTTTTTGAGAAACCCTTGATGGATAATTTTATCCTTTACCTCCTCATATTTCTTTTTCATCTCATGTACTCCGCTGGAGGGTTCTGGTTGGTCGGTGGTAGTTTCTTCTGCAGTTTCCTCTACTTGGAGTTGATCGAAGATATCTCCAGTAGGTCTGCTCACTCTTGATTATTCCTCAACCGGAGTCCCTTATTGCTCGGGAAACTCTGGGTAAGTAAATTCTATAATAAAATTCGCCACATCTTGGCCTTTTAAGTAATAACTTGGTTCATATGTAAGATCATATTCCCCCAACTCCATAACTCAATACATCAATCTTTCATATTTCTATGGCTTATGCAAAGCTTACCTTAGTCGCATGTCAGTGAATACCACTATGGTATGAGCTTGAAAATATGGCTTCATCCGTCTACTAACCTAATTTAAGGGCAATGCTAACTTCTCTAGCCTAGGATATCGTACTTCTGCTCCTCGAAAAGCTTTGCTAGTGTAATAAACCATCTTTTGAACTCCATTCTCCTCCCTGATCAAGGCATAGCTAACAACTAATTCAGAAACATCCAGATAGAAATACAACTTTTCTCCCGACACTAGTCGAGAGAATAATGGGGGTGCTCCCAAGTACTTCTTCAATTATAGGAAGTATTTTTAACATTATTCATTCCATTCAAAGGTTTTATTATCACCTTAAAAAATGGTAAACATCTGTCTATTGTTCAAGACACAAATATGTTAATTGCTGCTACACGCCCTGTTACCCTTTGAACATCTTTTTTATTGTTTGGGGATTGAATTTATATCAAGGCCTTGATCTTATCTGGATTATCATCAATGCCCATTTCATTTACTATATACCCAAGGAACATTCCTTCCTGAACTTCGAAGACATATTTGGTTGGGTTTAACTTCATCTAGTGCTTCTTCAACTGATCAAACGTCTAGTTGAGGTAGACAATATGATCAACATATTTTTTTCTCTTTGTCAGTATATCGTCGACATACACCTCCATGGTCTTTCTTATTGCCTCCTCAAATACTTTTCTCACCAGTCTTTGATAAGTGGCACCTTCATTTTTAGACCAAACATCATATCATTGTGGCAATAAGTACCTCAGGGAGTAATAAAAGAAGTACTTTCTCTGTCTTCTGGCTTCATTTTAATCTGGTTATAACCAGAATATGCATCCATAAAACTCAGCATCTCATAACGCAAAGTAGCATCCACCAGTTGATCAATTTGTGGTAAAGGAAAATAATAATTTGGGCACGATTTGTTCAAATCAGTAAAATCTACACACATCCTCCACTTATTTTTTTTCCTTAACCACAACAACATTGGCCAACCAGTCTGGGTAATTCACATCTTCAATAAAGGATGTTTTTTAAAGCTTCTCCACTTATTCATGTATAAGTTGGTTCTTCTCTAGGATGAAAACTCTTCTTCATTATGTTACAAGTTTAACCTCCTTAACAACATTAAGCATATGTCACAGGAAATTTGGGTCTATTGTAGGCATAACTTCATGGCTCCATACGAACACCTATTTTCTTTATCTAAAAAAGGCCACCAACTCCTGTTTAAGAACCAGATCCAATTACGCTCCTATTTGAGTCGTTCTCTCTAGTTTATCATCGTCCAGAACAATGCTTTATGTTGCCTCCATCACTTAGCATTTTATAAGCTCTGATTCATCTCTTGGATCTATGGTTTCAACCTCAGATTCGCTACTTGGCTCAGACATATCCACTTGTTAAGTGGTTGTTTTCCTCTTTACTTCTACCATATCTTCCTCCTGGGTATATGAATAGTAGCATTCCCGGTCTATTTTTTGATCTCCTTTTACTATTCTAACTCTAAACTTGTTCGGTAACTTTAGGCATTGGTGAACAGTATAAGGTACAACTTTAAATTTCTTTAGACCTACTCTTCCCACGATCATATTATAAGCAGAATGAACATTTTTTCCATTATAAAGAATCTCACTTTTTTTGTCCTGCTCTCCGGCCATGTCCCGATCAACACATCTAGATACCAATGGAAATACCTTATCACTAGAGAATACCATGAGGGGCCTATGGTAAGGATCCAGTTGTATGAGTTTTGAAATCCAAACTATAAAAATAGGGACATAACATAATATCCACATAATTACCGTTATCCACTACTATCCTTGCTACCAGTACGTCTTTCATCCTGACTCTGGTCACTAAAGGATCACCATGAGGATACAATACTCCCGATAGATCATTCTCCGAAATAAAAATTAGTTTCCTTATTGACTTTCCTTGGTGTGTCTTCCTCGGCAAGGTTGATTCGCTGGATATAGGAAGAAGCTTGAGCCTCATTGAGGTAAGCCTTCTTTTCAGCTGTATGATCTTCTCCTCATGCATCTCCACCTATAATCATATGGTAATCAAAGGATCCAAAGCTGAGAGTGAATACCTCGCGTTTAGGTTGTTTAGGCTTCTTGGGGAGATCCAAATCGTCTTCTGGATCATCATCATCATTCCACCAGCCTAGATCTCTGTTTAACTTTACCGCCAGCTCTTCCACCATCTTGTCGATCAACAAATCTATCCAATTTTCCTCTTTGGATGAGTGCCCCTATCTCATTCTGGAGAGCAATACACCGGTTGGTCGTATGACCATGGTCTTTGTGAAATTTGCAATAATTTGACTTATCCCTCTTATCAGTAAGTGAGCTTAACTTTTCAGGCCAACTCAAATTATTATTTTGCTTGATTTCTTCCAAAACATGAGGTATATCCACCGTTAAGGGAGTGTAATTGGTAAATTTCCTGAGCCGATCTAGGCTTTTGTTTTACTATCGAATTCTTGCGCTCACTGTGATTCCTGTGCTCCTTCTTATCTGACTTCCCTCCAGACTTCGCTTTCGCCTTTGCATCTGAATTGGTTTTAGCATCCATAGCTTCCTTGTTGTTCATAATCTTCGATGCTTTGTCCATCAGTTTAGTCATCGTTTTAGGGATCTTTTTCCAAAGTATAATATAGTTTGTTGGGGAGAAAACCACTCATAAGGGCAGTGATTGAAGTCTTATCCTCATAATCAATAGCCTCTAATTTCTCATTGTTGAAATGAGTGATGTAATCCTTGGTACTTTCTCCCACCTTCTGTCTCACACTAAGCAAATGAGCTACTCGTTTCACTAGTTTGGCTCCAAAACAGAAATTGCTAATGAATATCTCGGCAAGTTTTTGGAAGATAGAAATCTGCCCTCGAGGAAGGCTATTATACCATATTTGAGAAGATCCACTAATTGTTCCTGAGATTTCCCTTCACCTCATCTCGTCAGGGACATCATAGATTTCAGCCACTGTTTGCTATTATTCTATATGAAGAACTGGATCAGTGTTTCCATCATACTTGGGAGTAATAACTGGAGCTTTAAACTTGGTGGTTGTAGAAAAATCTATAATAGTTTGCACAATTGGGGATCCCTTAACAAAAATTCTATGTAGAGGATTCTTGGCCTTGGCCATTTTCCCCAATTTATCATCCAAATGCTGAATGGAACCCTTCCAAGCATCATTGCCAGCACCAAATCTGTTGGTGGCATCTCTTTTATTCGACAAATGGATTTTGCTGAGCTTTCCTCTTGCGAACCTTCTATTTAACTGGACTGAGTAGTTTATTGGGCGTTCCATCTAGATTGGGATGGACCTTCCCTCAAGTCTATTGGTCGTTAAGTATTTCACAATGCAACCCAAAGTTAATTTACCCTAGGTCCCAAATGATCGAAAGGAGAGGCCCTACTTAGCATTTCTAAGGAACTCAATCTTTCTAGTATGAGGGAGTGTCCATCAGAGGAATTAGGGGTCCTGATCGAAGAAGTTATTCCAGGACGGTACGAAGGATCCCTTGAAGTTTAGGAATCACTATACCCAACACTTCTTATCAGTGGGGGTGCAATACTCCTTTGATTGGAGTGCAGGAATACCAACTTAAAATGTTTGGGCCAATTATCTTATCGTATACTGCATAACCTCTTGACCTTTGGCCAGGCTTGCCAAAATTCCAGTCAAATCGTTGTTATTTGGAGGGGCAGAGGGATTAGGCATAATTCCCTCATTTCTTGTACTAGTTTAAGTGATATCAGCCATATATGATGAATTAGTGAAAACGTTTAGCAATTCATTCCCACATACGGCGCCAATCGGTTGATGCAAAAAACTAGACTATACCTAATTAGTTAATCAAAGATAAATAAGAAAAATAAATAAGACAAAGTGGTTTTTAATGTGGTTCGGCTCAATGGAAAATCCTACATCCACTGTTATGTATTGCTTGACTGCCTTGATTTATTTTTTGGGTCCCCCTGTAGGAGGGTGTTTCAATGTATTTATAGCCCAAGAGGAGTGTCAAGAGTCGTCATGTGAATGGATGGAATGCCTTCATTTGTTAGGCATTTACATTAATACATAATGAGAATTAAACATAAGACTGTTGGCGCTTCATTGTCCATACTGGTTGGACTTTTGGTTGTTGGTCGGTCTTCCCAGTTGGTTGATATCTCCTAATGGTTGGACTTCCATGTTGGTATGTCTTCTTTGTTAGTCGTGTTGCCTTATTGGTCGGGGTTGTATATGCTGACTTGGACTTGTGCCACATTGGATAGCACGTACTAGCTTGTAATTGGTCCACGTAAGGTGGTGAATTTTGATATCAATAATAATAATAATAATAATAATAATAATAATAATAATAATAATAACAACAATAATAATAATAATAATAATAATAATAATAATAAAAATAATAACAATAATAATAATAATGCTAAGACTGTTCTCTCATTTTTCCTCCTCTTTCTCAAAAAATGAAATACCATAAACATTTTTTCTCATTTTCACCAAAAATACCAAAAACATTTTTTCCTTTTTTCATCAAAAATACAAAAACATTTTCCCTCCTTTTTACCAAAAGTGTCAAAAAAACATCTTTCCTCTTTTTTAAAAAATACGAAAAATTCCTTTCTTTCCTTTTTCAAAAATAAATTCGGATCATTTTCCAACCCAAGTCGATCGCATACCTGATTCTTTGTCTGGCTCCCTATTGACTTTGGTACTCCGTCGAACCGCCTCCATGCTTTTCCAATTCCCCTTCTACTTCTTTCGAGTATAAAATCTACCTTAACTAGTTCTTTATAGAAAATGTCGACCAAGCATCGAATGTGCTACTTGATCTAATGGGAGTCCAAGTCGAACTCAATGCCATAATTGACAACCTTCAAAACGAGGCTCATGAGATACAGTGAAATCGGGTCCAGGTTCCCAAAGAACCCGAGGTTCTATTTCCTCGTGCCATGGAACCATCTGCTCTCAAACCTGTTTGGGCCCCAGAATAATATCAACATCCTCCAAGTGCCCCACTTGCTAATGGGTCGCCTCTATCTCAGCTCCCTATGCCAAATCTTGCCCAGTCAGGGGCTAACTTTCCAATACCCATTGATCCCAAGGAGGAAAAACTGAACAAAATCAAGGAAGACCATAAGTTGTTATCGAAGAAGTTTGACCAACTTAAGATATTAGGGAACTACATTAACTACACCCACATGTATCCCTACCCTAAATCAAGATTGTCGGAGAAATTTAAGATGCGACCCATTTAGAATTTCGGGGGAAGCAGGCCCTTAATTGCGCACCTCCGTAGCTATTATCAAGACATGGACCGTCTCGGTTCCTCTTAATAGATAATGGCCCAAATATTTCAACTGACTTTGTAGGAAAACACTCTCCGATGTTTCCTATCCCTTGAAGAATCCAGAATCCATAGTTGGGAAGATGTTTCCGAGGAATTCATGTCACAATATAAGTACAACCAAGAACTTGAGGTTACACAATGTGATCTAGAGTTTCTAAAGAAGAACCCTGGAGAAAATGTCAGCAAATTCATAGTAAGGTCAAGAGAAAATGATTACATAATGACCAACAGTCCCTTTGAAGTAGAACAATTCAGCATCGTGAAGAAAAAATTCATGCCCCATATCCGAACAACTATTGGAGGTCAATATTATCCACACTTTCGATCTATCTCGAAAGCGTGTGTAAAAATTAAAGAAAGTGTTACCAAGGTAAATTCCGAGACTAAAAATATGACTAGACTATAGTTTCAACCATCAACAACATCTCTCAACTCGCTACCTCTTTAGTACCAAAAAGCCACCCTAATCCTTCCATAAAGGAATACACCGAGCTCTATGCTCCCTTATCCAATGTCTACCAAGGCTTGTTATTATCCCTCCTCCATCCAATCTTAAGACCAACACCACTCATAACCACTTCCAACTCACATAAATGCCATCTTTATAGAGAATGACCCAAAATGCGATCCATTTACCCAAATTGTGACCAGTAAAGCACTCATCATAACCGTATTTTCACCCAAGCCTCTTAAAGCTTGCCCATATCTTCTCCTACACTCTACCTGCTTATCGAACAATCTCTATCACTCCTCACAAGGGATTGTATTGTTGTCTATACCCGATCTGAAGGCAAAAATATGGAGTTATCAGATATTTTGAACCAACTCTTAGATTTTGGGCTGAAATTTACCACCAAAATGACCATCGACTATTAGAAATACATTGGCGTATTCATGAAAGCCCAGAAATGGTCTTGAGAATCAGATAATTAAGCGGTACCCATTGATGAAATTAGCTTATACGACATAGTACAGATCATGGAAGACATGTTTTGATAGATTAGCGAGATATGTAGCATTTCCAAAATACTCACTGCTTTGAAGATGCAAGGGCGATTGGTCCCTTCACTCCCACACATCCCCGTTGATTGGGAAAATTTATATGAGGAAGTCGTTAAGGACGTGGATTGCATCAATTTCTCTTGGTAATAAGGCATCATTACCAGCAGATTGGGGGATAAATTTGACAACTCAGATGATGAACCGAGTGAAGAAAAGGTTAGTCCAGTAGTCAGTATGCAGAATCATATCTTTCGAGGACCTGTTAGGTAAATCAGTAAAGTAGCCATTAAGCCAGAAATAGATGAAGAAATGGGGATCTTGTTCTTCCCCAACTTAGTAAACCACATGACCAGATCAGGTTAACACTAACAAGATCTGAGTCCTCAGTCATCAAGAACAAATAAGGAAAAGGGAGTTGCCTAAGAACTTCCCATGACAAAAATTACCATTGAAGAGAGCAAGATCCTTGACCAACACAATAAGATCAAGCCAACATCACCCTTGTGGAGACTCTTTATATCTTCCCAATTACACCAAGATGCTTTGATAAATCATCTAATCGGGTCCACAACCCCCCTTTCACCACTCTAGAAGAAGTTGTAAACTTGGTTGGATCCTTCGCCACCGCTAGACTCCTTTCCTTCTCTAAAGAAATATTTTTTAAAGGTCGGTAGTGACCATAACTATGCCCTTAACAACTCCATTGAAATGATTGGAAATGGATCCCCAGTCTCACTCGTTGACAATGAATTCTCCCTTAATGTTTGCCCACTAAGAACCTTTAATTGCTTGGGGTTCAAAGTAAGTGACGCTACTCTTACTTCCATCATAATGTGTGCATATGATAATACTTGTAGAGAGGTGGTGGTAGCCATAACACTCACAATAGGGGATATTCTTATCAATCCAATTATTGAGTTTCAAGTTATTGACATACCCGTATGTTTCAACCTGTTGCTTGGTCGACCATGGATTAATAGCATCTATGGGGTATCTTCCTCCCTTCATCAAAAGTTGAAATTATTTGCCAAAGGACAAGTCATTACCCTCTTGAGTGCCAATGATAGTACAAAAAATGTTAGCATTAGCAATCTGATACTAAAAATGTAGCAAGGGACGAATGACATGCTTCTCTATAACTTCAGGGTTGATCCACTTCCCCGTTCAGTGGGGGACAATTTCAAATACCAAGTATGTCCAGAATACATCCCTCATGACAATGTCAATGTGATATAAATGTTCAAGAATATGCATTTCATGCCCGGATTGGGGCAAGGGTGATATTAACAATGGGTACTAGAGACCATAGTCCTGAAAAAGCCTTTCCCCCTTGTAGCCTGGGTTATCATCCTTCACTAGAAAAACTAAGAGCACTTCGCCAACAACAGCTGAATAGGAGTTTAGAAGATTCCAAGATTATTTTGAGGGATTATATTAATGGATGATTCATCAACGAGGGCAAAGTCTTCCCCTTATATGGATTTCCTGAATCATGGTATGACCATAAGGAGAATAAAATTAAGCCAAAGATGGAAATTTTCTTTCAAGACAACTACTTCTGGGCCGAAAACTGGTAACATAAGGTGAAACCTCTCACTCAAAAATTCGTAACCATTGGAGAGGTATTCGGTGAAAGTGATTTGAAAGGTTTGTTCAACCTACAAACACTGGGTTTGACTCTCTATACGATCCATTCAGACGCTACACCATCAGACCTGTCCACTCTTATCAAGAGCGTTAATGAGCCTCTTCTCAACTGGAATGTTATACTAGTCCCACCTATTGAGATGCAACCCACCTTTACTGTTTACCCTATCTTTTTATTTATAGTTGTTCCTCCTTTTCTGATAACAATGTAATCGAGACCTTTTTTGACGAGGTTCTTAATGTTGTTTTTCCCGAAAGTGAAATAAATGAGGATTTGAGTATCTTTTTGTGCCTTACATTATTTTTCTTGAGTCTAACCAAACTTTTGATGGTGATGATTTTTCAAATGAACAATTCTTAATTAATCTTCATAAGGTTAATAACAATCAACATAATCACATTCTGTTATGATCACGTGCACTTCTAGTAGCCAACAATGTGAGATTAGGATAAGGTCCACCCTTAATGAGCATGAACACGTGCAATTCAAAGATTTTCTAAAGGAATTTTTGGACATCTGATGAAAACATACCCGACATCGATCTCGAAATAGCCCAGCATGAGATTCTAATTCTCCCAGAATGCAAACCGGTCAAACAGAAGATGTAAAAGCTCTGCACTGAATGGTCACTCAAAGTCAAGGATGAAGTAATCAAATAGTTGAACATAGGCTTCACCCGGACTATCGAATATCCCACACGGCTAGATAACATTGTACCCGTACTGAAATTAGGATAAAAATTAGGCATGTGCATTGACTACCAATATTTGAATAAATCATCTCCAAAGGATGATTACCCATTGCCCAATATAGACATGATTGTGGATAACATGGCTATTCACACCCTTTAGTCATTCGCTGGTGGATTTACTAGATACAATCAGATAATGATGCACCCTAACCATCAAGAGAAAACTTCCTTCATCACTCCCTTGGTGGACTTTTATTACACAGTTATTCTATTCGAGCTCAAGAACACTGGGGCTACCTACCAAAGGGTTCCCACAACCATCTTTCATGATTTAATACATAAGGAGGTCAAAGTCTATGAACATGACATGATTATTAAGTCTAAGACTCAATAAGATCGCGTTCCTGGTCTCTGAAATCTCTTCGAACGACTACGGTGATACGAAACATGGCTAAACCCATAAAAGTGTGTTGTTAATGTCTTAAAAGGAAAGCTTTTGGGATTAATGGTCAGTGAAAATGGAATCAAAGAAGACCCCTCCAAGTAGAAAGTTATACTCAAAATGACACCACCCCAGACAGAGAAGGAAGTATGGGGATTCATGGGAAAGTTATAGTACATCAGTCCATTCATTAGCCACTTGACTTCTATTTGTGAACCCATCTTCAAAATCCACCAAAAGGATTATACCAAACTCTGGAATGAGACCTGTTAGGAAGACTTGGACATAATCAAGAAATACCTTACCCAACCTCCGGTACTTATGACTCCACAACCAGGTCTCCCTCGACTCTTATACTTGATCGTAATAGATACTACATCAGGGGCTTTTCTAGCCCAATATATTGAGGAATCCCAAAAGTAAAGGCCCATCTACTATGCCAGTCAAAAGTTGGTTGGGTACGAAGTCAACTACACTTTATTGGAAAATGCATGTGTTGCCCTAGTATGGGTCACTCAGAAGTTATGTCACTACATGCTCATTTTTCCAATTAGTCTTGTCTCCCAAATGGATCCTATCAAATACCTTCTTGAGAAACCTGCCCTATCAAACTTAATGGATCGATGGTTGATGCTACTAGAAGAGTTCGATATCATGCATGTCATACAGAAGTCCATGAAAGGGAAATCCATATACGATTACCTTACTGACTAACCCATGGAAGAGGTTGATTTTTTGGTCTCTGAATTCTCGGATGAAGATATTCTCTGCACCTCTCAGGATCAACTTTGGTGTAAAATGTTCTTTCATGGCTCTGCCAACAAGATAGGATACGGTATTGGGATACTCTTGATCTCCCCTGATAACTCTCACTCTCCCATGTCCATTAAGCTATATTTTCCCTACACAATAATAGAATTAATACGAGGCATGCACTGTAGGCCTCAAAGTCTCCCTCAAGAGCGGTATTAAATAACTAAATATCATCGGGGATTATTCTCTCATCATCGTCCACGTCCTTAAACAATAGAAAGGCAAAGATGAAAATCTTTTACCCTTCCATCCTAAATTGAAGAGATGGTTTTCTAGTTTTGAGATATTACCTTCCACTATTGACCCCGCACAAAGAACAACTTAGTTGATGCCCTTACTACCCTGGCTTCTATGGTCGACATGAATGAGGGAATAGCGAGGGCTCCTTTCCTAGTACAAAAACAAACTATGTCAACCTACTTCTACCACATTGAGGTCATTACAGAGGAAGATTTCATTATGGTCGAGTTTTAGTACTAAGACATTTGGTGTCTCCTCAAACACGGTAGGTATTCCCAAGACTTCAACAAGAAAGACCGTGAAACCCTCCACAAACTGGTTGCCTGGTACCTTATTTATTAGGAAGCACTATTAAAGAGGAACTTTGATGAAACCCATGTGCAGTACATTACAGGGTCTAACATTGAAGAAATGATGCAAAAGATCCATAGCGGGGAATGCTGACCCCATATGAACAGTCATATGCTTGCTTAAAAAATTATCCATTAAAATTACTATTAGACCACCATGGTTCAGGATTGCACTAGATATGTCCGTATATGCCTCAATTGCCAAGAGTTTGTTAACCTTTAGGGCTTACCTACTCAATAATTGTACCATATGACATCTCCATTACCATTCTCCACCTGTGGCATTGAAATCATAGGGAAAATCACAACTAAAGCTTCAAATGGGCATGAGTTCATCTTACTCGCCATTGATTACTTTACCAAATGGGTCGAAGTCGGGTCATATGCAATACTGAATGCAAAGCAAGTGGCCAAGTTTATAAAAAAGAATATCATTTATCGATACTGGATTCCTAACGAGCTAGTATCAATGGGTTGCATTTTGAAGATGAGGTTACAGAACTAGACGATGATATGGGATTTAGAGGAATATATCTTCTCCTTACTGACCATAAACCAATAGTGCAGTTAAATCCACCAATAAAAAACTCAACGTAATCATCAATAAAATGACCAAGAGTTTGTGGGACTGAGCTGATCAGATCTATTAAGCCCTCTGGGGCTATCTCACTTTAGTCAAAACATCTACTGGGGATACCCTTTAATCTTCGTATTCATCATGGAAGCAGTCCTACCCTACGAGCTAGAAATATTTTCCTTACGTGTTATGGTCAAGAGAAGAGTTAGCAAGGAAGACAAGTATCAGATTTTCTTTGACGAACTGTCACTCTTTGATGGCAAGAGATTGAAGGCTGTATACCACACACAAGGGTACTATCGCTAAATAGCGTGATCATTCAATCGATGAGTCAAGGGCCATGGTATCCAAGAAGGATATTTTCCCCTTAAATATATCATAGAACCCGTCCTTGATCCTAGAGGGAAATTCAAGCCAAATTGGAGTGGCCCCTACATAAAAAAAATCTCTGAGGAGGTGCCTATATTCTCACAGACCTCGATGAAGAAGAAATGTGACATCTACTAAACTTGGACTTAGTCTGAAATCTCATCGTGTTACGGATTTTCTAATCTCCCTTTTATTCTAAAAACAATCTCTTCATTTATCTCTACCCATAACTACCTAGGGCCTAATCATAAAAAAAACAACTTTTTCTTTCAAAATGGAACTCAAAAAGTTTCACATCCTAGAGGTACGTAGGAAGCTCATACACTTTACGTGGGAACGGTCCCCTTTTTTCCACAAAATGCTATTATTTTCTAATCTTCGAGAAATATGGGTTCATTTTATCATGTACATGAACAAAAGGAATATGTATGCCTTAGCTATTAGTATAGATAATTCAAATAAAAAACTCATCAAGAGGCACCACTATATGATAAAAAATAATTTTATATTAAATGAGGAAATTCAGTACCATTACAAGAAGTATCAGTGAAAGGAGTCAAAATAGCCACCCCTCTCCGCATACCAAATTATTTCTAAACAGGCCTAACCAAATTTTACAAAATATTCCCAAACCACAAATATAAAAACATCCCAAAAAATCCCAAAGATTCACCGAAAGCTTCACCTAAAAATAATCCCAGCTTCACAAAAATTGATCTGGGGAAACCAAATGACCTAGCCCCATCATCATTATCCTCCGGTTGACCCTAAACTACTCTTTCCTGGTTGGTATTCCAAAGTTGACAAAATACCTCAAGCTTCATAGAGTGGTATGCCCTGACCATCCCTGAAAAGACCACTACCCCTCCTTCTATGGTGTCAAAAAGAACAAACCACCTCTAACACGTCTCTTTTGGCAGGATCTTTGTCGCTACTCACTTCCACAACCATTTTAAATAGTTCCTGAACACTAGTTAGACCCTGCCTATATATTTAGATGGATGGGTTGGCAGCCGATGACTCTCCCTCAAATAACCTAACCTCATGTACATGGATTCAATCAAGTCTTCCACTAGAAAGAACCCTAGTGTTTGAGGCTCCCATATAACTTGACATAAAATCTTCCAAGGGAAATAGAACAAAGTCTACCTCAGGGTAACTAATTTATCATATTTGTTCTCCCCCAGCTCTAGAACAAGCTATTGTACCCCCCCCCCCCCCCCCCCGTCATGGTACTGACAATGAAGGCATCGAACCCCGTGCTCCATGAAACAATTAATCTAGTTTTCCACTGATGGGCCAAAATTGATAAAGTACTGTGCAAAGAAATTTTTCACGCCTTCCAAGTAATACTCAGGAGAAACCATTAAATGAAACCTCTTTGCTAGCCCATTGAACAATATCATTGTGCTCCCTCTCAGAAAATCTAAACGACCTTCCTTATAAGCATCAACACCATTCAGAATCTCCACCAGTATCACCACCGCGGTATTGCGATGGTAAGACATCCATGTCGTTATTACATCCAACTTGGGATCCTCCATTAAGTCCCCTATCACCATTAAGAGCCTTAAAGTTAGGCCCAAAACAACATCTCCAGTGTAGCCCACATCATTAAAATCCCTCAAGCACATAGAATGCATGACAGACTAAAGACAAATAAGACCCCCAATAAAGAACAGTCAAGCCGTTGAAGGGGAAATGTGGAGAAACTCCGCTAAAAACGCACGAGGGGATAAAGAAAATTTGAGCATAGCCACCTCTACACCAGGATTGATTCCCCACGTGGATGAGAACTCATCGTAGATCGGGAAAACCTTATCTAAACCAAAACAGAAAACATGGTCTTCGGGATAACAAAAATGCACCACCCCCGCTAGTATATTCCAGTCAGTGGCTCTGTTACGCCACAAGGAGACTCAATACGAGTTAAAAGGCTCATAATCCATTGTATACACACATGTATCTTACAAACTTTTGAGGTAGGAATGAAATTATGCATGCATCAGAAGGGCCATTTGCGGAATAATGGAGTTTAAAATAAGAAGCAAGAAGTAAGAAGCAGAAAACCTTCCCTTTCATAAAAAAATCTTGGAAAAAGATAAGAGATCTGAGGATTCCGAATGAATTTCTACCCTACATACTACTCTGATTTGCAATAAAGAGTAACGAAAGCCTTACAGTGATTTGACTTGACCCATGTGCCGATACGTAGGACAAGGGGTATGCCGACCGATAACCCCCTTTTTGGAAGATTATATCTTTCCTTGTTTGTCAAAATCAAATTCTCAAAAAGAAATCCTTATTTTTAAACCCTCGGGTTATTTCTTCTTACTTACCCAATTTTATTTATCCTTTCGCAAAATAAACCTTTAATTAAGCTCTCCTTTGCTAAACAAACATCCTATCATTTTTACAAACTCAGTAGCAAAGTTAAAGTGCATGTAGAACAAGTCATTAAAATAAGAATTAATAATAAAAAATCTCCTTCATATATATGCTACCAATGCATGATTACATTTTTCAAGGAAAAGAAAGGAAGAAAACCAGAAAAACCAAAACAATGTGACTCAGCCCAAGCCCACAATCTCTCTCTCACTCTCTCTCTATCTCTCTATATATATATATCTCTCTCCACCCTCTCTCAAACTCTCAAACCCTGCATCGAACACGCTTCCCCGGTGATGAGCGATAGAACCTGTACTACTAGAATTCGATCCTCTATCCACAGTAGCAGATGAAACCAGGAAAGAAGAAACGAAGTGCTTAATATAAGCAATCACGAAAGCAACCCAATCCTTGATATCCATTACCAGTCGTCGGCACTCGAACATGCTGCAACCACAGAAACAAAAGACCAATCAGTCATTAAAAAGCAAAGAGAGAACCAGAGTATACAAGACAAGAAGAGATAAAGGTTTACATCAGTCTAAAGGGCATCATCCATAAGCCCATTAATCCCGGTGTCGCTAAATTATGGAATTGTGGCATGCTCAGTCCCCCCTAGTCAACCAAAAATTATAAGAAAAGGGAGTAACCTGAATAAATAGAGCCTCCTCTGCCTCCGCCGTCGTCGACAACATACCACTCCTGTTGTGGGAATATCCCACCGTTCTTTTAGTACCCCTATCCTAAGTCATAGGAGGCGCAGGAAAGTTCACCTCATCGTAAATGTAAGAGGGCATCAACTAGATCATTATGAAATCAAGGTAGTCATAGCTCCCCGGCGTGTTCATGTTGAGCGTATAAGCCTCACCAACCATCGTCATCACCCTAGCCTCAATAGACATCTCTCTAACCGACCTGATATACATCGAGGACATCGACGATGGGACTTCCACCTCATACTCCATGATCTACCACACCCCCTCTCTCCCAGGTACCAAAAGTACATGAACTCATGCGCCATCAACCTCCGCATCTACACATTCATACATGTCACCCCTATATACTGAGGAGTCGTCCCCCACGGGTAAAAAGTCACATGCAATCCTCGATAAAATATCAATTCTCATGCAAAGAAACAAGATGACCGAAGAGGATTCAAAAGAAAAATGAAATAACATGATCACTCGTCAACATTTTCAGGCCTGCCACACCGTCGCTAGGGATAAAGACTAGTTCGACCACCTACTGGAATTTTGCCACTGGTACATCCTTGTCCTTTAGAGAAATAAATATCACATTGAGCCCAATCACCTAATAGAACCATGTCTATAAACGGGAATCAGTAAAGAAAAAACTAAAGCAAAATGTAAGGAAATACATCAGAAGAAAAAGAAATGAAGTAGTTACCTCCAAAAGGTACATTACCCCCATAAAAGTCTTTCGAGAGCATCGACTGAATGCATTCAAAGAAGAATAAAGGGTCACCAAGGTCAGTCTCCTCCAATCATAGATTGAGACTTAAGAAAATATCCTCAAAAATGGAAAAAAAACAAAGATGAACCACATTTCCACTCGTCGCCACCAAGAAACCAGCTAACAGAAGCAAAATAAATAACCAGGCCATCTATCTCATCTTCCTTATCCGAATCCCAAAGGCAATTCAAAAATTCCCCGGCAAAACAACTACATACATCTCAACCTTAGGTCCTCATAATTGACCTCAACCCATAGAATCGATAATCATAACTTTAGGTATTCAAAATTACCTTCGACCTCAAAATTGATCATCACTACTTTAAGTCCTTGGAATTGACATCGAGCACATAAATGGCTCTATAACTTTAGGTCCTAAAAATTGACCTCAACCCCTAAAATCGATTGTCACAAATTTAGGTCCTCAGAATTGACCTCATCATGCATAATCGGTATCCACAATTTTAGGTCCTCAGAATTGGCCTCGACTTGCAGAATTAGTCATCACCGTTTTAGGTCCTCAAAATTGACCTTAACCCTCAGAATTGGTCTCTATAACTTTAGGTCCTCTGAATTGACCTCGATCCGCTAAATTGGTCGTCACCACTTTAAGTACTTAGAATTGACCTCGCCCCGTAAAATTGGTCGCTACATCTTTAGGTCCTCAGAATTGATCTCGACCCTCAGAATCGATCGTCACAACTTTAGGTCCTCAAAATTGACCCCAGACGTCAATATCGGTCATCACCACTTTAGGTATTCAGAATTGACGTCGACTCACATAATTATTTGTCACCACTTTATTTCCTCAAAATTGACCTCTATCCACATAATCGATCATCCCCGGCATACCCTTAGGTGCTCAGAATTGACCTCGACCTTCTAAATAGGTCATCCTCGACCCTTTAAACTGACCATCCTCATCCCTTTAGTTTACATAATTGACCTCTTTTTAGAAACATCCATGTGGTATCTATTTGATGGCCTTCACTTGTGCCAAGATCACTCATCGAGGGGATCTATAAACATCACAGTCTAGGACCCTCCTAAACATCTCCTTCGGTCACTAAAACTTCCTCTTTCACCATAAACCCCCGATCATACTCCGAGTACAAATTTAAAGGACATCGAGCACTCTCGAGCCCTATTTAACTCCAATAATCTTTATAGTCTGAATGAAAGCGTAATGAATCTTGGAATGCCACTGAATCCCATTTCCAATGGTACGCCCCATGCATGAATCAGAATAATCCGTTTTACTATCAAAAACTAATTTGGAGGCCACCCGGGGCTCCCCGACCCTGTTTGACTTTGGTCAAATTTATTGTTTGAGAAAAAGCTCAATGAATCTTCAAAGGTCTCTGAATACACTTTCCAATGGTCCACCCTATGCACTAATAGGCCTTATAGTTTGGATAAACGGTCCATTTCACTATTAAGAACCGATCTGGAGGCCACCGGGCACTCTCGAGCCCCATTTTGACCTGAATCAACTTCCTCTCCTGAGCGCAATCTTAATAATTATTTCAAAGGCTCTTAATCCCCTTTCCAATGATATTCCCCATGTGCAAATTGGCCATACAGTTTGGATGAGTAGTCCATTTACATCTGAAAACTTATGCGGAGGTGATCGGGCAGTCTCGAGTTCCATCTGACTTTATTAACTCTTTAGCTCAAATGAGACTCAATAAATATTTAAAACTCTTTGAATCCCCTTTCCAGCTGTCTGCCCTATGTGTGAATCATCCTTATGGTACGGACGAATGACTCGTTTTACTCCAAAGGGTCACCGGATACTTTCAGGCCCCATTAGACCAAGGTCAACTCTTTGAATCGAATGAAACTGAATGAATATTAGAAGGGGTTTGAATTTTGTTTCCAATGGTTCGTCTCATGCACGAATCGGCCATATTGTTCGAATAAATATTCCATTTTCCTTCGAGAATCACTTGCCCAAAAGACTGGCAGGCTCTTTCGAGCCCTATTTGACCACAGTCAACTCCCGTCCTGGGAGAGGCCAAATGGATTTTTAAAGGGATCTGAATACCCTTTATAAAGTTACATCTCGTGCGTGATGCATACTTATGGATTGCATTTTATGATCATTTTTTTCGAAAAATCTGCATGAGACTGCAAAATGGCAAACCTATAGGTATGGCAAGGAATGTCGATCGGTATCACCCTTAACCCTATATAAAGGGATCATGATATCACTTCAAAAAGAGCCTAAGAAACATCACTCTTGGTGATCTCAGCAACATTCTCTTAAATTCACCGTGGTTTTCATATTGAAACCTCTCCCCCACATCCCATTTATATCCTTTCCTTACCCAATTTAGCAAATTCCCTTCCCTCTCCTCATACCACCTTCATCCACTTGTAAGAGCAGCTCTTCAACAATTAAGATCAACCTTAAAGCTTCCAAAGGAAGTCCAAATATTTCACTCTTTCTTCCAATTCTCTTATTTTCGCATTAGTTATTTAATTCTTACTTTAGCATTTCATCTTTGTTAGTTCAGACATATTAATATCCCACTTTTTTATTTGTAGTAATGCGCATACTATATTTTCCATAAAAAAAATCAAAAATAAGAGAAAATGGGTTTTCTTGTAAATTCCAAATAGGGAATTATCACTACATTTTCTCACATTAAAACATACTTTTTCTACACACATATATAATAAATTCCCCAATTGGATTAGTAGGATAAGTCCCACCCTCGTGTTGCCTGCGAACTACATGGACTTTGATGCCTTTTTAAGCTACGTAGGCGTCATGAGTAAAATATGAGATTCGAGCCCTCCTTTACTAATTTTGTTCATATATTATTTCCATATATTATATTTGTGATTCATGCTCACATTTTGTCAAATTTAGAACATCTTCTTTCTATAAACAATCGGTGACCTCACAAGCGTGCTTATTATATTTTTAATTATCATTTTGGGAACACTCCTATGGATGACCCCACCTCGCCTTTCTCCATGACGTGAGTAGAGTAATTTCATTATGCATTTATATATACACTTACACACATTTCATCGAGTTATTTAGGAGAAGAATAACACATGACCAAGAGAGACCAAAAGGGTGAGATGGGTGCCTAACACCTTACCATTCTGTAATATAGCCCCTGAATCCTTCAATTAATGTCTTTCATAAGCATCAGTATGTCTTTGATGTCGTTCATTCGAGGCAGTAATATTTTGTTTTCCTGTTTTGTGAAAAATTGGTTGGCGACTCAGTTTCTATACAACATCCCACATTTGACGACGACCAAAGTTCCCCGAAGAAGGGAGTTAACCCCACCACCGCATGCGCGTGCGTCGACTGGGAGACAGGATGGCAACAAGAAGTAAGGAAAGAAATCTAAAAGATGATGAAAGTTGTATACAAGATGCTAAAAATGATCCTAATCATCCTAAGAAGACTAAGGACCCTTAGGGCAATTTGAACGTGATTGTTTTTTGGATGTCATATGAAATTTGGATGGATAATTGACGAGTAGTAAAAACTATGTGCTATGTGTGTATTGATGGCTCAAGTGAAAGTCAGACGCTCAAGTAATAAACGCGGTAAGACGGCGTTAAATCCTCACGGAATAGATCGCTAACGATGAAAGTAGGTTTGGTTTCCTAAATTAAGTCTTCGGCTCGTAAAATGAAGGAAACAGTGATAATTCTTGCTTGAAAGGATTTCTAATTACCTAGGAAAATTAAGCTGGAAAAACAAATTTTTTGTTTTAAAAGAATTTTGGAAAATGAGGTTGGTTCAAATCCCCCAAACTATAGTGTTTCTCCGATAAATATAAAATTCTATAAACTAATTAATTAATTAATTAAAAGAAAAATAACAAATCAATTCAAGTAACTAAATATGTTGGGGAGTTAACCCTCACGATAAATGGTCAATAAATTAATATATGTGAATGATATATTCACCGACACATATAATTCATCCTCAAACACTCAGGCTTATTTTAATAAACTGAGTTAAGAGGCATACATTAATAGTCCCGATAAATATATCAAACTCGAGAAATTAATTATTTAATTATTGAAATTTTTTACATTTAAAGCCGAAAACCCTAGCTTGTGTTTATGTTTCCCAACCTACAAATAGCTTAGGTAGACATGGAAGTTAATTCTACGTGATTCATATTGATCATGCAACAATTCATATTAAAATATGAAGTAGAAAAGATTTAGAATTTAATACCAAGTGAGATGAACTTAAATTGTAAAAATGAAGAACTTCACAAAAAGTAGGAAATCCAGATATCGCAAGACTTGAATTTTATTAATGTGCAATGATGAATTCGTGATTCTGTAATGATTATAGATGAATTCCCCACTCAATAATATGAAAAGTACGCTTATTTAGACTTCTAAATGCACTATATAGGTGCCAAAAATGGCCAAAGTGCTAAACATAAACCCTAAAAACTTTAGCTATAAAATTCTGAAAAGATAGAAAATCCCGCAGAGCGAAACCGAACGAGTTCTATCCAAAATCGAACCGGTTCGGTCCTTGGGACTGGTTTTTTCACATGTAAATGTGATTTATTTCCACTATTTGCATTTTTTTACTCCTAAACTTTTCTCGAACTTCTCGCTGTAACTTCTTCACAGTTTAACTCGAATTTAGGTGTCGTTCCTTCCTATGTTATCGTGAACTCGATATCTTCAACTTTTATGTAGGATCCTTTTCAAGTTTTTGGCTATAAATTTGCCATTTTTCTCTTGACCATCCATTATCACATTGTGCTCATCACTTTGCAATATTCTCTAGCGTCCACTTGCATGAATTTCTTGTCAAACACAATAGAAATGCACCAAAAAAAACTTGACAAAATGGTTTGTTGTAATAAATATGATCTATGTCCAGGATAAATGTGATGTTCGGTAGCGTAAAAACTTCAAAATCAGAGGGATAAATATAGAATATTCGTGTTGAATCCAACCCCCTAACTTGGAACATTTCTAGTCCCAAGAAAAGAAAAAGAATTAGAAATAGGGTCCATAAATTGTAATCTTTAACTAAAGGATACAATACTTGTTTCGCAACCCGCGATTACATTTTGCATATGCAACAAGTCGTTAAACCCATAGGTTACCTTAGTAGGACGGGTTATGTCTCGTGAGGATTTGTAATGAATTTATCCATAAAATTCATTTTATACCACATGGTATTACTCAAAAAAATTAAAATAATTAAAAATCTTACAATCTAAATTCCATAAAAATAATGAAAAAAAATTATTTGATAAATCTCAATTCATAGTGTGGGGGGGGGGGGCACTTCGCCAGAATGTGTCGAAACTTCACAATATGTGTCGGAATACCTACAAATGCTCAATTAACCTCTGCAAAGCATATATATATCCAAATCGTAGGTTGTCTGATTAACAAGGTTAAATATAGAAATTAAGGTACCCTAGGGGCTAAAATACATAAATTAATGGACGCAAATATGCCTTATTCGTTCCATATCAGGTGTCCAAAGGTGAGGATTTATAAGCCTCTCTAGTTTGGTTCAGTAGGACTTCTGGAGCTAATTGAGTTAGGTGATCTCTCCCCGATTGACTCAAATCGGTCTTCACCCCACATGTGTAAAATCTGTGGGATGTACATTTCTTTATCACTCGCAAATATCTCGCAAGCGAGTCCATTCTTATGTGCCTAATTTCTCCTATGTGATTTTTCTATTGCATTGCATTTATGTTTTATGGTTTGATGAATTAATAAACCTAAGACCTCGACCCTGTCATTGAAACGAGAAGGGATTTCATCATCCGAATCACTTGTTTATCCATTGTGTGCTACCCTATCTATTATTAAATTTAAAATCAATCAACCAAATAGGAACACATTTTTGCAAAGGCGATCACAATGATAAATTCCGTGATTTTTGTCACTCGCGGACTTAATTAAAATTCGTATACCCTTTCACTAATTTTGAAGACAAAAATTGGCTACATGCTAGTTAGGATTTATCTTTTACTTGCGTGTGTCTAATTCAATTTTTCAGTAGTCGATTTTAGTGAGTTTGTCCAAATCAAGAGTTCAAATTTTTTCCCTATCGTCTTTTCTTCTAAAAATATTAAAATCACTTTCTTCCTTTTTTTAAAAAAAAAATCCAAAAATATTTTCAATTTTTTTATTTTCAAAAAAATACAAAAATATTTTCTTTTCTTTTGAAAAATATTTGAAAATCCAGAAAAAATTCTTTTCTCATAGCCGAAGAACGTTCTTTACAAGAATATGTTGGCCATTATCAGTCATCTTAAAGCATGTTTGAAGTTGAGCTCGAGTCCAACCTCCCTACTATACTAATGGCTTTATGTCTCACACACACACTATTGATATGCATGTGTCGCCCATGCACGCATCTCACATTCCATCACCTCCGATGATGAGAGTCAACACGTCAAATGATTCGTTGTGTACATATTTCTTTCAAGTCAATCACTTGTCCCATGAGTGTCCATACTTTGCATATCCATCCAAACCAATTATGGCCCAAGTCCATCAAAGTGACCCTGTTTTGGAATATCCCTCGGCTTATTATCATGACATATCCAATCCCGAGTGGTATGAGAACCCAAGCTATTCGTTGAGGCCTAATCACCCTCCTACGTAATACGAATCCCAACCCCATGTTGTGGATTCTCACACGTTCAAACAATCATCGTGGAAACCTAGTGCACCCCACTGCGATCAGTCACCCCACTATGCTATCCATGATTATCCAGTTTTTTTCTCTCACGAAGATGCTTCTCCCATGTATGAACAACTTGACCCCTCTCCCGACACTTCATATGAGTATTATTTTCATCTTAGTTCCCATAGCAATATGTGTCCTCCTCAACCACCACCACCACCCACCACTTCACCACCATCATTCACATCCTCTCTCGAAAGCCTATTGAAAAAATCCTTCCTCGAGTAAGATCAGGCCACTCAATATCAAAATGAAGCCCTTCAACAGCTTGAACAAAGGTTAAATAAAATTGATTATGCGAATGAGTCGAATTTCACACCAACCAATCCATTTTTTCTCTCACATGGAATGATGTTGAGTCATCTTATGCCACTAATTTTGAGTGTGACCAACCCTATCATCCTGAGAATCTCGAATTTGAGACCACCCAGTGGTCCAAGCCCAAAGTTGACAATTGCGTTGACTTATCCATTGATTGTGAGACTGATCTCGACCTTATTGCATTCAAGTAAACCACCATTGAGGTTCATATTTCCTCTCCCAATGAATCCAAAAATACACCCAAGTTCGCTCTTATTAAGCCCACCCTGCATGTTCCCAAGGAACCAATTCATTATAGGTTAGATCCGGATACGAGTTCTCACCATTTTCTCGAGATTGCATCAGAGACGGTTCTCACCTCTCTTGATAGGGATGATGTCCCACTATGCATGGATCCATTTGAGCCCAATATTTCTAGTGATTCCTCTATCTCCCATCTTGGTGCCTCGTTTGACTTACCCATCACATTAATTGGTGATATTCTTATGGATAAGTTGACCACTCCCCCTAGTGATTTATATTAGCCCCACCACATCCCAATTACCAAACAATATTTCCTTACCATCCATTTAGAGCATCATGCTTATGGGGCCCTTGTTCCCCTCACCTTTGCGCTTAATAAGGCCCGTAATTGGTGCCTCTCCACCCTCACCATTACCTTTGTTGCATATAACCTTTTTACCATCCAAAGTTGGTCCATCGATGCTTTGAATCATGTGAAGCACTTTTCCATACAAATGCAATGATATTGTAGCCTTTATCCAACAGGACTGGCACTTCAGTCTTTTGGGGCATGATTATGATGACCCTAATTTTATGCTGCTCAGTGCTTTCATACTTCTTATCTTTAGGGTGAGTTCCCTTTGGTCAACTGAAGACATTAAACTTAGTGCTACCAGGAGGCAGACCGTTGTTTCTGAGTATGAGTCTTATCCTATATGGGGGTGGTGTATCACACCACCCAATGCTTTTTCATGTTTATAGACTTGTACACATTTTTATCTCATTACTTGTTCAAGTTCATCTTGGATACGTTGTCCACTTCATTAGCGGATGATTATGGTATTCTCTTTTCTCCCTTTTGCTCTCAAGTTTAAAAATAATTTTATTTAACACCGAGGACGATGTTCCTTTTGTGCAACACCCCATAATTTTAATGATTTTTATATTTGAATTAATTAAATTAAAATGGGAAATGAATCTGGATTGAAATAAATATTAATTAGTGAGACAAGGGTTAATATTTATTTATATTGAGTATTACTTAGTGAATAAGTAATAGATTGATTAGAATATATTATGACGGTTGTGAGTGAGAAATACGGCTGTTATGGTAAATTTAGTCGGAATGCACATGTCAGTCATGTCAGGACTCAATTTTATGAAAAAATATAATTTCATTTTAGATAATTCAAATGGTCATTTCAAGTGCTCCAGTGTGTCCGAAAGGGTCGAAATAGTCAGAAAGTCAGGGCATTTTTAGGCCAAACCGACACGCTGGAGGCGTATTTTCGTGTTTTGAAGGTTTGGGGAAAAGAGACCTAAGAAAGCTAGGGAGTTAAATCATCATTTACGTGAGGAAAGTTAGGTAGAAATCATAAGAAATACATAGAAGCCACGAGAGGAGGAAGGATAAGGGTTCTAAAGGAGTCTGAAGGCCATTCCTACACAATTTTGCAGAACCACCACCACCAGAGCATAGATCGCGAGGAAAGGAAACCAACCACACTAAAATTCTACGAAAAACTAGACCTTCCAATTGAGGCAAGTATTTATCTTACTTAATTATGAGTAAATATTCCACCCATGTTAGGGTAGGATGAATAACCTTTTCAATCATGAAGTTTGGCCTTAATTTGGAATATATAAATCATGTTCTTGGGGAGGAATTGTGATAGGCTTAATTCCTGATGCATGTAGAACAAACTTGATGAATTAGTGAAATGAGATTGTGAAGAAATTTGGAATTTTGTGGAAGTTCTTGGATATAAATGATGAACAATGGTTTTTAAGAATTAATCTCAAATTAATTTGATTTGAAGGTATTCTTTGATGATTTAATGATTCCATTACATAAATAATCATTTATACTTCTTATTATGATCTTTTTGAGACATTTGGTTGGGAATTTGGAATCGAACCATGGAGGTTTTGAGGGTTAGAAATGGTGGAAAGCCGTAATAAGAAGAAGATGAAATGTCAGGTACAACAAACCGGTTCGGCATACCCGTCAAACTGGTTCAGCTGCACACCCGAACTGGTTCGCCTGCTCATCCAAATCGGTCCAGGGGACCTGTTAATCTGGATCTCGATTTTCTTAAATTATTTTAGATGTTAGAGTTGTCATTTTTCCCCAAATAATGAGAATAAAGGTTAGCAACGTATGGGGCATATTTTAATAATTTATTTCATGAGAATTAGAATGGGTCACGGGGAATACGAGTGAACCACGGGGCTTAGTTTTATATTAAATGATCTCTCGTAGATTAGAGTGGATCATGGAGAGTGCGAGTGAACATAAGACTATACCATTATTAAAGGATATTATAACTATTAAAATAATAAAATGGCGTGGTTAGGACCATTGGATGATGAATTACTTACTAAAATACGTTAAAGACTAAATGGTACGACACGGGTAGTGGGGGATACTCGGTAACAGATGATGAAAAGAAAAATCATAACATAATAATACGTAGGATATTCGGGTTTTATATATACTAATTATGAGTCATATATTATAGGTTTAGTGTGTACCTACACTGATATTATATATATATACATAGGATGTGCGAATGCCTACTATTGAATTCTTATGTGTAAACATACCTACAATGCCTGCTATCACGGTAGGTTCCGCAGTGCGTACAGTCTTATCCTGATGAGCCCATTGGGGGTATTTTAGACTTGTACCCCAAAACATGGAACCTAGGTATGTGATATCTAAGTGTATGATAGTTTCTACAGTCTATTGGGCACGTTTGTGTGTACGTGACCCACAAAATTGGAACTATGTTCGCCTCTAGTATGTGTGTTTTGATTTATGGTTTGAGGGTGATATCCGCATCGATGTCTTTATTTAGGACGTTATGTACGAGGAGTTGATAGAAGAGAATGCCGGCATCAAAGGTCCACCCAGGGATGTTATGTACATATATATTAAAACAGTGATGTAAATATATATACATATGATTTATTCTACTAAGGTTGTTTTAGTAGATACTATATATAGTGATATCTAAATTAATTTCAGTATGTGTGAGCGTAATAATTGATTGGTGACTTTTAATAAATAAAAAAAAGGGATTGGAAATTTAGTAATGAATTGTATGGGCAATACTGGTGGGCATAGTGAACTATTCTACTAAAAAAGGTTTGAGTCAAACTAGGTAGGCGAGGTAGCATAACAAGGTGGGTTTAGAAGAGTACATTAGGCATGCACAATAGTTGAGAGGTGCGAATCTTAAGTGAGAGCACGTGAAGCTAACATGTATATAATATCTACTCTTTAATTAATTTTAGATACTTTCTAAAATGTTTGCAAATTGTTTTACTTTTGCTCTGACCCATTTGAAATCCATATTTTTAAAACATTTTAGGTACTCAGCCAGAGGCCTAAGGATGCCAGGCTTAGGAAATCATTCATTTGACGTTCAACAGCTACTGTGGAGGTTGCAGGATCTTAGTAGTAGATGCCTATACATTCATTGGTTCCTATTAGCATTTTTCTATCTGAGTCGGGCATGTCGACCATCTCTAGCTAGTGATGATTGTTAAGGACGTTGCATTTTTATTTTGGTTCATGTATTGACTTTGGATTTTCATTATGAATGGTTGTATTGGGATTTTCATCTAGAGTGTTATTCCAAACATAATTATTCATCTCGTTATTTTATCATTCGGTATTCTATGTATAGAAATGGTGAATGTGAATTATTTGTTTAAAAAAGTGCACGTTAATATCAAGAATTAAAATTTTGACACGGCCCATTAGGGTATTAGTAATTAATTTGATTTCGACAGTGATGCTAAGAATGAAACTGTGGGTACCCGAATTTGCCATCATGGGCCCAGAAGAGTAGCCTAATAAAAATGGCCCAAAGTTCGGACCCCTCGCACCTTAGCTAAATTCCGTTATGACTTAGTCTGCTCCTTGGATCTCGTTTAGAGATATTCCAGGAGAAAAAGATGGACGTGGGGGAGTCCAACACCCCCACTCCCCGAAGATAAACATGTATATAATAAACCCTAAGCCTGGGGAAAGAGGCACACACTGTATTCTCTATAAATGCTCCCCGGAGTATATAGAAATAATACTTACTGCACCACCCTGGACGTAGGCATTCTTTCTGTACCATGTACATACTGTGTTGTGGGATTGGCATTTTATGTTCTTTATTTTCCTTGGTGATTATGCTTTTCTCATTTATTTGTGTTGAATATAATTGTCCCCATAATTGGCGTCGTTTGTGGGAAATGCTTGTCTTCCCTGAGAAAGCCCACACCAACAAAGAAGTTTGAAATGTCTGGTCACAGCAATAACGCCCCTCAGGCAGGAGATATTCAAGAACAACCTGCTCCTCGCAAGATCATATCTAAAGTTCGGCGTTCAGATCAGAGGGCTCACCCAGAGAGGCCAGCCTTAGAGGATAGCCAAGGACCAGCAAAGTCCACACAAATCTCCAGACCGATTGATGTCTATAAGGCAAGGCTCTAAGAGCAAAGGGAGTCCGCTCACAAGCAAGAGTCTGAGAATGCTCACCTCAAAAGTAAATTAAAAAGGATGGATCAAGAGCTCCATCGCAGCACTAGGCAACGACTATACCGCACTCCTTGCCCTCGGGAGAGCAAGTCTAGCAGCCGAGGAAGGAGCCCTAGGAGTGGATCCCAAATGATTGAGAAGCACGAGTCAAGTGACAAATCTCTAGAGAACCAACGACCGACTCACCATTACAGGAGCCCAACTCACAGCAATGAAAACATACGAAATTTGGTCCGAAGGGAGATGGACCAAAACCCAGCACATCGCGGTGCAAGATCTACCCGGGAGCTTGCTAGACGAGCTCTTAAGACCTAGATGAAATTCCCTTTATTAAGGGAAATAGAAGAAGAAGAAGAAGAAGAAGAAGAAGAAGAAGAAGAAGCCCCCAAGAAGTTTGCTATTTCAATATTCAAGATTTATGACATAAAAACTGACCCCATTGATCACGTTAGGCAATAATGGTAAGACATGACTCTTTGGAACCACCGAGATGCACTGATGTGCCGGATTTTTCCCTCGAGCTTCCATGACGTGGCGCAAAAATGGTTCAAAAGGCTTCCTCACAGGTCTATCATAAGCTTTGAGTCCCTGGCTGAGCTCTTTATGACCTACTTCATTACTAGTAGCTCCCATCCCAAAAGGATTGATGCTTTACTAATAATGAAATAGACGCCTCAAGAGAGCCTCTGAGACTACGCAAAAAGGTACTGGGAGTTATTCAATGAGATTGAGAACTTCTCGGAGCAGGTGGTAGTAGCCTCTTTCAAAATTGGGCTACCTAGCTCTTGCCTTCTGAACCAATCGCTGACGAAGAAAGAGGCCACGACCATCGATGATCTCATGGCTCGCATCGAGAAGTACGCCAAGGTGGAGGATATGACCCGCCTCGGCACAGGGGGAGAACGATCGAACTAAGATCGCTGCAAAAGGCAACGACAAAGATGAGAACCAGAAGATAGGAGGCAAGAATGGCTCCAAGAACGGAGGCAAGAATGATGTTTGAAAAGCATTTCAAGCAGTCAACACTTTCTTTAAAGAACCAATTAACAAGATTCTGGAGAAGATCAAAGGCGAGCCATTTATTAAGTGGCCCAGAAATATGGGAGGAGGTCCCTTAAAGAGAAACAACGCGCTCAGATGCGATTTTCATAAATAGGGAGGACATAAGATTGAGCACTACAAAGCTCTTAAGTCCCACCTTGAAGAGCTGGCCGAGTCTGGGCACCTGAACGAGTTTATGGAGAAGAAGATAGAGAAAGTTATTGCCAATGGAGAAGTAAGACCTGACAATACACTCGAAGATGATGCTAGCCATGAATTCACGATAATTCATGGGGAATCTAATATGAAGTAGATTCAGGGGAATTCAACTCGGATGGAGATAAAAAAATCTTACAGCCGTAATGCAAGCTTTTCAGATCGATCCAGCAAAGACCCAATTAGGAAATCGTTGGCGAGCAGATGACGACAACTATAACAAACATATCGTGTTCACAGATGAGGATCTGGTGGGAGTGAGAACCCCACATCATGGTTCGTTGATCATTACGCTCAGGATAGCTAACTATGATGTCGACAATTTTCTCGTCGATCAAGGAAGCTCATCCTAGGTAATATATCTCGACCTATTCAGAAAATTGAAGTTGAGCATCGCCGACCTGAAGGAAGCCACTGTCCCTCTAGTTGGCTTTGCTAGAAAAGTGACTATTCTATTGGGAAAGATTGTGTTACCAGTAAGGGCAGGAAGTATCTCCAAGATGATTGAGTTTCTGGTAGTCGACATTGACTCTCCATACCAAGCTGTCCTTGGTAGGGGATGGCCACATGCGATGAAGGCAGTTCCCTCGACCTACCACCAGAAACTCAAATTGTGATCGAGCGAGGAGTAATGGAGATCCATAGTGATCAAACGATGGCAAGAAGGTGATTCATAGCCGCCATCCTCCCTAGACCAAAGAAGAAGGCCAAGAATACCAATGAGAAGATCGAGGAATAAGAAGGTCTGATACCTTCAAAATAGCAGTTAAGGTACGAAATACCCAGAGTGGAGGAGACCAGGCTCCTCCCCTCTGAGAGGGTCATGGAACACCTGGAGGAAGTTATAGCTAGTGGTAGCGAGAAGGATAGGATATTCCTGATTGGAGTTTCTCTCACATATCAAGAAAAGAAGTAATTGACAATTCTATTGAGAAGCAACGTAGATGTTTTCACGTGGGAACCATACCAGCTGCCTGAATTAATTCCAGTGTGCTTTGTCATCGGTTGCATGTCGACCCCATTTTTAAACCTATCACACAGAAGGAATGGCGAACTGTGCCTGAGAAGGTAAAAGCCGTAGAAAAAGAAGTTAAAAAATTACTGGATGCAGGATCCATATGGGAGGTTCAATTACCTAAATATTTGTCCAACACAGTATTAGTTTCGAAGAACAACGAGAAATGGCGAGTCTGCATTGACTTCACTGACCTAAACATGGCTTGCCCTAAGGACAGTTTCCCTCTCCCACAAATCTCCCAACTGGTGGATGCCACAGCAGCTCACGAAAGAATGAGTTTTCTGGATGCTTATTTGGGGTATCACTAGATCCTTCTGTATGCACCAGACCAGGAGAAGACCTAATTCATCACCACTGTCGAATTATACTGTTACAAAGTCATGCCCTTCGGGCTCAAAAATGTAGGGGCAACCTACTAGTGCCTCGTCACCAAGATGTTCAAAAACCAAATGTGAGATACTATAGAGGTCTACATCGATGATATGATCATCAAGAGCAGGAACAAAGAAGACCACCTCTCAAACCTATCGATAACCTTTGAAATCCTCAGGAAATACTGAATGACGCTTAACGCAAGCAAGTGTTCTTTCGGTGTCCAGTCAGGAAAATTTATTAGGTACTTGGTCAGTAAGAGAGGCATTGAGGCTAATTCGAACCAGATCGATGCAATCAACAGGATACAGCCCCCTCGCACCATTCGGGATGTACAGAAGCTCATCGGCATGCTCGCTTCCTTGAACCATTTCATTTCGAAATCCTCCGAGAAATGCAAACCATTCTTCCAGCTCTTAAAGGGAAACAAAATGGTAGAATGGAATCAAGATTGATCACAAGCATTGAATGAGCTTAAGGTTTACCTTAGATCACCACCCCTGCTCATCATACCTCAAGAAAAAGATTCCTTGTATTTATACCTCATCGTTTCCAGCCATGCCGTCAGTTCTGCGCTGGTGTGCGAGAAAGAAGGAATCCAGCACACCTTTTATTACGCAAGCAAGACCTTATTAGAGGCTGAGCAATTGTAACTACCACTAGAGAAGCTCGCCTTTGCTGTTGTAGTAGCTTCAAGGAAGTTGAAGAACTACTTTAAAGCTCTCACCCCCTTAAATAAATCCTAAGGAAAGTGAATTTATCGAGCAGACTGACTAAATGGTCGGTCGATCTCTGACGATTTGACATCCAATTTCAACCAAGGAATCCAATCAAGGGACAAGTCTTTACTGATTTCATAACTGAATTCACAGGCGAGCATCCTCTAGACGAACTTTAACCCATGAAGTAAAGAGAGAACCACGCAACAGAGGGAGTTTGGAAATTATTTGTTGATGGAGCATCCAACTCAAAGGGGGAAGGAGTGGGCATTGTGCTTGTTACTCCAGAAGATACAATCCTCAAACAGGGAATCACTCTTGGATTTCAAGGTTACAACAATGAGGCAGAGTATGAGGCTTTGATAGGCGGCCTCCAGAAGGCACATAATTTAGGGGAGAAGTAGTTACAGGTGTTCGGCGACTCACAATTAATCTCCAATAAGATAAGTGGTACTACAATGCAAAAGATGAGAGAATGGAAACCTACCTCGCCTTGGAAAAGAGGCTAATGGCCAACTTCAAGGAAGTCAATGTCCAGTAATTTTCCAGAGGATAGAAAATCCATGCTGATTCCCTGGCATCCCTGAGTTTGGCAATCAATTTTGACTTGAAAAGAATAATCTCCGTCGACTTCCTCGCTCATTCGAGCATTAACCAGAGCAATGAGCTGTCGGGCCTGGAGCATGTGCTCGAGATTGAGTCAGCAACCAGTTGGATGGATCCTTTAAGGGAATATTTGAAGGATGGCGCACTTCCAAGCGATAGGAAAACTACTCATCAGATAAGAGTCAAAGTTGCTCGCTTTCACTTATCTCCTGAGGGCAAGCTGTATAAGAGATTGTTCTTCAGCCCTTACCTACAATGTGTTCACTTGAGGGATGTCGAGAAAATTCTATATGAACTTCACGAAGGAATATGTGGAAGCCATATTGGTGGAATATCACTAGCCTTTCGAGCTATGAAGGAAGGCTACTGGTGGCCATATATGCAAAAACATTCGACAGTGTATGCTCACAAATGCGAAAAATGTCATTTACATGCTCCTATGGTTCATCAACCTGCCAACGACTTAGGATCACTCACCATCCCCTGGCCTTTCACCCAATGGGGAATGGACATCGTAGGGCCACTTCTTACTACCGTCGGCAACTGTAAGTATCTACTGGTCGCAATGGATTACTTCACCAAATGGATCGAGGCAAAACCACAGGAAAACATCCGAGATACAGATATAATGAGATTCATATGGAAAAATATAATTACCCATTTTGGAATCCCTATAACCATCATCACTGACAACGGAACACAGTTTGAGAGTGGCCCTTTCTAGAACTTATGCAATGAACACGAGATCAGGCACTATTTTAGCTCGGTGGCATATCCTCAGAGCAACGGTCAAGCCGAAGCTTCTAATAAAATAGTGATCGATGGGTTAAAGAAATGATTAGATCGAGCCAAAGACACATGGGTGAATGAACTACCGCATATTATGTAGGCTTACCGCACTACACCACGTCGGGCAACGGGGGAAACCCTTTTCTCACTAACTTATGGAATGGAAGTGATCATCCCATTAGAATCATACCTACCAACTATGAGGCCCACCCTTGTCAAACAGGGCCAAAATGATGTAGCATTGCTTGCTGAACTCGACCTAGCCGACGAACGCGAAAAACTTGCCATAGTAAAGATCGCGAGTTATGAGCAATAGCTCGCCAAACACTATAATAAGAAGGTCAATCCAAGGGAATTCTGAGTTAGAGACTATCTCCTAAGGAAAGTCCTTGGCTACCCAGTAAAACCATCAGACGATAAGTTGGGGCCAAACTAGGAAGGACCATTCAAGATAACAAGAGATGATCTGCACGTAGTCAATCACTTAGAAACGCTGGAGGGCAGAGAGATACCCCGAGCATGGAATGCAGCCAATCTTAAGAGATTCTATTTTTAGTTTTTACTTTCGTCTTTTACCAAATTTATGAAATTGGCAGGTCATTTACTTGTGACTAATAAAAGTAGTTTGGCAGTTGCATTCTATGAGGTTTCAGATAAGTAATATATGAACTTTATAACTTGCAAACCCTTTCCAAGTGACAGGCACACTACTCAGTACATGATAGCAGGAAAAACACCCTCCTCAGGTTTTCATTATAAAGAGCAAACAACCTCTTATCATTGCCCCTGGAAATATATGAAGCCCTACAGGAGATCCTTAGGCAATTCGGCCAAGTCAAATTAGTCGCCAAATAAAGTTTGGTTAATGAAACCCTCATCGGATGGAGCATCCAACACCAGGTGTGCCCTCACCAAATGACACACTTAGGCCTAAGGGAGTGTGATGACACAACCTAAAAGGTAAAGTAAGGCATAATGGTATCTCATAAGCATACTGGACTGGAGGGACACTGACTCAACAAATGCAAACTTACCAATCTAGTCGGTCATGAGAGGACCAAGATAATTAAGCGAAGAATAAATTATGTATTTGTTTAGTCATCGAGTTCGCCCAAAACATAAATTTTATATAACTTCATCACATTTACAACAAGAACGTACAACCCATGTTTAATCGGCGAGATCGCCTAAAACATTAATATTACATTACTTCATTACATATGTATACAGAGTTACAAAAGGTAAAATCTTAATGAGGCTGAGGCCTCTGAAAAAGATAATTAGACACTTGTGCTCTTCGACCATCATCCGGATGAGGAGCTAATTCCTCCTCAACCTCATTATCATCAAACTCCAATAGCTGCCGAGGGGTGGCATCGATAGGGATCCACTGATCATCCCTCCTGAAAAGGTTAGGACTTAAAGTGGAAGGAGAGATATCATGACGATACCAGAGTATTGAGTTCCTTAGAACTTGTAGCTCCCTTAGGGCACTCAACCATCCCCTGATAAAGGCGAGCTCTTCAAACTCTGTCAGCCTCATCGGAGCATCTACCCAATCTTGGTTGTAACCATCAGCCCATACTCGCTGAGGTCCTCTCTTAAACAAATTCCTTAGCCGTGTGACATCCCTTTGAAGCCCATTAGCAATCACGTATGCTCGAAAGACATATTCACGAAGCTCATCCATTTCCCTAGCTGGGCTTCTTACGTTTGTACCAGCTCGCGGAACAGTCGATGGGGTAGAACCTCACAGCACCGGAGGAATATATATTGGTCCCGTGCTAGCTCGTGATGAGGAGGAACCTCTTAAAATGCAAGGCGTAGTTCTCGACGCATGCTCCCTGAGGCGCAACACTTCCCTCCTCAAGGACTCATTTTCCTGTTACATAACTTCTTTGACTTAGTTAATCTCAGTAGCATCGAGGAGTCTTGCTCTCAGAGTATTCATTTCCTCTTGAACAAAATATCCAACTTCTTCCATCTCCTCATGCCTGTCTTTCATTTTAACAACGAGCTTCGTCTTCTCTATGAAACGCTTATTCCTTAATTGCAGCAACTTGCAAATTCTTACGAAGGTATGATGAACTTGAGGACTCACATCAGGACCAAACATTCTTCCCAGTTGATAAGTGGATGGTATATATTCATCTACATCAATCGACTACAGGTTATAAAAGAGTGGTAAATGATAAAATGAATCAGTACACTGAGGGAAAAAGTCTTTTCATTTCATTCATACATAAAGGATCAGAGTACATTGAGAATAAAAAAGGAACATTACAAACAAAAATACAAAATCAAACCTAAGATTAGATTAGCTCGCGACCTCGATTTGTTCAAAAGAAGCTAGATGATTCCTTCTATTAGCAGCAGTAGGAGACTCTCCCTCAGTAGGGACGTCTTATGTCGCCCGAGCAGGAAGGGCATCAATAGGAACTAACTGGGAAGTAGGGTCAACACCTTCGACGACTGGGGTAGGAGCTTCATCAATGATAGGTTTTGGGTTTGGATCATGCTCATCAAATATGGGGGAAGTAACATCCACCTCGACAGCCAAGAGGGCCTTTTTCCAGCCCTTCTTGAAATTCAGACGGCTGATGTAGCCTATCTGAACCTCAACATCTTCATATGCGGTAGCCAACCTGGAATTATATGAATCTTTCTTAATAGTGGCCGCCTCGGACTCCTTCTCCTTCATCTTTTCCACCAGCACCGTATTCTCCTCCACCACCGCTAGCTTGCTCAAGCAGACCAAATCATAGGCCTGTCGCAGTTCGTTCAGTTCTTTAACCGATGTGTCCCTCGCTCGATTAGCTTTAACAAGGACCATATTAGAAGATGTCCGAGAAGCATCAGCATCCTTCAAGCTGGCCTCCAGCTAAACACTCTTCACTTTTAAAAAAGCGTTCTACTTCTCTAGCTCACCATTCTTATTCACCATCTTGTCGTGAGAGCAATAGAGCAGGACAAAGTCAGTCATGAACTTCAAGTAAAAGGAGACATTAAAAGAAAGAAATAAACATAATTTAATAAGCATTAGAATAGAGACACAAACTTACCAAGGCTAGCCTCTGACTAGCTTGCAACGCTAGTTGGTCAGTCCCCATTGCCCTTTAGCGATCAGCAAGAAGGACTGCTCTCTAGACCAGCGCAAGGTCCAGTTGAGGAGAAATGGCAATCGAGGCCCCCTCTGGAAATGCAGACACAGGCACTAAGGCTTGCCCAGCCTTCATCCTCGCTTTCGTTCTCCTCCTCTCCTTCTCCTTCTCTACCCTCTTCCTCTCTTCAACCTTCTTTTTCTCTTCAGTCTTCTTCCTTTCCTCTTCCCTCTTCCTCTCTTTCTCTCTCTCAACTACTCTTCTTCTTTTCTCTTATTCTCCTCCTCCTGAGCAGCAGATTGAGAACCAGTGGCAATAGCCCCACTGTTGGATTTCTGCTTCTTGAACCTCTGAGCGAGAAGCACATCATCATCATCATCACGGATCAAGTTTCTCGTTGGGGGAACCATTCCCTTGATAGAACTTCTAGATGTACTTGAAGACTCTTGGGCTTCAGAAACCCCTTCTGAGCTGGAAGAATGTCACTACTGGAGCTCTCCTCACCAGAACCACCTTCAGCACCTCCCCTGATATCACTCTCAGAACTTCTCTCTTCCTTGTCCAACTGAATGGGATCGGCAGCAGCTTTTTCAGAAGTATCTAAGTCAGGAATGCCTCGTAATGAAACTGGACCCGATGTTCTTGTACTTAAGCAGGAAAGAAGCAGACCGAGGATGTTCAACATCAGCCAAAGATTCCCTGATATTCTAAGCTTTAATTAGCTCGGTAGCTCAAACCTCGCTAAGGGCAGGTTCAAATTTCTTTGTCCTCATTGAAAAGAAAATAGGAAAGTGTCAAAAAAATCACACATTAACAAGGAGAATTAAAGAGCAGAGCGAAGACTACCTATGTACTCTTCCCCATAAAAGGGAATAGTGAATCTATCAGACCTTGCCCCCTCGGTCTGGGGGAGAACTACCAATTCCTAGTAAGAAAGCCATCTTGCCAGTAGTTCTTGTGGGAATCAAGTAAATTTACTAACAATACCCTATCAAGACTCCTGGCCTTGAGATAAAGAAGACCAAGCTAGTTCGAGAGAAGGAATAACAAAAACAAACTTCAGCGAGCCCTAATTTAGTGCCATAAAGTTGATTTATTCTATGGACACCATTGATTATCTTCCAGATGTTGGGTGAACACTGTGCAGGGACAATGTTGAAATAATTAAAGAAATGTAGGAACAAATTGTTTGGAGGAAAAGTAAGCCCCCTTGAGAAAGCAACAGGACATGAATCCAATGACTGCCCTCTATCTCTTTAACATTCTTAGGGAGAGAGGCACACTAAATCTCTACCCATTTTGGGATATTATAAAACTTCCTTAACTCAGACACCGATCTATTACCTATCTTTGACATTTGTAAACCCTAAATAACAAATTCAGAGAAAACTCAACAGAGAAAGCACAAAGAGAGAGCAAAGAGGACTTATGAGATGAAATTTTGACTTGGACGATGCAAGATCACAAGCCCAGATGACGAGGGAGACTGAAAGCGAAGAAAATTAAGGCCTGGAGAAGAGGACACAACAGTTAAAACTCGCAGAAGATGAGGGAACACTAAGAAGTTTAAAACGACAACTATGGAACACTTCTCGAAATAACTTTTAAATGCTCCCAATCATCGCGCACAGGACACGAAGCAACTGCTGCCTAAATCAGTTCTCGTCTGTGGGAAGAGTAACATGATTTACAAAGGAGCCATTATGACAAATCATTTAAATTTACTGAGCCCAAATTGTGTCCCAACAACTTTAGGGGCAATCGTGGGTACCCGAATTTGCCATCACGGGCCCGGACGAGTAGCCTAATAAAAATAGCCCAAAGTCCGGAACCCTCGCACCTTAAATAAAATCCGTTATGACTATAGCTTCTCCTAGGATCTCGTTTAGAGATATTCTAGGAGAAAAAGATGGACGTGGGGGAGTCCAATACCCCCACTCCTCGAAGATAAACATGTATATAATAAACCCTAATCCTGGGGCAAGAGGCACGCACTATATTCTCTGTAAAATCTCCCTAGAGTATATAAAAATAAGTCTGACTGCGCCACCATAGACATAGGCATTCTTGCTGAACCACGTACATACTGTGTTGTGGGATTGGCATTTTATGTTCTTTATTTTCCTTGGTGATTGTGCTTTTCTCATTTATTTTCGTTGAATATAATTGTCACCAAAGAAACCATTAATGATTCCTGTTTATTTAATAATGGATTGATCACCCAGGATTAAAATAGGCGGGGTGTCAAAGATGGTATCAGATCCAGGTTCTAGTGTCCTTAGGATTTGTGCGGCTTAATGCATTTCAACGCAGTGTTCTTTGATATAGAGCCCTATTATAGTATTATCGTATTCCTCTTCATACGCATGTTTACATTTTCCTTCTAATAAGTATATTAATGTGATCTATATACAAGCTCGGTTGGGCTTCATACACTGAACAATATAGGACGACCAGCGAGGGTCGTTAGAAGGACTGTTAAAGGAGAGGCTCGACAGAATCAATAGAGTATTTTGGGAGAGGTGATCGTAATAGAAGTCACCATGACTAATATTTAGAAAAATGACAATAGGATGGATAATTACTCGGGAGTTGTAACTTCCCCAAGAACTATTGTACATAATGGTGGTATGAATTCAGAATCACCCAGCGTCGTAGGAAGGGAGGGGAGTCAGAAGATCTCTTTCGAAGAGCCATCTGTAAGAATTCAATCAAGAGAGGAAGTTTGATTGGCCAATGGAAGGTGATAAGCTAAAGGAATTTGTGCGTGGCGGGGTGTATTGGCACTCAGGATTTAAATTTTTGCTCGTAGGAGCAGGGTTTTCATGGTGGGGGATATTCACCACATATAAGGAAATAAATAAGAAATTAATCGAGAAATTTTGGGCACGATTTAACCACAAGTTCTTTAATCTTCTATTCAGATAGTTATGCGAAGGAAGTTTCTTCACTTATCACAAGAGCGGTGAATAGAGGCCAATTTTTAATGAAGGACTTATTTTTTAAGTGAAGTTTGTACCCTGGAAGGTAGGAGTTTGATGATGAACTCACGAGTAGGAGTTTCCAGCACTTATGGTGAATCAATCTTTGATGACTTGTGCACGTGGCATCAATGATGTACTTTTATAATGTCTATATCAATGCTTCCATGAGAAGGGAGCCAAGAGAGTTGGAGATCATAGATAGAGAAGGGCAATACTAAAGGAAAATGGTGATAGTGATGCACCACAGAGGAATACCCAGTAGGGGACCCATTTAAATGATATATATATATATGAATGTAATTATTATCGAGTGCGGTGGATTAAATTAGAGCTTCTAGGGACAACAGGGTGTTCCACAAGCCCGCAAAGTCAGAGACATAATGGGGGTAGCAATCAAGGCAAAGACTACTAGGTACGAGAGAAGGACAATCCCAATATGGCCAGTAGGTCTAAATTTAGGAGAATGACATCACGAGGTTTCCTATGTAAGGAGAGTAGGGTCACATGTATCAACCTTCTTCGCAGCGAGTTAGGGGAGATGAGTGGGATGCCCAACAGGGGCAATAGTTTTAAAAGTTATTTGGATTGTTTGTAAGAGAGTGTTATGTCCAGGCTGCATTTTGACCGCCAGTGTTATTGGTAATTAAAAGTGTGAGTTTCATCCTAGGGTAAATGGGGTATGTTTGTGTGACACGAGCGAGTCACATTATTTCTTTAAGCACTAGATTCGCACGTGAGACGGGTTTAGTGGGTGTACTGTTAGTGTGCCTATATTTTACCATTTAGTAACGGGGTTGTTTGGTCCTATTTGCAGGAAAGTGGGTATAGTCATTTAGAGGATACGATTAAGTGGAATTACTCATTTTGAGAGATGATATTCAAGTATGATGTTATCTTAGGCATGGGTTAGTTAGCGACGGGTTGAGCGATGGTGGGCCATTACATCAAGGCTATTGTGTTCTCTATGTTGGGGTAGGATCTATTGTTTAATGATGTGTCATCGAGAAGAGGGTTGTAGGCATCTCATTTTATTTGATCTCAGTGTGTAGGAACAATACTTATATGAATGGGGTATATTGGGTTTATTATCGAGCCGAGAAATTTATCTTGTTATCGACATATAGCGGGAATAATTATTTATAGTGAGAGAAACGTGTTGTATAACCCCTTTAGTGATTTGGGAGTGGACGATTAGGCTTGTACATCTAGGGATAGGATTGTGGATAAGCTGGTCATGTGTGTAGGACCTACGGATCTTAATGACCAATAATTCTAGGTAGTAGTGTATCGTGGAGGTTCCTTATGTGGATTTCTCTTGTGAGACACCCCACGCATGAATCCCAGCGTATGTTGAGAGTTGATAGATGTGTTGGTCACTAGGGCATGCATTTACCACTTTAGTCATTACACGTGTATGTGGATGAAAGCATGACTTGAGAGTTAATCTATGATATAAAACCTATAGGGTCGAGTAGTGATGTTTGGGAAGCACCAAAAATTATTTGTACCACTAGTTGGTGAGTGGGGAAGTCTCCAGGAGAACCAAATAATTTTAGTATGATAACTGAGGTTAGCCATACGGTATAGCCATGCTAAGAATTCGGGGTCGAACTTGAGATAAGTATGTTACGTGTGGAACGTTAGAAATAATTGTGTAGTTGTACTTGGGATACAGGGTGTATGGGCACTCTGGTTAATTTCACTTTTGATATCCTCTATGATAAGGAGGGCTTAGAAAGGTGTTGTAAATGTGTATGTGGAAATATAGGAGAGATTGAACTTCCTTTGAGGAAAGGAGATAGTCTAAATGTGTGTATGTCACGAGAAAACTCCCACAGTCGAGATGAGTTGAAAGGTGTCTAAATATTTTGGGAATAAATGGAGTCTCACCTACTCGAATGAGTAGAGTGGTTCACGCATAGATAGGTTGTTAAAATTATAATAGATGGAAAATGGCCTAGGAATTGTGCAGTTTCAGAGAAAATGCACGGGCCATAATATTTATAGATCTCATATAAGGGGAGTAATATGTTCCACGTGATGTGAGATGTTTAGTGTACGAATTTTGGGTTCAGTGAGACATAGTGAATTTGTCTCCAAGTGCGCCACTTGTAAGGGAAAAGGTTGGTCCGATAATATCGACCCGAATGTGGTGATAGAAGAATGATTCTAGGGATAGAATGGATACGCAAATTGATAAAGTTCATTACTCTATTATAAAAAAAAGTGGTGTGGTCAGGATTTTCTTTGATTTGTGAAGTGAATTATACAAGAACAAAATAATCATTATCAGTTTGGTGTGTGTTATACTACCGGGAAGAATGCCCAGCAAGATATTATATAGGAAAAATGAACCGAGACAAGGTTTTGCCCAATACTATTGTAAATCAGGATGCGACCCTTGATTCCGACCTTGGATAGGGAGTGTTAAGAGGCGATAGGGATGGAGTTGCGTCTTAAGCTGGACGTGTCAATCTTAGGTCCATGGATAGTCGAAAGGGGGACATAGAATGTGGAAGAATATGAGAATGCGTATTTTGCATTTCTGGAGTAATTGTGAATATTAACTATGACTGGTAGAGATAAATGTGATGACTCGTAGTAGGATATCAATTGCAAAGTGAGTTTTCAGGCTTAATAAGAAGAAAAAATTTTGCCCATCCTTTGGATGGTTGAGAAAGGGGAAATAACAAGCTTCTCCAACCCGGAGTGATTCATGGCCCACCGATAAGGATTGAAACAATCCACATCCTTTTCATAGAGTTCAGAAACATAGTGAGAGTATGTTGATGTGAACCGAAGTTTTGAGGCCCGACATGAGTATTCAGGGATTGATGAGGGTGTATCCCATGAGGAGAGATGGCATGGTACGTCAATAAGGCAAATTGGTACCTGTAGAAGTGTGGCATTTTCTAACATACAGATGATAGGGCCAAAGGAATATAGGCTCATCTTTTGAGACATTATTATCGAATTCATGATAGTTTTGCATGTCATTATATAAGTGGGACCTTAATCATAAGGAAATATATCGATATGTAAGGGCTGGAATGAATTTTTTGCTAATCGTGGGTTGTAGTGAGTAGACCTTCAGTCGAAATTGTACCATTGGTGTATGTGTAGTGGAAACACAAAAAGATTATTACGAGTAACTTTTGGATACGTTCAGATATAGTTGTGTACAAGAATCTAAGGTGGTAATATGGGGCACCATAGTGGCAACGAGGCTACTTGGGACCAAGATTATGAGATGCGAGATAAATATCCAGAGTTACATATACCAAGTATTTTCCAAATTTCAGGACAAAATTCCGTTATTAGGGGGAGTATGTAACACCTTATAATTTCAATGATATTTATATTAGGATTAATTAAATTAAAATGGAAAATTAATTTGGATTAAAATAAATATTATTTAGTGAGAAAAGGGTTAATATTTATTTATATTAAGTATTACTTTGTGAATAAGTAATAGATTAATAAAAATATATTATGATGATCGTGAGTGAGAATACGGCTGTTACAATGAATTTAGTCAAGACATGCGTGTAACTCGTGTCGGGACTCAATTTTATGAAATAAAATATAATTCCATTTTATATAATTTAAATGGTCATTTCGAGTGCGCCATTGTGTCCAGAGGGGTCGAAATAATCAAAACATGTACTCGGGGGGTTTAGTTTGGGCCTGGAATATTTTTAGGACAAACCGGCACCCTAGAGGGGTATTTTCGTCTTTTGAAATTTTGGGGAAAAGAGAACTACAAAACCTAGATACTTAAATCATCATTTATATGAAATAAGTTAGGGTAGAAATCATAAGAAATACAGAGAGGCCACAGGAGGAGGAAGGATAAGGGTTCTAAAGCAGTCTCAAGGCCATTCGCACGCAATTTTCCACCACCACCACCACGAGAGAGTAGATCGGGTGGAAAGGAAACCAACGACACCAAAATTCTATCGAAAACCATACCTTCGAGTTGAGGGAAGTATTTATTTTTCTAAATTATGAGTAGATATACCATTAATGTTAGTATAGGGTGAATAACCTTTTGAATTCAAGAATTTTGGCCTTAACTTTGAAGATATAAATCACGTTCTTTGGTGGGAATTGTGATAGGCTTAATCCCTGATGTATGTAGAATGAATTTGACTAATTAGTGTAATTAAATTGTGAAGAAATCGGGAATTTTGTGGAAGTTCCTGAATAAAAATGATGAACTAGGGTTTTTAAGAATTAATCTCAAGGTAGTTTGGTTTTAAGGTGTTCTTTGATCATTTAATCATTCTATAATGTTAAGAACCTTTTATACCTATTACTATGATGTTTGAGACCTTTGGTTTGGAATTTAGAATCAAACCATGGAGGTTTTAAGGGTTAACAATGGTGGAAAACCGTAATAGGAAGAAGATGAAGTGTCAGGTACAGCGAACCAGTTCATCATACCCCTCAAACCAGCTCGCATGTAGACCCAAACCGTTTCATCTGTTCACCCAATCTGGTTCGGGGGACCTATTAATCTAGGTATCGATTTGCTTAAAGTTTTTATAGGTTATAGTAAGATCCCCAATTGAAGATAATTAAGGTTAGAAACGTATGGGGTATATTTTAATATTTGATCCCACGAGGATTAGAATGGTTCAAGGAGATAAGTGAACCACGGGGCTTAGCTTGATATTAAATGATCTCATGTAAATTAGAATGGGTCACGAAGAGTGCGAGTGAACCTAAGATTGGACCAGTGGTAGAGGATATTATAACTACTAAAATAATCGAATAGGGTGGTTAGGATCCTTCAAGGATCAATTACATACTGAAATACGTTAGAGACTAAATGGCACCCTGTGGGTAGTCGGGGATACTCGGTAACATACGATGAGAAGAAAAATTGTAACTTAATAATATGGAGGATATTCGAGAGTTATAGATATATATACTACGTATAAGACATATATTATAGCTTGAGTGTATACCTATACTGATGTTGTACATATACATAGGTTGTGTGAATGCCTATTGTGTAAATTCTTATGTGTAAACATACATTCGCTGCGTACTATGATGGGAGGTTCCGCGTCGTGGATAGTCTTATCCTGATGAGCCCATTGGGGGGATTTTAGACTTGTTCCCCGCAGCATAGAATCTAGGTACGTGCTATCTGAGTATAGGATAGTTTTGACGGTTGATTGGGAACGTTAGGTGTGTGTATGACCCATAGACTTAGAACTATGTTTGCCTCCAATATGTGTGATTTGATATATGGTTTTAGGGGGATATTCGAATCGATATTCTTATTCAGTACGTGATGTATCAGGACTTGATAGCAGAATATGTCTGCATCTCAGGTCTCCACCATGTAATACCCCGTAATTTTTATGATTTTTAATTATGTGGTTAATTGAGGATTAATTGACCTAAAAATGGAAAATTTATTTATAATTAATCCAGATGTAATTAAATAATTACTAGCGTGATGAGAGTTAGTATTTATTGATGTGAGTTATGTTGAATATTACTTAGTGAGTAAATTAATATATGGTTATGAAAATATTAAATTTGTCGTAAGTGAAAAGTACGGGAGTTACTGTAAACTTAGTTGGGACGCGCGTGTAAGACATGTCGGGACTTAAATGAGGAATAATAATGTAATTTTATTTTTGGTTATTCGGATTTCTATTTTGAGTGCACCAATGTGTCCGGAAGGGTCAAGATAATCAGAAAAGTCTACTCAGGTGTTTAGTTTGGAGTCCGGGGCAACTTTAGGCCAACCCGACACTCCGGAGGGGTATTTGAGTCTTTTAAAAAATTGGAATTAATTAATGCACGAAAATTAGATTAATATATCATCCCTTACGTAGTAGCAGTTAGGGTTATGTCCTATAAAAATGGAGAGAATCCAAGAGGAAGAAAGAGAAGAGGTTCCTAGGAGTTCCAAGGCCAAACCCAGTCAGCTTTCACCAAAAACACCATCAACGTGTAGATCAAGAAGAGAGGAATACATCTATACTAGTTTCAAGTGGTGAATCAAAGCTTCGTGAAAATGCAAGTGTTTGTCTTGCTAAATTTTTAGAGCATATAATGTCCATGTAAATTTAGTTGGTGGTTTATTCATGATATATTGGAATCGAGACTGATGTTTGGTTTTAAATTTATGATTGTGGTATAGGTTTTGTATGTAAATGAATAACAATATATTGGGGATTAGAAAACTGAATTTTAGATGTTGAAATCACGAATTTAAATCTGGGTTTAGTTGTGATTAATGGTGATTATGTGAAATTAGGGATTTTTGATGATGTGAGAAATAAATTTTGATTTTTAAGGATTTGATGTTAAAAATATGTTTGGAATCATCCTATTACTAGTGGGTATAGTTTTAAATCGTTGGATTTGAGTTAGAATGAGAGTTTGAGAAATTTGGATGATGAAAATATGGAAAAACGTAGTATTGGAACTGATAGGGATGAAATGTGGTTTTCTCGTTCGAACGACCTCGTTTGAATAAGAATTCCAATGACCCATCTAACGAGAATTAAGAGAATAATTCATTTGATGTTTTGTTCGAACAACCTCGTTCGAACGAGAATTATGTCCTTAACTCGTTCAAAGTTTCGTTTGAATGAGAATCTCCCCACTTCTAACGAGATTTCAGAAATTTAAAAAAAAATTCCAAAATAAGTTAAAATCTTACAAGGTTAATTCAGTTCAGAGACAATGACCCATGCTATTCATGAGTGACTATATCACATAGTCTAAGGGTCAGAGGATTGTGTAGCTACTCTGGGTATATGTTAGAATAAGAGGGCCTTACAGAGCATGTAACGATAGAGATAGATCGTGCGGATGTATTAATGTGAGTATTAGAGGTAATACTACTACATATAAATTTTAGAACTTGGGTTGCATGAATATCTAATGGTTATTATAGGTTGTGTGTATGTACCTATTGGTTTAATTATTATGTGTACAACATACCTACACTTCTTGCTATCGGGTGAGGTTGCGCGTCATGGACGATCATATATTGAGAAGCCCTCAGGGGGATTTTGATTTGTATCACTAGAATATAGAACCTTGGTATGAGCTATCGGTGAGAACGATCGTGTTGACGGTCATATGGGTGCATGGGTATGTGCGTAACCCATGGGCTTGTAACTATGTTCGCTTCCAATATGTGTGTATGTTTTGAGGATTCACGGGAGATTGAACCTATAGTCCTTCATGCAATGAGCGATGCACCGGGACATAATAGCAGAGTAGGAATTGCACCAAGGGTACTGTGTGTGTGTGTGTGTGTGTGTGTCTATATATATATATATATATATAATACCCCGAATTTTTATGCCTTCTAAATTTGGGGCTTTACTAAATTTAATGTGAGTTATTAATTTAATATAAATCCGGAAATTAATTATTTTTATAATTACTAACACGATGAGAGTTAGTATTCATTGGAAACTTGTTAAATATTACTAATGAGCAAAGTAATATAATATTGGTTCTATTAAATGTCACAAGTGAATAAATGACAATTTTGGAAATTTAAGTCGGGACACGCTTGTGTCGTGTTGAGACTAAATGTTGATTAATAAAATTGAATAAATCATAAGTCACTTGTATCGTCATTTCGAGTGCGCCAAAGTGTCCGAAAGGGTCGAGATAGTCAAAATAATGTACCCGGGGGTTTAGTTCGGGTCTCGGGACATTTTTAGGCATAATTAACACCCCGGGAGGGCGTTTTGGACATTTTACATTTTTAGGCCTAAAAACCCACGAAAATTAAGAGGTTATATTAGATACTTAGGGTTTCCTTCTAGGTTTAACACAACAAAAAGAAAGTGACGTCGATTGTAGAAGGAAGGAGAGAGCTTGCCAAGGAGTTCTAGGCCGAAAACTCCTCCGTTTGCTCCGCCATCGCCGCCAAACGATAGATCACATCACAAGGACACTGATTTCAGCACAAGTTAGAGACCAAAAAATTCCAGGAAAGTATTTATCATGCTTAATTTTTTTAATGCTTCATTCATGTTAGTTTAAGGATGATTAAGATGAGTTTCATAAAAGAAAACCCATGTTGGAGATAGGAAAATTGCATGTAGTAATGATATAAATGATAATCTGGAAATCCCCTTCATATGTAGAGGTTGAACCACGGATTTATGATGGATTGGAAGTATAAATTATGGAAAAAGACTGATTAGAACAAAGTTAAAGAAATTTATAGGGTTCATGAGATTTATATAAGTTTTGGCCCATTAATCCATGGATATTGATGAAAATTCACATGCTTTACGTAGAAGATTGCTAATTTGGGTTTATAATGTTTGTAGTACAAATTTTGGGGAGTTTGGGTGTTAAAAATCTAGATTTGGATGATGTTGGATGATAGAACCCGTAACTGGTGTTTCTGCAGATTTGCTTACCTGTTTGATCGATCGATCGAACCAGGAGTGTCGATCGATCGACGCATCGATTGATCGAGCTCCCTCCATCGATCGATCGACCCCTCCTCGAAGACTCATAATTCCCCTTCTAAATAGTTTAATTCAATTTAAATGAGTAATAATCCTTGGACATCCTTATTAAAATATCTTGGGAGATAAAGAAGATCAGTAGGACCTATTAAAAATATGAAACTTTTAAGGTAAGACGAGATTTACATTTTCGGGAATGTTACATATAAGGGACGATGGAACTATGTATTAAAAAAATGAAGACGCGTAAGGTAGTTATGTTGTAAAAATAGATGAGTACCTACTGAAATTACACTTGGGAGGATAGAATCCATGAGTGTTACGTAGTAAGTTGGAATAATCCATCAAATTAAAGTAAGAGACGAACCGTTCTACGTAATGACTAAATAATGAGAAATAAGGATAAATATCATAATTATGGGCTATGACATGTACCTAAAATTGATATGGTAATAGTAATATATTTATATGACTGTGTTTATGCATATACTATATACGTGTTAAAATCATGCCCGCACTACTTGTTATCCCTGAGGTTACCGCGCTGGGACAGTCTTATCTCGATGTGCCTTTATGGAGGATATTGACTCGTACCCTTGAAGATAGAAATCCTTCGGTACAGGCTATCGGATCGATAGTTAGATGGTTCGAAGAGACGTGGGGGTATGTGCTGACCTCTTAGAGACCGGGAATCTATGCTTCGCCTTAATATTGTTGTGTTTGTGTTAATATAGTTCGAGAGTGATTTCGAACTTGTATTTCCCTTAGTATGAGTGATATGGGGACTAGATAGCAGAATATGCCAGCACCATAATTATTATGTGGGGTGTTGTTAGAATATATATATTATATCAGTATTTAGTGTATATATGAAATTCTGAAATTTTGGGAACTACCTACTATGTTTATGGTAAGAAAGAAATGAATGATTATTTCAATTGGGGAATATGTGTTTGAAAAGTTAATATGATACTAAGAAACTTTATTAGCAATTTAGGTTTAAATGATTTTAAAATAAAATTAACCTCTTAAACAATTAAAATTGTCAGTTTAAATCTTACGGGCAACCTAAGATAAGATAAGATAAGTCAACCCGTTGTGAAGGTTAGTGCGATAGTTGTGCACATCAGAAGAGAGGTGAGAATTTTCAAGGGAGTGACGCACTAATATGTTGTTGCATTGGCCAGTAAACATTTTAAATACTTGCTAAACAAATTTTAAATCATTTTTACAATCGAGCTCTGACCCGTTTTCATTTTCTTTTCTCTCTTGTATATATATATATATATATATATTATAGGTGCCCAGCCATAGGGGCGTCTTGCATAGGATCCTTTGGAAGGAACGCACTGCAGCTTAGGTGGGAGTTGCATGCTGTAATACCCCGTATTTTTGGCTTTTTATTTCTGGGATTAATTAATTAAATGAGAATTAATCGGGAATTAATCCGGGTAAAATACTAGCGAGTTGTGAGTTGGTATTTGACTATATTGAGTATATATGATGTTATATGAATATTGAATTATGAAATTTGTCGTGAGATTGATATACGGCAATTTGGTCATTTTATTGGGACGCGTGTGACAATCGCGTCAGGATATAATTATTTTATTTATAAAAGTGAATTTAAATTCTATTAACCGTATGGTCGTTTTGAGTGCGCCAACGCGTCCGGAAGGGTCGAGATAGTCAGAAAACACTAGTCGGGGGTGTAGTTTGGGTCCCGGGGTATTTTTAGGCCATACCGGCAATATAAAGGGTATTTTGGTAATTTTGTATTTTGAGGAATTAAAAATGACGAAAATTAGTAACATAAATCTGATGTGGGTTTGACCCACTAAGCCACTAACCAACCCTTGTTAACCCAATAAGCTACGGAGGTTATCAAATTAGGTTTCCAACTTTCCCAAAGAAAACCCTAGCAACCATAGCCACCTTTGGAGAAGAAGCTTAGAGAAAGAGAGAGAGAGGGAATTCTGCAGAAAGAGAGAGGAAATCGTCATCAAAATCAGAGATCGAATCAAGGCAAGTGATTTAAATTACATTCTTTATGCAGTAAATGTTTCTTCCATGTTAGAAATCTTAATAATCATTCTTGTTTAAGAGATAAAGGAAAACCCATGAAATTGGAAGTTGTTAGTTTAATTTTGGGTATAGGTTTGCATATAGAAACGTTATTGGAAGATTGAATTCAGAAATTACAAATTTATGTGATGTAAAAACGGATTAAATTCTGGGAATTGATGATGATATAAATCTAGGGTTTATGTTCTTGAAAATTTGGGGAAAAGTGTAGAGACTTGTGATTTAATGATGGTTATGACGAATTAATTCCTTAAAACATGTTAGCAGGTGACTTTAATATGTTTAGGATGAATTAGAGACCCTAAAACGTTGTTGGGATGAACTTTGGAAGAGGTTTGAGGTGTTAAAATGGATGAAAAACTAGATTGGAGAAAATCTGGGCCGAAACTGGTCCCTCGTTAGAAGACCTCTCCAGGTCGTTCGAACGAGCTCATTCGAACGAGCTTCTAACGATTTGACCAGTCGCTTCTAACGAAAGGGAATTTCGTTCGATAACTTCATTCGAACGAGATCTCGTTAGAAGGTACAGTTCGTTCGAACGAATTGAAATCTCGTTCGAACAGCCTCGTTCGAACAAGACTTCTAACGAACTGGCAGTTTAGGCCTTTTTGGCCTGTTTTGATTTTGGGAGTCCCGTAAACTTGTTCGACGATAGAGATAACATTCCTTTGATGATGTATTGGTATACTTGGGACAGTTGGGATATATGAGGACTAAACTATATAATTATGGAACGAATCAAATGAACGTTATGGATTGAGACGTGAGTGCCTACTACGACGTGAGAATAAATTATGGCGCGTATAAATATGGGCCGGGATTATATAAGTTATATATATATTAAGTTGGTACGAGAATGCGATATGTACTACAATTAAATTACAGTGATTATTAAGATGCGTGTTTACTCAGTATTGGTATATGATTTGTGTGTATGACATACCTACCATACTTGCCATCACGGGAGGTTTGAGTTCGCTTAGGGCCCTCTAATCCTTGTGTTGCCCAGATTTAGACTGGTTACCTCGATGAACATAGGTCATAGAAAGACTTATTAGGATGTTAATAAGTCCGCTGATCGTGGGAGCGTAGGTATGTGCGTGACCCATGTGATGTGACTGTGTTCGCCTCCTTTATTTGTGATGTTGTTATCTGTGAACTATTCCTGAGAGATTCGGAATATGTGATCCTTATATACGTGATGTACCGGGATGGATAGAAGAGTATGTGTTCACCACAGCTTAGTTCTCGGGGTGCTTGTATTGTATATTTATGATGTGATTAATATACACTTAATTAATGGGAACCTTCATGTTAATGTTGTGAATATAATTACGATACTGTTTCGAGAAGAATATAACGGGTTAACTGATAGTGATATATATTGTATATTGAGCATCTGAGTTTTCGTTAAACCCCTATTTAATTGAGATCGTTTTTATGTAATGGGAACCGAGTAATAAGGGTAGAACCTATATCAGTCTAGCTAGTTATTATGTCACTTAGCTAGTGGTTAGTGTCATTTTAGATGGGTACTTACGTTAGGAGTGCACAGTTAGACGTGAGGTGAGAATTTCATGTGAGTGCACGTCCTAACATGTACTTTGCATTTAATGTTTTAAATGTTTTTAAAGCACTTGCAGGTTTTTAAAATATCTCCACATTCGGGCTCTGACCCGTTTGCTTTCGAATCTATTTTTCTTGTAAAACCATATTAGGTACCCAGCCACAAGGACACCATGCATAGGATACTCATTCAGGTGACGAGCTGTAGCTGTTTGTGGAAGCTACAGGGATTTTCTTTTAGACGCTTCTATCATTTGGATTCCAGATTCAATATCTATCAGTTGTAGGGCATGTTTCCCATTTCTATTAGAGACATCTTTCCATTTCAGTTTTTCAGACTTTGGCATGTATTGTTTCAGTATTCAGTTTAGTTATTTCAGTTTGTGGTATTGTAGTGAGGAGTTTTCCTCCAGACTTTATTTACATTATTGTGATGGTTATTCTATTTACTTCGTTATGGTGAATGGTGTTATTATTCTTCTTTACACTTGTTGCATGTTAATCAGACTTAAATTAAAATTTGAAAACTTACTTTTTAAATACTAGGTGGTTAGTAATCATTAAAATATTTTCGACAGTGATGCTATTAACTGGACCAACTTGGCATTTTGAATTAATTTAATAAAGGAGTAGCTACCCGGTATTTAATTAGTTGGGGTGTCACAGCTGGTATCAGAGCATCAGGTTCTAGTGTTCTTTAGGATCTGTACGGCTATTATGTTTTCGCTAAGTTTATTTGATATAGAGCCCTATATTTTAGGACTGTTGTACTCTTTTTGTGTATGCTTCGTTCTTCAGCTATTTTAAGTTTATAACTGCGAACTTATAAACTTTATTCTTATTTCAGATGCCTCCACGACGTGCACGCCGAGTTCCCAGGGATGCAACGCCCAAACCCCAGCCCGTTCCAGTTCAGGGCATGATGAACGCCACTGAGGTTGCAGCTATAGTAGCCCAAGCGGTAAATGCCGCAATTGCCGTAGTCCAGAAGGCACCACCTCAGGCGCCGGTTGTCGCGCCAGTACAGGCAAATGCATTCCCGTCTGCTTGGGAGCGTGTATGTGACGCTTTTCAGAAAGCGCATCCGCCAGAGTTTGCAGGTAGCTCAGATGTGGTAGTCTCGAGCCAATGGAGGAAGGATATGCAGAGGCACTTGAGGATGTATGAGTGCACGGATGTTCAGAAGCAGGTGCTAGCTACTTTCAAGCTAGTTGGATCTGCACTGCAGTGGTGGGAGTCTATTACCACCATGGAGGAGAGTGATACTCTCACTATTCAGGACTTCTGGGTGCGATTTGACCGCAAGTACTTTCCGTCCGCTGTTCATACGGAAATGAGGAGGAAATTGATGAGTCTGAAGCAGGAGGGTAAGACTGTGGCCGAGTATGAGGCCGAGTTCACAAATTTGTTGAATATCGTTCCGGATGAGATACCGACAGAAAAGAAGAAGATTGAGAAATTCACCGACGGGTTGACATGGAGGATCCGTCAGCATCTGTTAGGGAACCTTTCATTGGCCACGTATTCTGATGTGGTTAACGCTGCTTTGTTACACTTCCAGGACCACCGTTTTCATATGGCTGAGGGCAAGAGGTCGGGAGAGTCTAGCCATCAGGGCAGGATAGGAGGACATGGTGTCGGTGGGGCACAATCTGTTCAGGAGCAGAGATAGGGTGAGCAGGGTTCCCAGCAGGGGGATCAGAAGAGGTTCCGATCAGGGAACTACAGACAGGGACAGGGAGGTTTCCGTCAGGGCCATCAGGGTCCAAACGACCATTAGGGCCAACAGGGGCAGAATGGGCAGCAGTTTCACCAGGGCCAGCAGGGCCAAGGGAGGAACGGTAATGGCCACCAGGGTCGGGGATAGCAGGGGCAGCGACGAGGGAACTTCCCAGGGAAGTGTTTTATTTGTGGCAAGACTGGCCATAAACGACAGGATTGTCCTGATAGGGGCAGGGCCCCACAGCAGTAGTAGCAGGGTGCTTGCCAGGAGCCACAAAGTCCTATGTTTCCCACCGCTCTCCCCGCCCCACCACAGATAGCAGCATTTGCACCCATTCCAGCAGTCCCAGTTCAGCAGGTGCAGCTACAGTATGGACGTTTCTACAACGTCCACCAGGCTGCAGTTCCACAGGCACTGCCCGCGATTGAGGGTACGTTTCCTATCCATGGTACTATGGGTCGGGTATTATTTGATACGGGGGCTACACATTGTTTTATAGCTACACATTTCGCGAAGGCTTTAGGGTTGTTAGCCACAGCGGAGAGCACAGTGACGTGTGTCGACTCACCATTGGGGAGTGGGTCACTTATTTTCTTTATATGCCGGGGAGTGAGGGTAGAGATTGGTGGTTTGGAATTACCTGCAGACATGTTGGTATTAGATATGCATGTTCACGATGTGATTATCGGTATGGATTGGCTCGTAGCTTATAGGGCCATGATTGATTGCTTCAGCGGGAGCATTGTTTTTGCCATTACGGGGCAAGAGATGTTTGTTGTGGTGATGCCTCGCCCAGAGGGAGGATAGACCACTCATCTGTATTACATAGAGGAGGATACCTCTAAGGAGGTTGTGATTCCTTTAGATTCTATCCTAGTAGTCAGGGAGTATTCGGATGTGTTTCAGGAGATACCAGGCCTACCCCCCAGTCGAGAGATAGACTTTGTTATAGATTTACTACCGGGTACGAGACCTATAGCACGTGCACCGTACCGTATGGCTCCAGCTGAGATGAGGGAGTTACGGGATCAGATTGAACAATTGTTGGGTTAGGGGTTTATTCGGAGGAGTACTTCACCGTGGGGTGCCCCTGTGTTGTTCGTGAAGAAGAGGGATGGTTCACTGAGATTGTGTGTGGACTACCGAGAGTTGAATAAGGTCACCATACGGAATAACTATTCGTTGCCTCGAATCGATGACTTATTTGACCAGTTGAGAGGAGCTTCTTTCTTCTCGAAGATTGATTTGAGATCGGGATACCATCAGTTGTGTATCAGGGAGGAGGATGTCTCGAAGACTGCGTTCTTGTCGAGATATGGTTCTTACGAGTTTCGGGTTATGCCTTTTGGTTTGACCAACGCTCCAGCAGTGTTTATGGACTTGATGAACAGAGTGTTCAGGGATTTCCTAGATCAGTTTGTCATTGTCTTCATTGATGATATTCTGGTTTACTCCCAGACAAAGGAGGAGCACGCCGAGCATTTGAGACAGGTTTTGCAGACGCTGCGTCAAAACGAGCTATATGCAAAATATGAGAAATGCGGGTTTTGGCTGAAGGAGGTCCAGTTTTTGGGACACATTATTTCCGACCGGGGAATATCTGTTGATCCGGGGAAGGTATCCGCGGTGAGGGAGTGGGGACAGCCCACGACACCGACTGAGATTCGTAATTTCTTGGGTCTAGCAGGATACTACAAAAGGTTTATTCGGGGTTTCTCGAAGATAGCAGGCCCTTTGACACATCTGACTCGTAAGGGTGTGCCATTCATCTGGAGTGATGCCTGTGAGTTGACATTCGATGAATTGAAGGACAAATTGACCTCAGCACCTGTGTTAGCATTGCCGAGACCGGGAGTTGAGTATTTGGTTTACACCGATGCGTCTTTGCAAGGGCTTGGAGGTGTATTACAGCAGGAGAGACAGACCATAGCTTATGATTCCCGTAAGCTTAAGCCTCACGAGAAGAATTACCCCACGCATGATTTGGAGTTGCCGGCAGTGGTATTTACCCTACGGATTTGGAGGCACTACCTTTTGGGGGAGAAGTTCCAACTGTTCACGGATCATAAGTCCCTGCAATACCTGTTCACGCAGAAAGAGTTGAATATGCGGCAGCGTAGGTGGCTTGAGTTTGTGAAAGACTACCAGTTCGATATCCAGTATCACCCAGGTAAGGCTAACGTGGTAGCAGACACGTTGAGCCGTAGATAAGGTGGCAGAGGTGTGGAAAGCAAAGTGGAAGGAGTTGGGACACCAAGATGCAGTGGATCGATCTTTCATGTCTATGATGACTGTTACACCGCAGATTGTCACGAAGGTAGTACGGGCAGAGACTAATGACTCGTTCTGTCAGGAGCAGATAGTTCGATTACTAGCAGAGGGAGCCGATTCCTATACCGTTAGTTCAGACGGGGGATTACGCTTCAATGGGAGATTGGTAGTTTCGGAAGGGGAGAAATTGCGACACGAGGTGATGGCAGAGTTGCATGGCTCACGGTTCACGGTACATCCCGGAGGGGACAAAATGTACCAAGACATGAGACGCCAGTATGGGTGGAGCGGTATGAAGAGAGATATTGCTGAGTTTGTTTCGAAATGCGCCACTTGTCAGCTTGTAAAAGTGGATCATCAGAGACCGGCAGGACTGCTACAGCCATTGGAGGTCCCGGTGTGGATGTGGGAGAGTATATCTATGGACTTTATCACGGGGTTGCCTATATCGCAGAGGGGTCACGACTCCGTTTGGGTAATTGTGGACAGATTGTCCAAAGTCGCTCACTTTTTACCCGTAAGGACTGACTACACTACGGGACAGTATGTCCAGCTCTTCATTTCAGAGATTGTGAGACTTCACGGTGTGCCCCTAAATATCGTGTCTGACAGAGACAAGATATTTGTTTCGCGGTTTTGGGAGAGTTTCCAGGAGGCCATGGGCACGGAATTGTGGTTGAGTACGGTTTATCATCCGTAGACCGATGGGCAGACCGAGCGCACAAATCAGATGTTGGAGGACATGCTGCGCATGTGCATTATTGACTTTGGGGGTGGATGGGAGCAGTACCTTCCACTGGTGGAGTTTGTTTACAACAACTCCTATCAGTCCACTATTGGCATGGCTCCGTTTGAGGCGTTGTACGGTAGGCCTTGTCGTTCCCCAGCATGTTGGTTAGAGGTGGGGGACAACAAACTACTTGGGCCGGAAGTGATTCAGGATACTTCGACAAGGATTGAGTTGATTCGGAGTCGCATTCGGGTAGCTCAAGACCGACAGAGGAGTTATGCTGATGCAAAGAGATTTTTCAGGGAGTTCCAAGTGGGGGATAAGGTTTTGCTCAGAGTATCTCCTATTAAGGGGATTATACGTTTCGGGAAGAAGGGGAAGTTGGCACTAAGGTATGTGGGGCCGTTTCCTATTATTGAGCGGATCGGATCGGTTGCGTATAGACTTGGGTTACCGGAACATTTGCATCGGATTCAAGATGTGTTCCATATTTCCTCATTAAGGAAATACCTTAGAGATAATTTGGCTCATTCTCACATTGTTGTGGAGGACATCGATCTCCAGCCAGATAGCTCCTACGAGGAGGGGCCGATTGCTATTTTGGATCGAAGTGATAGGAAGCTGCGGTCAAAGATAGTTCTGTTAGTGCGTGTTCAATGGCGACATCACAATGCCGAGGAGTCCACATGGGAGCGCGAGGATGAGATGCGCGAACTTTATCCAGAGTTGTTTTTAGCATGTACTTTCTAGTTCCAAATTTCGGGACGAAATTCAGTTATTAGGGGGGAAGTATGCAATACCCCGTATTTTTGGCTTTTTATTTCTGGGATTAATTAATTAAATGAGAATTAATCGGGAATTAATCCGGGTAAAATACTAGCGAGTTGTGAGTTGGTATTTGACTATATTGAGTATATATGATGTTATATGAATATTGAATTATGAAATTTGTCGTGAGATTGATATACGGCAATTTGGTCATTTTATTGGGACGCGTGTGACAATCGCGTCAGGATATAATTATTTTATTTATAAAAGTGAATTTAAATTCTATTAACCGTATGGTCGTTTTGAGTGCGCCAACGCGTCCGGAAGGGTCGAGATAGTCAGAAAACACTAGTCGGGGGTGTAGTTTGGGTCCCGGGGTATTTTTAGGCCATACCGGCAATATAAAGGGTATTTTGGTAATTTTGTATTTTGAGGAATTAAAAATGACGAAAATTAGTAAAATAAATCTGATGTGGGTTTGACCCACTAAGCCACTAACCAACCCTTGTTAACCCAATAAGCTACGGAGGTTATCAAATTAGGTTTCCAACTTTCCCAAAGAAAACCCTAGCAACCATAGCCACCTTTGGAGAAGAAGCTTAGAGAAAGAGAGAGAGAGGGAATTCTGCAGAAAGAGAGAGGAAATCGTCATCAAAATCAGAGATCGAATCAAGGCAAGTGATTTAAATTACATTCTTTATGCAGTAAATGTTTCTTCCATGTTAGAAATCTTAATAATCATTCTTGTTTAAGAGATAAAGGAAAACCCATGAAATTGGAAGTTGTTAGTTTAATTTTGGGTATAGGTTTGCATATAGAAACGTTATTGGAAGATTGAATTCAGAAATTACAAATTTATGTGATGTAAAAACGGATTAAATTCTGGGAATTGATGATGATATAAATCTAGGGTTTATGTTCTTGAAAAATTGGGGAAAAGTGTAGAGACTTGTGATTTAATGATGGTTATGACGAATTAATTCCTTAAAACATGTTAGCAGGTGACTTTAATATGTTTAGGATGAATTAGAGACCCTAAAACGTTGTTGGGATGAACTTTGGAAGAGGTTTGAGGTGTTAAAATGGATGAAAAACTAGATTGGAGAAAATCTGGGCCGAAACTGGTCCCTCGTTAGAAGACCTCTCCAGGTCGTTCGAACGAGCTCGTTCGAACGAGCTTCTAACGATTTGACCAGTCGCTTCTAACTAAAGGGAATTTCGTTCGATAACTTCATTCGAACGAGATCGCGTTAGAAGGTACAGTTCGTTCGAACGAATTGAAATCTCGTTCGAACAGCCTCGTTCGAACGAGACTTCTAACGAGCTGGAAGTTTAGGCCTTTTTGGCCTGTTTTGATTTTGGGAGTCCCGTAAACTTGTTCGAGGATAGAGATAACATTCCTTTGATGATGTATTGGTATACTTGGGACAGTTGGGATATATGAGGAGTAAACTATATAATTGTGGAACGAATCAAATGAACGTTCTGGATTGAGACGTGAGTGCCTACTACGACGTGAGAATAAATTATGGCGCGTATAAATATGGGCCGGGATTATATAAGTTGTATATATATTAAGTTGGTACGAGAATGCGATATGTACAACAATTAAATTACGGTGATTACTAAGATGCGTGTTTACTTAGTATTGGTATATGATTTGTGTGTATGACATACCTACCATACTTGCTATCACGGGAGGTATGAGTTCGCTTAGGGCCCTCTAATCCTTGTGTTGCCCAGATTTAGACTGGTTACCTCGATGAACATAGGTCATAGAAAGACTTATTAGGATGTTAATAAGTCCGCTGATCGTGGGAGCGTAGGTATGTGCATGACCCATGTGATGTGACTGTGTTCGCCTCCATTATTTGTGATGTTGTTATCTGTGAACTATTCCTGAGAGATTCGGAATATGTGATCCTTATGTACGTGATGTACCGGGATGGATAGCAGAGTATGTGTTCACCACAGCTTAGTTCTCGGGGTGCTTGTATTGTATATTTATGATGTGATTAATATACACTTAATTAATGGGAACCTTCATGTTAATGTTGTGAATATAATTACGATACTGTTTCGAGAAGAATATAACGGGTTAACTGATAGTGATATATATTGTATATTGAGCATCTGAGTTTTCGTTAAACCCCTATTTAATTGAGATCGTTTTTATGTAATGGGAACCGAGTAATAAGGGTAGAACCTATATCAGTCTAGCTAGTTATTATGTCACTTAGCTAGTGGTTAGTGTCATTTTAGATGTGTACTTACGTTAGAAGTGCACAGTTAGACGAGAGGTGAGAATTTCATGTGAGTGCAAGTCCTAACATGTACTTTGCATTTAATGTTTTAAATGTTTTTAAAGCACTTGCAGGTTTTTAAAATATCTCCACATTCGGGCTCTGACCCGTTTGCTTTCCAATCTATTTCTTGTAAAACCATTTTAGGTACCCAGTCACAAGGACACCATGCATAGGATACTCATTCAGGTGACGAGCTGTAGCTGTTTGTGGAAGCTACAGGGATTTGCTTTTAGACGCTTCTATCATTTGGATTCCAGATTCAGTATCTATCAGTTTTAGGGCATGTTGCCCATTTCTATTAGAGACATCTTTCCATTTCAGTTTTTCAGACTTTGGCATGTATTGTTTCAGTATTCAGTTTAGTTATTTCAGTTTGTGGTATTGTAGTGAGGAGTTTTCCTCCAGACTTTATTTACATTATTGTGATGGTTATTCTATTTACTTCGTTATGGTGAATGGTGTTATTATTCTTCTTTACACTTGTTGCATGTTAATCAGACTTAAATTAAAATTTGACAACTTACTTTTTAAATACTAGGTGGTTAGTAATCATTAAAATATTTTCGACAGTGATGCTATTAACTGGACCAACTTGGCATTTTGAATTAATTTAATAAAGGAGTAGCTACCCGGTATTTAATTAGTCGGGGTGTCACACATGCCTCTTGCTTAGACGACCTCATTTATTTGATTCCACTCCTAACATTGTTTTATTTAGTTGGACATGTGTCGCCCTCTTCTATTATTCAGTTGTTCTATTGGATATTGTGATTCATTTCTTTACACTTTGGGATTTATTACAGTCAGGATGTTTTCCTTTAAGTTTTAATGTTGGAATTTAGTTGTTGAATGTTTAAATTATTTAGATTATATGTTCTAGGATAATTGTTGGGTGATTCTTTAATTATGAATTATGTATAGTTTTAAATGTTATTTTTTTAAAATAAAATTTGGAAAGTGATGTCTAAAATGGTTTTGACACTTAGCTTAATTATTTAGGGTGTTTAAATTGGAAAAGTATTTTTTACGACAGTGATGCTAAGAATGAACTAACCGTTTACCTTTACTATAATTTAATAAAGGACTGATCCCCCGGTATTTAATTAGGCGGGGTGTCACAGGTGGTATTAGAGCATCAGGTTCTAGTGTCTTTAGGATCTGTATGTCTTATTTCGCTTTCAGCTTAACATTTTTGTTATAGAGCCCTACTTTAGGATTGCTGTATTCTTGATTTTATGATTACGTCTTCAGCTATTTGAGATTTGATAATAACTATAGACTAATAAATTTCTTCACATTTCAGATGCCTCCGAGACGTGCACCAAAGGATAGGCGTGCCCAAGCCGAGCAGTCAGTAGCTCCGGTTCAGGGAACGATGAATGCTAATGAGGTAGCCGACATTATTTCTCAGGCGGGGAATGCCGCGCTAGCTATAGTACAGTAGGCTCCACCCCAAGTTTAAGAAGTGGGGCCAGTACCTGCACAACTTCCATCAGCATGGGAGCGGGTTAGGGATGCCTTTTAGAAGGCGCATCCCCCTGAGTTCTCGAGTAGTTCAGATATCATCATTGTCATCCAATGGAAGAAAGATATCCAGAGGCATCTGCGTATGTATGAGTGCACAAGCATGCATAAATAGTTGTTGGCTTCATTTAAGCTAGTGGGGGCCGCTTTGTAGTGGTGGGAGTCCACCACCACCTTAGAGGAGAGGTATACTATCCCGATTCAGTCATTCTGGGAGCGGTTTGACCGCAAGTATTTTCCACCCGCCGTGCAAACTGAGATGAGGCAAAAGTTACTGAACTTGAAGCAGGATAATTCTACTATTGATGAGTATGAAGAGGATTTCACAAGACTCCTCACTATAGTACCAGATGAGGCACCCACTAAGGGAAAGAAGATACTATTGTTTGTGTACGGGTTAGCTTGGAGGATCCGTCAGCACCTTATAGGGAATCTATGTCTGAGTACCTTCACAGATGTACTCAATGCTGCTTTGCTATACTTCTAGGATCACCACTTCCATCTACAGGAAACAAAACGAGTAGGAGAGTCCGATTAGCAGGTTAGGACAGGGGGTAGTGGAGCTAGTGGAGCACCAATATCTCAGGGGTAGACTCATTAGCATGAGCATAGTTCCCATCAGGGGGACCCTACCAAGCGATTCAGATCAGGTGATTCCAGGAAGGGATTTAGGGGATTTAGGCAGGGTCAGCAGGGCCAGCAGGGCCAACACTGCCAGCAGCAGGGTCAGCAGCAGGGCTAATAGAGCCAATAGCGTTTTTATCAGGGCAAATAGGGCCAGTGGTGGGGCGGTAACGGCCAACAGGGCCGTGGTCAGCAGGGTCATAGGGGAGGTAATTTTAGAGGACGATGTTTCATGTGTGGCAAGAATGGCCATAAGCGCCAGGATTGTCCAAAGGTTGATAGGGCCTTACAGTAGCAGAGCGCCCGTAATGAAGCACAGAGGCCCCTCTTTCCAGCCGCCCTCCCAGCACCAGCTCAGGTACCAGCCCTACCAACCATTCCAGCCGCTTTCGTCCAGCAGGGGCAATTACAGTACGGACGTGTAAATTACGTCCACCAGGCAGCAGCTCCGCAAGCACCACCTGCGATTGAGGGTATGTTTCCTATCCATGGTACTATGGGTTGGGTTTTATTTAATACTGGAGCAACGCACTGTTTTATATCTACCCATTTTGCGAAAGCCTTAGGGTTATTAGCCACAGCAGAGAGCACTGTGACGTGTGTAGACTCACCACTGGGAAATGGATCGCTAATTTTCTTTATATGCTGGGGTGTGGGGGTAGAGAATGGTAGCTTGGTATTACCAGTAGACATGTTAGTCTTAGATATGCATGAGCACGACGTTATTATCGGTATGGATTGGCTCACTGCTTACAGGGCCATGATAAATTACTTCGATGGGAGTATTGTCTTTGCCATTCCGGGGTAAGAGATGTTTGTAGTGGCGATGCCTCTCCCAGAGGGAGGCTTAACCGCTCATTTGTATTACATAGGGGAGGATACCTCTAAGGAGGTTGTGATTCCCTTAGACTCGATCCGAGTTATTCGTAAGTATTCCGATGTATTTTAGGAGATACCGGGCCTACCCCCCAGTCATGAGATATATTTTGTCATAGATTTATTACTGGATACTCGACCTATAGCGCACGCTACATACCATATGGCTCCGGAGGAGATGCGAGAGTTACGAGATCAGATAGAGCAGCTGTTAGGTCAGGGCTTCATTCGCAGGAGTACCTCACCTTGGGGCGCTCCAGTTTTGTTTGTAAAAAAGAGAGATGGTTCACTGAGGCTATGTGTGGTCTACCGGGAGCTGAACAAGGTCACGATACGAAGGAAGTATCCGTTGCCTTGAATCGATGATCTGTTCGACCATTTGAGGGGAGAAACTTTATTTTCAAAGATAAATCTGAGGTTGGGTTACCATCAGCTACGTATTAGGGAGCAGGATGTTTCAAAGACTTCTTTTTTGACAAGATATGGGTCCTATGAGTTCAGAGTGATGCCATTTGGACTCAAAAATGCTCCAGCCATATTCATGGACTTGATGAACCAAGTGTTCAGAGAGTTCTTGGATCAGTTTGTCATCGTCTTCATAGATGACATTCTGATATATTTACAGTCCGAGGAGGAGCATGTCGAGCACTTGAGGCAGGTTCTTCAGACTCTACGAGAGCATCAGCTATATGCTAAGTATGAGAAGTGCGGGTTCTGGTTACGTGAAGTGCAGTTCTTGGGGCATTTTGTTTCTGAACAGGGGATAGAAGTTGACCCAAGTAAAGTGTCCGTGGTGAGGGAGTGGGGACAGCCCACGACACCGACGAAAGTACGTAGTTTCTTGGGATTAGACGGATACTACAGGAGGTCCATTCGGGGTTTCTCCAAGATAGCGGATCCATTGACGAACTTGACTCGCAAAGGGGTGCCTTATGTTTGGGATGATGCTTGTCAATTAGCTTTCGACGAGCTGAAAGACAAGATTACTTCAGCATCGTTCCTTGATTTACCTAAATCGGGCGTGGAGTACCTGGTTTACACCAATGCCTCTTTATGGGGACTTGAGGGAGTGATTCAGCAGGAGGAGAAGGCTATAGATTTTTCCTCCCGCAAGCTTAAGTCGCACGAGAAGAATTACCCCACACACGACCTAGAGTTGGCAGCGGTCGTTTTTGCAATGAGGATATGTAGGCATAATTTATTGGGGGAGAAATTTTGCTTATTCACAGACCATAAGTCACTGCAGTACATGTTCACTCAGCGAGAGCTGAACATGCATCAGTGCAGGTGGTTAGAGTTTGTGAAGGACTATCAGTTCTACATACAGTACCAACCGGGGAAGGCCAACGTGGTTGCTGATGCGTTGAGCCGTAGACCGATAGATGATGTAGCGAACGTCTGAAAAGAAAAATGGAAAGACTTGGCTCACCAGGACACAGTAGCCCGTTCCTTTATATCAGTTATGACAGTGACACCCAAGATTGTTACGAGGGTGATACAGGCACATACCGCAGACCCATTTTGCCAGGAGAAGATTGTACGACTTTTAGCCGAGGGTGCTGAGTCCTATTCTGTTAGTTCTGATGGGGTTTGAGGTTTAAAAGGAGATTGGTGGTTCCACAAGAGGCAGACTTACATCATGCAATGATGACCCAGTCTCACGGGTCCCGATTTACAGTGCATCCGGGGGGAGATAAGATGTACCAGGATATGAGGAAGAAATATTGGTGGAGTGGGATGAAAAAGGACATTAATGAGTTCGTTTCCAAGTGTTCTACCTGACAGCTGGTAAAGGTGGACCATCAAAAACCGTCAGGGTTGCTTCAGCCATTGGAAATACCCGCGTGGAAGTGGGAGAGTATTTCCATGGATTTTATTACGGGGTTGCCTACATCACAGCGGGGCCACGACTCCATCTGGGTGATTGTAGACTGTGTGACCAAAGTGGCTCATTTTCTCCCGGTGCGTACAGACTATACCACGGGTCAGTATGCTCAGTTGTTCATTGCTGAGATTGTCAGATTGCACGGGGTGCCCCTAAATATTATGTCAGATAGAGATAAGATTTTCTTGTCGCGTTTCTAGGAGAGCTTTCAGGAGGCTATGGGTACAGAGTTGAGGTTGAGTTCAGCTTATCGCCCACAGACAGATAGAAAAACGGAGCGTACAAATCAGATGTTGGAGGATATGTTACGCATGTGTTTCCTTGATTTTGGAGGAGGATGGGAGCCATATCTTCCACTGGTAGAGTTCGCTTATAATAAACCTTATCAGTTCACGATTGGCATGGCTCCATTCGAGGCTTAGTATGGAAGACCTTGTCGTTCCCTAACGTGTTGGCTAGAGGTGGGGGATAATAAGTTTCTCGGACAAGAGGTGATTCAGGAAACCTCTACAAGGATTGAGATTATCAGGAGTCGCATTCAAGTAGCCCAGGACAGGCAGAATGGCTACGCCGATGCGAAATGGTTCTTCCGAGAGCTTAATGTGGGGGACCAAGTAATACTACGTGTATCTCCTATGAAAGGAGTCATGAGGTTCGATAAGAAAGGGAAATTGGACCCGAGGTACGTGGGACCATTTCCCATTATCGAGAGGATTGGGCCAGTAGCATACAGATTAGGACTGCCAGAGCATTTACATCGCATTCACGATGTATTCCACATCTCGTCGTTGAGAGGATATCGTCGGGATGACATTGATATGCCCAAGTGTAACCTCGGCCCAGAGACACCAACCTCGACCGAGGTGATGGCTGAGATATTGATCGACCCTGGATAAGCCATGGGCCGACGATATCAGCCCTCGGCCTTAGTAAGGTCGGCCCAGGCCGAAACCTCCACATACATTTCCAATGGACACTACGCGCATCACAGGCATCAACAGCATTCTCATATACCTGGGTATGGAAACCTCGGTCGAGTGTAGGCCGAGATAACAAGAAGCCTTGGTAACCTTCAACATGGAACCAGTCCAACCTCGGCTGGGGCCGACCCCAGCATAATGTCTCGTCTGAGATCAGGTCGAGACTCCCTATAACACATCTCGGAAGACGTTTATCGAGCCTTTGCAGCTCGGCCTCTCCCAGGCTGAGGTCATGCACCAATATGGCAGCCGAGCATCTGTTGACATTTGGATAAGGACACATTGACACAAATCAGTTCTAACAAGATTATTCTCCACACATGGGGATAATATATCATCATCATTCCTTACATGTGACAGTGACAGATGGCACTCCCACATTGGTGAGGCTACCACACACATGCCCATTACATGCATGGGGGGTACATTAAACCCCCTAGGTACTATATATAGGAGTCATCCCCTACCTTGCAAAAGGATCTAAGATATTAAATCCTAGCAAAAACTCTGTCTAGATATACAGTAGAGAGAGAAAGCTTGAGAGGTTGTATCCATGGCCATTAGTGCCTTCATTCAGTGATATTACTCACACACACTCACAGTGGACGTAGGCCAAATTGGCTGAACCACTTATATACCAGTGCCCTATCCTCTTATCCTCATCTCAGTCTCTTATCTCTTTATATAACTGTGCTGTCATTGTTATTCTTATATTGAGCTTGAAAACACCTTACCTGGTGGTGCTAAATTCTGGCATCATCATTTTGGTGCCGTCTGTGGGAACGAGAAGCTATCTCTTCCTCTTTTTCAGCTTAACCTCACCGAAGACTCTGGTGGTTAACCAGGAACCACCCCTTGCGTGGAATTGTTTCACCATTGAAAGAGGTCCTTTAAGGTATTAAGCTCACTTGATGCTCAAGCTCTTTATTGTTAACACATGGCACCTGAGTTACCATCGCCTCTTCCGCCTCCCGGAGGTGGAGGAACTAGTTCCAGTCAGGCGCCCCCCCAGTCCGAAATGGCGAAGGTAGCAACGGCCTTGAAATCTTTAGCTGCAACACAACAAGCCATGAAGGAGCAATTTGCTCATCTCAGTCAAACTATGATGAGGCCACCTGGAGTCTCACCGGACATGATCACTCCGGCGGTAGTTCATCCTCATCCTGACGCCAGGGGACCACCCGAGGTGCCAATGAAGGACCAGCCTGCACCCCAACAGAGAAGGGACATTGCTGACCCTAGGCACTTGTGCCTGGGGAGGCAGGGAAACCCTTGCCCAGAGGATAGGTATGATGACCTAGAAGCTGAAGAAGCCCCTGAAGACTGCTGGCAGCCATATGAGGTGTCAAATAACACTATATGACCTCTTAGGCAGAGTCAAGGATGTGTCGGCCGAAGAGGAGAAGAGGCCCAACAAAGAGGGTCGGCCTTTGATAGGTTGAGAAGAGGGTCGGCCTTCGAGAGGCTAGACCCGGTGAATGACCTAAGACAGCGGCCAGACCAAGGCCAACCCTATGAAAGAAGAGGCCAAGAACAGGAAGAGGTCAATAGCCAACATGTCACGGTTGGGGAACCCTCTGTCCATCGCAGGGAGGTGGTAGGGGATAACCTCGGCAAAGTTGATGACAGAAGACCCTAGAATGATTCTATCCAATGCCTTGAGGAGAAGATAGGAGACCTCATTAAAAGCAGGGACCCATTACAAAGGGGTTACTGATAGGGCTCTCCATTCGTGGCTAGGATAGTGGGGTTCCCAACCCCATCCAAGTTCAAGCCTCCTACAGTGACTCCCAAGTATGATGGCACCACTAACCCTGTACACCATATCGAGATGTATCAGTCGGTAGAAGACATTTACTCGATACCCGATGAGATGAAGTGTAGGGTCTTCTCAGGGACCTTGACAGGGGCAGCGCATAGTTGGTTCACCTCCCTTCCCAAGAACTCAATTGAGAACTTCAAAGGCTTGGCTGAGAAGTTCATCTACAACTTATGCTTTGGGGTAATACCCCAAAAGAAGACTACCCACTTGTTGTATGTTAAACAGGCCAAGGGTGAGAGCCTAAGAGACTACACAGCAAGATTCAACAAAGAGAAATTGGAGGTGGAAGATTATGAAGAGAGCATAGCCATGACCGCCCTTATAGGAGGCCTCCAGAAGGGGAAGCTATTGTGGAAACTGGCGAAAGAACCCTCTAGCTCCATGGCGGAGCTGCTGGTAACTGCAGGGAAAGTGATGAATGCGAAAGAGGCAATGGCCACCAAGTATGAGGAGGAGAACCGCGGTAGCACAGGAAAGTCCCAAGGTAAGAAAGAGGGGAAGAAGAGGTCAAGAGATGACAAGTTCGCTCATTACACTCCTCTGACTGTGAGCTGTGAGCACATCCTCAATGAGATTAAGACAGACCGGACTCTTAGGTGTCCAGAGAAACTGAAGGCCCCGCCACATAAGAGGAACAAAAACCTATGGTGCGAGTTCCATCAGGATCATGGCCATGTCACAGATAGATGCTTCACTTTAAAGGATGAGATTGAGAAGATGCTGAAATCTGGAAAGCTGCGGAAGTATGTGGATGGTAAGGCTCCAAAGGGTGGAAAATATGACCCTAAGAAAAGAAGAGATGACAGATTCTGCGGCAATGTCCCGACCAGAAGGGGCGATGATTCAGAAGGAGATGATAAAGACGACCCGGATCTTCCACCAAAGGATGAAAACACCCCAGTGAAGAGGGTCGGTATGATCTCCTTTGGTGTTAGCACCATATGTGGGGGATTTGTAGGAGGTGTCTCTGAGGTAGCCGATAAGAAAGCTCATGTAGCAGAGGCCAGGTCATTGGCCAAGATCGAAGTTGTGAATCTAACGTCTTCTGATGCAGTGCAGAAGAGGAAGAAGGTAGACATGGACACCCTCGTAGTGGGGTTCTCCAGACTCGACTTTAAGGGTATCTTAGCCCCCCATGATGACCCTTTGGTCATAACAACAAGGGTGCATGGGTGCGAGGTACGGAGGATCCTCATAGACGGGGGAAGCTCAGCAAACGTGATGTTCTGGCCTTACTTCAAGAGCTTGGGTCTTAGCAGGGCAAGGCTGGTGCCCTATCATCACCCATTAATAGGCTTTAGTGGTGAAAAGGTCCACCCATTGGGCATGTATGAGATAGATGTACGGATGGGGGATGAGTGGCCTAGGAGGCTGATCAAGAAGATAAAAATTTTCGTTATGGACGAAAACGTCTTCTCGGCCTACAACCTCATCATAGGAAGGGTGGCCCTTAAAGAGTTTGAAGATGTGCCATCGACGGTCCATCAGATGCTAAAATTCCTGACTCCTTATGGAGTAGGGGAAGTGCAAGGGGACCATACCACGGCGCGAGAGTGTTACTTCAACTAGGCAGAAGAGAGAGAAGCCCATAAGAGAGCAACCACCACTTACAGCATTGACACTCTTGACCCAAGAGACGAAAAAAATTGAAGAAGGGTAAGGCCGCGGAAGAGGTAGAATCCATCATCCTCAATGAGGACAAGCCAAAAAAAACCATCCAAGTCGGCAAGGCCCTAGAGCCAGGAATCAAGGAAGAGCTGATAAACTTCCTCAGGAGGAGACAGAGTGTCTTCGCATGGAGTCACGCAGACATGCCTGGCATCGACCCTGAGGTCATGAGCCACAAGCTCAACGTGGACAGAGATGCCAAGCCAATCAAGCAGAGAAGAAGAGTCTACTCCAGGGAGAAGTACGACGTCATCCGCGAATAGGTAAAAAAGTTGGAAGAGGTCGAGTTCATAAGAGAGGTTACCTACCCGGAGTGGCTCTCAAATGCAGTCATCGTGCCTAAGGCCAATGGGAAGTGGAGAATGTGTGTAGATTTCACTGACCTGAACAGGTCTTGCCCGAAAGACAGTTATCCCTTACCTAGGATAGACCAGATGGTGGACGCAACGGCAGGGCACGAGCTCATGAGCTTCATGGACGCTTATTCAGGCTATAACCAAATCTTCATGGATGCTTAAGACTCTGAGAAGACAACCTTCATTACTGACAAAGGGACGTACTTCTACAAGGTGATGCCCTTCGGCCTAAAAAATGCGGGGGCAACGTATCAACGTCTTGTTAATAAGATGTTCGAAGAGAAAATAGGTAAGACCATGGACGTATATGTAGACGATATGCTAACGAAGAGCCTGAAAGCATGTACTCACGTAGCAGACCTTGAGAAGACCTTCGATGTCATTGACTCGTACATAATGAAACTTAACCCAGCAAAGTGTGTCTTCAGAGTAGAACTGGTAAGTTCCTGGGATTCATTGTTAATAAGAGGGGGATTGAAACGAACCCTGAGAAGATCAAGGCATTACTCGACATGAAGACTCCTAGGAGTATCAAGGATGTCCAGAGACTCACGGGAAGAGTGGCTGCCCTTAACAGGTTTGTTTTTAGGGCAACTGACAAGTGTCTTCCATTCTTTAAAGTTCTAAGAAAGGCCTTCCAATGGGACGAAGACTGTGAAAAAGCCTTCAACTAACTCAAGTCCTACTTAGGATCTCCCTTATTGCTGTCTCGGCCCATCACGGGGGAAAGGTTGTTTGTGTATCTGGCAGTCTCTGAATCAGCCATCAGCGTGGCCATCATACGGGAAGAGGATGGGGTCCAGAGGCCTGTGTACTTCAACAGTAAGGCCCTTCAAGGGTCTGAACAAAATTATCCCCAAATGGAGAAGTTGGCTTATGCCCTAATACATGCCTTAAGGAAAATGAAGCCTTACTTCCAAGCTCACTCCATGGTAGTCCTCACTGACTCCCCACTAAGGCAGGTTCTGCACAAGCCTGAGAAGTTCGAAAGATCGATGACATGGGCCATCAAAATAAGAGAATATGATCTTACCTACCAGCCTCTGACAGCCATTAAGGAGAAGGCCCTCGCAGACTTTGTCGCAGAATTCACCTGGGAAGAGGCCGGTAGAAGTTTGGAAGAGGCCGAGACAGTGAAAGGCTTAGATGACGGTGAAGAGACGAACCTTAGTGTCTTCCGAGATTCAGAAGAGACAAACCGTAGTGTCTTCCAAGATTCGGAAGAGACAAACCGTAGTGTCTTCTGAGATTAGGAAGAGACGAACCGTAATGTCTTCCGAGATTCGAAAGAGACGGCACCAAACGTCTTTCGAGATTATGAAGAGGTCATCTCAGGAAAAACCCGAAGCGGAATAGAAGAGAACGAAGAGGATCGATACCTCTTCAAGAAGGGGGTTATGAGACAAGGGGTCTTCTCATCAGATACAGACGTTTGGAGACTCTTCGTTGATGGGTCTTCCTGTGATAGTGGAAGCGGGGCGGGACTAATACTCTCAGCTCCAGATGGCGCAAACATTGAATACGCCTTGAGATTCAACTTCCAAGCCTCAAACAACGAGTCCGAGTATGAGGACATGATAGCAGGTCTATTATTGGCAACAACTCTTCGAGTAAAGCGACTCCTACTCCATAGGGACTCAAGGTTGGTTATCAATAAAGTATTGGGGGTATACGAGGTCAAAGACGAAAGGATGGCCAAGTACTTGAAGAAGGTAAGAAGGTTGTTAGAATATTTTGAAGTGGCAAAACTGAAGAGAGTGCCTCGACTAAGCAACAATCACGCCAATGCATTGGCAAGGCTGGCCTCAACAGTGAAGACAGATATGGGAAGGACCATTCCAATCGAGGTCTTAGGAAAGGCAACCATCGAGGAGGACAAGGTATGTAGCCCTTGTCACAATGTGAACCTAGGAGACTCATGGATCGACCCACTCGTAAGATACCTAAGAGAGGGAGAGCTGCCTGAGTCCAAGATAGAAAGGAGAAAGTTGAGGTACAGGGCTGCCAAGTTCTCAATGATAGGAGATGTCTTATACAAAAATAGGTTTCTATTACCTCTCCTCAGATGTGTACATCCCATGGAAGTACACCGGGTCTTACAAGAGGTTCATGAGGGTTCTTGTTCTAGCCACATAGGGGGAAGTCCCTTAGCCAAAAGGATCATCACTCAGGGATACTGGTGGCCTACCTTGTCTAAGGACACTGCAGACTATGTGAAGAGGTGCGACAAATGTCAAAGGTTCGCCACTATCCCTCATCAACCCCATCAGCCTATGACGTCAATCTCTTCTCCATGTCCATTTGCGGTATGGGGAATTGACTTGGTAGGACCTTTGCTAAGAGTTGTCAATAACTATAGATTCTTGATAGTTTCCATTGACTACTTTTCAAAGTGGGTGGAGGCAGAACCGATGATAACAATTATAGAGCAGAAGATCTTCCAGTTCATTTGGAGGAACATCATATGCAGATATGGCCTCCCAAACACTCTCATGTCGGATAATGGGACCCAGTTCAAGAGCTCCTCCTTAGAAAAGTATTGCCTAAAAGTGGGGATTAAATAGTTCTTCTCGTCTCCTGGTCGACCTCAGGCAAATGGCTAGACCGAGGTCACAAACAGGACCATCTTGGACGGAATCAAGAAGAGCTTAGAAGATGCGAAGGGAAGATGGACAGAAGAGGTCTACGCTGTGTTATGGGCCTACAGAACCATGGCAAGGACACCAACAGGAGAAACCCCATTCATGCTGGCATATGGCTCAGAGGCCGTCATACCAATGGAAGTACGACTACCAACTCATCGAATTTTGACCTACGACCCAGACAGCAATGGGGAAGAGAGGAGGCTAGACCTGGATCTTATCGAAGAAAGAAGAGAAGACGTAGAGGTCAGAAAAGCAGCCTACCAGCAGCGGGTAGCAAAATTCTACAACCAAAGGGTGAAGTCAAGACCCATTGCAGTAAGAGACCTAGTGCTAAAGAAGACCCTAAAAATGGAAAATAAGCTACACCCGAACTGGCATGGCCCCTACAAAGTAACAGAAGAGGTTGTGACTGGCACTTAAAGGCTAGAAAACCTAAAAGGAGAACCTTTCACCAACCCATGGAATGCTGATATGATGTTGCGTAGAATTTTATGTAAATGTACCATCTTACTGAGAAGAGGTTATTAATAAAGATCAGTTTCCATGATAGTTATTGCTTCATTCTTAGACCAGAGATTAATTATGAGGATAACGTCTTAGGTGACGACCTCAGACCTTCATAACATCACTCGGTGGTGACAAGGTCTGAGCTCAGACACTTTAGCAGATGACCTCAGACCCTGAACATCATTAATTTGGTGAGATTAATTGTGAGGATAACGTCTCAGGTGATGACCTCAGACCATCATAACATCACTCAGTGGTGACGAGGTCTGAGCACAGACACCTTAGCAGATGACCTCAGACTCTTAGCATCATTAATTTGGTGAAATTAATTATGAGGATAACGTCTTAGGTGACGACCTCAAACTCTCATAACATCACTCGGTGGTGACGAGGTCTGACCTCAAACACCTTAGCAGATGACCTCAGACCCTTAACATCATTAATTTAGTGAAATTAATTATGAGGATAACATCTTAGGTGACGACCTCAGACCTTCATAACATCACTCGGTGGTGATGAGGTCTGAGCTCAGACGCCTTAGCAAATGACCTCAGACCCTTAACATCATTAATTTGGTGAAATTAATTGTGAGGATAACGTCTTAGGTGACGACCTCAGACCTTCATAACATCACTCGGTGGTGACGAGGTCTGAGCTCAGACACCTTAGCAAATGACCTCAGACTCTTAACATCATTAATTTGGTGAAATTAATTATGAGGATAACGTCTTAGGTGACGACCTCAGACCTTCATAACATCACTCGGTGGTGACGAGGTCTGAGCTCATACACCTTAGCAGATGACCTCAGACCCTTAACATCATTAATTTGGTGAAATTAATTATGAGGATAACGTCTTAGGTGACGACCTCAGACCTTCATAACATCACTCGGTGGTGATGAGGTCTGAGCTCAGACACCTTAGCAGATGACCTCAGACCCTTAACATTATTAATTTGGTGAAATTAATTATGAGGATAATGTCTTAGGTGACGAGCTCAGAGCCTAATTACAATTCAGTGGTGAAGAGACCTGAGTTCAGAATTATTGACTGAGTATAAACAAGACATCACTACAACAAAATAATAGAAGAGATCACGTGACATTCAGTAAAGGGAAGAGATCATATAGCATTCATAGGCATTGTTACAAATATCCTTTGAATACAAAATACCATGGTGTTACAAGTTACAAGTTACGAGTTACAAATTACAAATTATTTGTTACAAGTTACAAATCCTAAAGGTTTGGGGGGAACATTAACAGCCTCGGCCTGATTCGCTGGATCAGCGTTAGTAACCTCGGCCACGTCATCATTATGGTCTGCCCCTCCGACCTCGGTTCCTCCCAGAGTTGCAGTCTCAGCAGGGGCAGAAGCCTCGTCCTCCACCTCTTGAAGCGCCTGAGCAAACTGAGGGTCAGCAAAATCGAGACCCACAAAGTCAGAGGCCTTTAGAGCACCGATCTCCTTCTCTCTGACTTCAGCCCATTTGGTAGTAGCCTTGATACCTCTTTCGAGATATTCAAAGCCAAAACCTATGAATTCGTCAGAGGCTTTGTAGTCGGAAATTATTTTGTCCGAGGCATCTTTAAGAGCATCCTTGACAGCCGAGCTGACCTTCTGCTGCAGAACATCATCTTTGGCCTTTAGGGCTTTGGCATGATCTTTGACGAGCAGAGAAATGTCTTTCTCCAACCCCTTAACATTATTCACAGAGTTCTGCAGCTCTGATTTCAAACGGTTGACCTCAGCATTTAGGGCGTTCTGAACCTTCTCGGCCTCTTTCCCCTTCTGGATGAGGGGCAATTTCCTCAGAGTCCAGTTTGATAGGTGGTCCATAGCAGTCACTCCCTGCACATTTAATGAAGAGGTTAAGATGGAGAAAAGTGAGATGTTGCACTTATAAAATTTTGACGAGGGGACAAGTCATACCTGGATGGCTCTGTGAAGGCCGAACTCAATCAACAGGGGGGTGTCCATAGCCTTGTAAAAGTGCTTGTCAGCCTCGGTCATTACAGAGCCGATGGCATCCATGGCCTGCATGTTGTGGCTGACCACACTATCGGTTAACTTCAGTTGTTCCAGACGTGCCGTCAGGATGTCGGCCGAGGAGATTGGAATTGTAGCTTCAGAGGCCTTCTTCTGTCTCAAGGTCGGCCTCTGATCCTCAGAGGCATGGGCTTCTGGGGCCCTCTTCTTTGAGGCCTGAGATTTGGATATAGAGGGAGCTGGGGGAGGAGCGTTCAGACCAGCTTTTTTGGCAAGTCTCACTAAGCTCGGTGCAACCATCTCCCATAGTTCGTCTGTAATACTTTGTGGTCGCTTTGCAAAAGTTAAAAGATATGGGTTAGAGATCAGATATGAATGAGTTCAGAGGTTAAATTTAAAATAAAAATCCTTTCCAAAGTCAATAAGGGGACTTCCACCTAGGCCCGTCCCAGAGAGATACTGGGGGGTCAGTAAATGTTCGAACTTAACAAAAAGACCATGTGCCCCTTGGTCTTGCAGGGCCTTCACCTTTTGGATATTCTGAAGACTTAGACCAGGGTCGGCCCTGGCGGACATGGAGACCTTACCCCAATTGAGGGGTATCCTCAGCTCAAGTGTGGAAGAGGGAACGCATGGGCCAAATTCCCATGGTTCAGAGGCGAAAAAATAGCGGGGCTTCCAATTATGGTTTGAGGTCTGAGTTACCTGGAGCATTTTTTTCTCAGGCATCCGAGCCACAAAATGATAGTAGCTCGGATGGTTTTTGGCCGAGGTTTGGACATAACAACCAACGAAGACCTGAACTGGGAGGTCAGAGTGGTGGACTGCCCTCCATAGGATAATAGCCCCTATGATAACTCTCCAGGCATTGGGAGATAGCTGGGAGGGGGTCAAGTTGATATAAGAGAGAATGGATTTGATGATGGGATGAATGGGTAGGCGAAACCCTAACTTAAACATCTGCTCAAACAGGCTGATTTATCCATCTCGGTCTTGATAGGCCATCTCTTCCCTCAGAGGTCTCCTTAATTTTATGGAGGGACAAATAGAGTATAAATATCTGAAGCACAGTAAATCCACCTCAGTTACCGTGCTCTCGATCTCGGCCGCCTCAGAGATGCCCACATCGCTTTCAGCATCCTCATCATCATCAAGCTCACCGTCGGCCGGAGCAGATGTAGATGGGTTACTAGCAAATCTCTGAATGAACTCTGCCCCTGTGACGGCCGACAGGGGGATGGCGTCAAGAATGGTTGGCACATCCACACTCGGCTCAACAATTTCAACCTCTGAAGAAGAGGTTGAGGTGCTTGAGCCATTATGGGATGAGGATCGGCTGGATACATCGGCCTGATCAGGGGCCTGACCAGGCCGAGGTGTGAAATCCATGGCTTCCTGAAAAGAGTCCACAGACATAGGGTCTGAGGTAGAAGATTCAGACTCAGACATAGGTGTTGGATCAGCAGAAACCCCTGTCTGATAGAAGTTCTCCGGGGGTTCAGGATATATCACTCTCAAAGGTGGTGGAAACAAGGGTCTAATGGGAAACTCTTGTGACCTACAAGATTCCTCCTAAGCTCTCTCTATTTGCCTAATCTTTTCTAGGGTCTTCTCTCTGAGAGAGGGGTAATCCTCAAGAAGCTGGTATAAAGGTCTCAGCATCAGAGAACGATCCTAAACTTGGGAATAACTCCTAAAACTACAAATAGGATTGACTTGTAAAATAAAGGGGTCTAAAGATCAAACGTAGAAGTTTAAAGCGAATATTGTTCGCCTAAAAATATGGTGCTCATCGGAAAATGATGAAACTCGCCAGAAAATGCAAACCATATACGAGAAACAAAGGAAATGGAAAGGAAAAAGTACCTGGAAATGAAACAAGGAGGGAAAATGAAGAAAACTCACAAGAAAACCAACAAATGCCTCTGCAGAAGAGCGTTGATTAGAGAAGCTTTAGAGAGAGAAAATCGCAAGAACAAGGCGTGCACAGGAATGAAGTGAATAAGAAGGAGGGAAAAGGGTTTTGAAACCCTTAAATACGTGGGCACGTTTCCCAAGGCCCATCATTGCCTTAGGAGCCCCAAAGGGCAGCTGATGGCACACGCCTACCAAGTAAGCACGTTCTAGCATTGGACAGGTGTTAGGCAGGTATTGGCTTGGAACAGACAGGCCTCGGAGGTGTAGTAACCCCCTAGCCACTTGCTCTCACATATGACTAAGGGCTGGGGGGTGATTGATATGCCTAAGTGTAACCTCGGCCCAGAAACACCAACCTCGGCCGAGGTGATGGCCGAGATAATGATCGACCCTAGATAAGCCATGGGCCCATGATATCAGCCCTCGGCCTTAGTAAGGTCGGCCCAGGATGACACCTCCACCTACATTTCCAATGGACACTACACGCATCACAGGCATCAACAACATTCTCATATACCTGGGTATGGAAACCTCGGCCGATTGTAGGTCGAGGTGACAAGAAACCTTGGTAACCTTCAACATGGAACCAGTCCGACCTCGGCTGGGGCCGACCCCAGCATAATGTCTCCGCTGAGATCAGGACGAGACTCCCTATGGCACATCTCAAAAGATGTTTATCGAGACTTTACATCTCGGCCTCTCCCAGGCCGAGGTCATGCACCAATATGGCAGCCGAGCATCTGTTGACATTTAGATAAGAACACATGGGCACAAATCAGTTGTAACAAGATTATTCTCCACACGTGGGGGGGATATTTCATCATCATTCCTGACATGTGACAGTGACAGATGGCACTCCCACATTGGTGAGGCTACCACACACATGCTCATTACGTGCATGGGGGGTACATTACACCCCCTAGGTACTATATATAGGGGTCATCTCCTACCTTGCAATAGGATCCCAGATATTAAACCCTATCAAAAACTCTGTCTAGATATACAGTAGAGAGTGAAATCTTGAGAGGTTATATCCTTGCCATTAGTGCCTTCATTCAGTGATATTACTCACACACACTCACAGTGGACGTACGCCAAATTAGCTGAACCACTTATATACCGATGCCCTTTCCTCTTATCCTCATCTCAACCTCTTATCTCTCTACATAACTGTGCTGCACTTGTTATTCTTATACTGAGCTTGAAAACACCTTACCTGGTGGTGCTAATTCCAGCATCATCAGACATGGCTCACACCCACATCGCGATAGAGGAGATAGACTTACAACCTGACAGCTCTTACGAGGAGAGACCAGTGGCTATCCTAGACCATAGTGAGAGGAGATTGAGGTCGAAGGTAGTTCCACTTGTACGGGTCCGGTGGGAGCATCATAATGTGGAGGAATCCACTTGGGAGCGAGAGGCAGATATGCGTGAGAGATACCCAGATTTATTCTTACCAGGTATGCCTTATTTTCCGAATTTAGGGATAAAATTCCGTTATTAGGGGGGAGTATGTAATACCCCGTATTTTTATGCTTTCTAAATTTGGGGATTTATTAAATTTAATGTGAGTTATTAATTTAATATAAATTCAGAAATTAATTATTTTTATAATTACCAACACGATGAGAGTTAGAAATCATTAGAAACTTGTTAAATATTACTAATGAGAAAAGTAATATAATATTGGTTGTACTAAATGTCACGAGTGAATAAATGACAATTTTGGAAATTTAAGTCGGGACGTGCCTGTGTCGTGTCGGGACTAAATGCTGATTAATAAAAGTGAGTAAACTATAAGTCACCTATATGGTCATTTCGAGTGCACCAAAGTGTCCGGAAGGGTCGAGATAGTCAAAATAATGTACCCGGGGGTTTAGTTCGGGTCTCAGGACATTTTTAGGCATAATTAACAACCCGGGAGGGCGTTTTGGACATTTTACATTTTTAGGCCTAAAAACCCACGAAAATTAAAAGGTTATATTAGATACTTAGGGTTTCCTTCTAGAGTTAACACAACCAAAAGCATGTGACGGCCATTGGAGAAGGAAGGAGAGATCTTGCCAAGGAGTTCTAGGCCGAAAACTCCTCCGTTTGCGCCGCCGTCGTCGCCAAACGATAGATCACATCACAAGGATCGTAACCACACTGATTTCAGCACAAATCAGAGACCAAAAATTCCCATGCAAGTATTTATCTTTCTTAATTTTGTTAATGCTTCATTCATGTTAGTTTAGGGACGATTAGGATGAGTTTCATAAAAGAAAACCCATGTTGGAGATAGGAAAATTGCATGTAGTAATGATATAAATGATAATCTGGAAATCCCCTTCATATGTAGAGGTTGAACCACGGATTTATGATGGATTAAAAGTAGAAATTTTGGAAAAAGACTGATTAGAACAAAGTTAAAGAAATTTATAGGGTTCATGAGATTTATATAAGTTTTGGCCCGTTAATCCATGGATATTGATGAAAATTCACATGCTTTACGTAGAAGATGGCTAATTTGGTTTTATAATGTTTGTAGTATGAATTTCTAGGAGTTTGGATGTTAAAAATCTGGATTTGGATGATGTTGGATGATAGAACCCGTAATTGGTGTTTCTGCAGATTCGCCATACCTGTTTTATCTATCGATCGAACCAGGAGTGTCGATCGATCGACGCATCGATTGATTGAGCTCTTGCCATCGATCGATCGACCCCTCCTGGCAGACTCATAATTCCCCTTCTAAATAGTTGAATTCAATTTAAATGAGTAATAATCCTTGGACATCCTTATTAAAATATCTTGGGAGATAAAGAAGATCAGTAGGACCTATTAAAAATATGAAACTTTTAAGGTAAGACGTGATTTACATTTTCGGGAATGTTACATATAAGGGACGATGGAACTATGTATTAATAAAGGGGAGACGCGTAAGGTAGTTATGTTGTAAAAATAGATGAGTACCTACTGAAATTACACATGGGAGGATAGAATCCATGAGTCTTACGTAGTAAGTTGGAATAATCCATCAAATTAATGTAAAAGACGAACTGGTATACGTGATGACTAAATAATGAGAAATAAGGATAAATATCATAATTATGGGTTATGAGATGTACCTAACATTGATATGGTAATAGCAGTATATTTATATGACTGTGTTTATGCATATACTATATACGTGTGAAAATCATGCCTGCGCTACTTGCTATCCCCGAGGTTACCGCGCTGGGACAGTCTTATCTTGATGTGCCTTTATGGGGGATATTGACTCGTACCCTTGAAGATGGAAATCCTTTAGTACAGGCTATCGGATCGATAGTCAGATGGTCCTAAGAGACGTGGGGGTATGTGCTGACCTCTTAGAGACTTGGAATCTATGATTCACCTCACTATTGTTGTGTTTGTGTTAATACAGTTCAAGAATGATTCTGAACTTGTGTTTCCCTTAGTATGAGTGATACGGGGACTGGATAGCAGAGTAGGCCAACACCATAATTATTATGTGGGGTGCTGTTAGAATATATATATTATATGAGTATTTAATATATATATGAAATTATGAAATTTTGGGAACTACCTGTGTTTATGGTAAGAAAGAAATGAATGATTATTTCAATTGGGGAATATGTGTTTGAAAAGTGTAATATGATACTGAGAAACTTTATTAGCAATTAAGGTTTAAATGAGAACTTTATTTTTAAATAAAATTAACATCTTATACAATTGAAATTGTCAGTTTAAATCTTAAGTGCAACCTAAGATAAGATAAGTCAAACCGTTGGGAAGGTTGGTGCGATAGGTGTGCATATTAGAAGAGTGGTGCGAATTTCTCAAGGGAGTGTCGCACTAATATGTTGTTGCATTGGCCAGTAAACATTTTAAATACTTGCTAAACAACTTTTAAATCATTTTTACAATCGGGCTCTGACCCGTTTCCATTTTCTTTTCTCTCTTGTATATATATGTATATATTACAGGTGCCCAGCCATAGGGGCATCTTGCATAGGATCCTTTGGAAGGAACGCACTGCAGCTTAGGTGGGAGTTGCAGGGCTCTTGCTTAGACGACCTCATTTATTTGATTCCACTCCTAACATTATTTTATTCAGTTGGACATGTGTTTCCCTTTTCTATTATTCAGTTGTTCTATTGGATATTGTGATTCATTTCTTTACACGTTGCGATTTATTACAGTCAGGATGTTTTCCTTTAAGTTTTAACGTTGGAATCTAGTTGTTGAATGTTTAAATTATTTGGATTATATGTTCCAGGATAATTGTTGTGTGAGACGTCCACCAAAGGATAGGCGTGCCCAAGCCGAGCAGCCAGTAGCTCCGGCTCAGGGAACGATGAATGCTAATGAGGTAGCCGCCATTATTTCTCAGGCGGGGAATGTCGCGCTAGCTGTAGTACAGCAGGCTCCACCCCAAGTTCAAGCAGTGGCGTCAGTACTTGCACAACTTCCATCAGCATGGGAGCGGGTTAGGGATGCCTTTTAGAAGGCACATCCCCCTGAGTTCTCGGGTAGTTCAGATATCATCATCGTCATCCAATGGAAGAAAGATATCCAGAGGCATCTGTGTATGTTTGAGTGCAAAAACGTGCAGAAAAAATTGTTGGCTTCATTTAAGCTAGTGGGGGGCGCTTTGCAGTGGTGGGAGTCCACCACCACCTTGGAGGAGAGGGATACTATCCCGATTCAGTCATTTTGGGAGCGGTTTGACCGCAAGTATTTTCCACCCGCCGTGCAAACTGAGATGAGGCAAAAGTTACTGAACTTGAAGCAGGATAATTCTACTATTGCTAAGTATGAAGAGGAGTTCACAAGACTACTCACTATAGTACCAGATGAGGCACCCACTAAGGGCAAGAAGATACTATTGTTTATGGACGGGTTAGCTTGGAGGATCCGTCAGCACCTTTTAGGGAATCTATCTCTGAGTACCTTTACAGATGTACTCAATGCTTCTTTGCTAAACTTCCAGGATCACCGCTTCCATCTTCAGGAAAGCAAACGAGTAGGAGAGTCCGGTTACCAGGGCATGACAGGGGGTAGTGGAGATAGTGGAGCACGGACATCTCAGGGGTAGACTCGTTAGCATGAGCAGAGTTCCCATCAGGGGGACCCTACCAAGCGGTTCAGATCAGGTGATTCCAGGCGGGGATTTGGGGAATTTAGGCAGGGTCAATAGGGCCAGCAAGGCCAACACCGCCAGCAGCAGGGTCAGTAGCAGGGCTAACAGAGCAAACAGCATTTTCATCAGGGCCAGTGGCGGGGCGGTAATGTCCAACAGGGCCGTGGTCAGCAGGGTCAGAGGGGAGGTAATTTTAGAGGCTGATGTTTCTTGTGTGGCAAGAATGGCCATAAGCGCCAGGATTTTCCAAAAGGTGATAGGGCCCTATAGTAGCAGAGCGCCCGTAATGAGCCACAGATGCCCCTCTTTCCAGTCGCCCTCCCAGCACCAGCTCAGGTACCAGCCCTACCAACCATTCCAGCCACTTTGGTGCAGCAGGGGCAGTTACAGTACGGACGTGTCTATAACGTCCACCAGGCAGCAGCTCCGCAGGCACCAGCCACGATTGAGGGTATGTTTCCTATCCACGGGACTATGGGTTTGGTTTTATTTGATACTGGGGCGACGCACTATTTTATAGCTACCCATTTTGCAAAAGCCTTAGGATTATTAGCCACAGCAGAGAGCAATGTGACGTGTCTAGACTCACCACTGGGAAATGGATCGCTAATTTTCTTTATATGCTGGGGTGTGGGGGTAGAGATTGGTAGCTTGGTATTACCAGCAGACATGTTAGTCTTAGATATGCATGAGTACGACGTTATTATCGGTATGGATTGGCTCACCGCTTAGAGGGCCATGATAGATTACTTCGATGGGAGTATTGTCTTTGCCATTCCGGGGTAAGAGATGTTTATAGTGGTGATGCCTCGCCCAGAGGGAGGCTCAATCGCTCATTTGTATTACATAGAGGAGGATACCTCTAAGGAGGTTGTGATTCCCTTAGACTCGATCCCAGTTATTCATGAGTATTCCGATGTATTTTAAGAGATACCGGGCCTACCCCCCAGTCATGAGATATATTTTGTCATAGATTTATTACTGGATACTCGACCTATAGCGCGTGCTCCATACCATATGGCTCCGGTGGAGATGCGAGAGTTACAAGATCAGATAGAGCAGCTGTTAGGTCAGGGCTTCATTCGCTGGAGTACCTCACCTTGGGGCGCTCCAGTTTTTTTTTGTCAAAAAGAGAGATGGTTCACTGAGCCTATGTATGGACTACCGGGAGCTGAACAAGGTCACGATACGAAACAAGTATTCGTTGCCTCGAATCGATGATCTGTTCGACCAGCTGAGGGGAGAAACTTTTTTTTCAAAGATAGATCTGAGGTTGGGTTACCATCAGCTACGTATTAGGGAGCAGGATGTTTCAAAGACTTCTTTTTTGACAAGATATGGGTCCTATGAGTTCAGAGTGATGCCATTTGGACTCACAAATGCTCCAGTTGTATTCATGGACTTGATGAACCGAGTGTTCAGAGAGTTCTTGGATCCGTTTGTCATCGTCTTCATAGATGACATTCTGATATATTCACACTCCGAGGAGGAGCATGTCGAGCACTTCAGGCAGGTTCTTCAGACTCTACGAGAGCATCATCTATATGCTAAGTATGAGAAGTGCGGGTTTTGGTTACGTGAAGTGCAGTTCTTGGGGAATTTTGTTTCTGAACAGGGTATAGAAGTTGACCCAAGTAAAGTGTCAGCGGTGAGGGAGTGGGGACAGCCCACGACACCGACGGAAGTACGTAGTTTCTTGGGATTAGTCGGATACTACAGGTGGTTCATTTGGGGTTTCTCCAAGATAGTGGATCCACTGACGAACCTGACTCGCAAAAGGGTACCTTATGTTTGGGATGATGCTTGTCAATTGGCTTTCGACGAGCTGAAAGACAAGCTTACTTCAGCACCGGTCCTTGATTTACCTAAACTGGGGGTGGAGTACCTGGTTTACACCGATGCCTCTTTATGGGGACTTGGGGGAGTGCTTCAGCAGGAGGAGAAGACTATAGATTTTTCCTCCCGCAAGCTTAAGTCGCACGAGAAGAATTACCCCACACACGACCTAGAGTTGGCAGCGGTCGTTTTTGCATTGAGGATATGTAAGCATAATTTATTGGGGGAGAAATTTCCCTTATTCACAGACCAAAAGTCACTGTAGTACCTGTTCACTCAGCGAGAGCTGAATATGCGTCAGCGCAGGTAGTTAGAGTTTGTGAAGGACAATCAGTTCGACATACAGTACCATCCGGGGAAGGCCAACGTGGTTGTTGATGCATTGAGCCGTAGATCGATAGATGATGTAGTGAACGTATGGAAAGAAAAATGGAAAAAGTTGGGTCACCAGGTCACACTAGCCCATTCCTTTATATCTGTTATGACAGTGACACCCGAGATTGTTACGAGGGTGATACAGGCACATACCACAGACCCATTTTGCCAGGAGCAGATTGTACGACTTTTAGCTGAGGGTGCTGAGTCCTATTCTGTTAGTTCTAATGGGGGTTTGAGGTTTAATTGGGGATTGGTGGTTCCAGAAGAGGAAGACTTACGTCATGCAGTGATGACCTAGTCTCACGGGTCCCGATTTACAGTGCATCCTAGGGGAGATAAGATGTACCAGGATATGAGGCGGCAATATTGGTGGAGTGGGATAAAAAAGGACATTACTGAGTTCGTGTCCAAGTGTTCTACCTTCCAGCTGGTAAAGGTGGACCATCAAAAACCGTCAGGGTTGCTTCAGCCATTGGAAATACCCGCGTGGAAGTGGGAGAGTATTTCCATGGATTTTATTACAGGGTTGTCTACATCACAGCGGGGCCACAACTCCATCTGGGTGATTGTAGACTGTTTGACCAAAGTGGATCATTTTCTGTCGGTGAGTACAGACTATACCACGGGTCAGTATGTTCTGTTGTTCATTGCTGAGATTGTCAGATGGCATGGGGTGCCCCTGAATATTGTGTCAGATAGAGATAAGATTTTCTTGTCGCATTTCTAAGAGAGCTTTCAGGAGGCTATGGGTACAGAGTTGAGGTTGAGTTCAGCTTATCACCCACAGACAGATGGACAAATGGAGAGTACAAATTAGATGTTGGAGGATATGTTACGCAAGTGTTTCTTTGATTTTGGAGGAGGCTAGGAGCCATATCTTCCACTGATAGATTTCGCTTATAATAAACCTTATCAGTTCACGATTAGCATAGCTCCATTCGAGGCTTTGTATGAAAAACCTTCTCGTTCCCCAACGTGTTGGCTAGAGGTGGGGGATAATAAGTTTCTTTGACTAGAGGTGATTCAGGAAACCTATACGAGGATTGAGATTATCAGGAGTCGCATTCGAGTAGCCCAAGACAGGCAGAAAAGCTACGCCGATGCGAAATGGTTCTTTCGAGAGTTTAATGTGGGGGACCAAGAAATACTACGTGTATCTCCTATGAAAGGAGTGATGAGGTTAAAAAAGAAAGGGAAATTGGACCCGAGGTACGTGGGACCATTTCCCATTATCGAGAGGATTGGGCCAGTATCATACAGATTAGGACTGCCAGAGCATTTACATCGCATTCACGATGTATTCCACATTTCGTCGTTGAGACGATATCTTCGGGATGACATGGCTCACAACCACATCGCGATAGACGAGATAGACTTACAACCTGACAGCTCTTATGAGGAGAGACCAGTGGCTATCCTAGACCATAGCGAGAGGAGATTGAGGTCGAAGGTAGTTCCACTTGTACGGGTCCAGTGGGAGCATCATAATGTGGAGGAATCCACTTGGGAGCGAGAGGCAGATATGCATGAGAGATACCCAAATTTATTCTTACCAGGTATGCCTTATATTCCGAATTTAGGGATGAAATTTCGTTATTAGGGGGGAGTATGTAATACCCCGTATTTTTATGCTTTCTAAATTTGGGGATTTATTAAATTTAATTTGAGTTATTAATTTAATATAAATCCAGAAATTAATTATTTTTATAATTACTAACACGATGAGAGTTAGAAATCATTAGAAACTTGTTAAATATTACTAATGAGCAAAGTAATATAATATTGGTTGTATTAAATGTCACGAGTGAATAAATGACAATTTTGGAAATTTAAGTCGGGACGTGCCTGTGTCGTGTCGGGACTAAATGCTGATTAATGAAAGTGAATAAACAATAAGTCACCTGTATGGTCATTTCGAGTGCGCCAAAGTGTCCGAAAGGGTTGAGATAGTCAAAATAATGTATCTGGGGGTTTAGTTCGGGTCTCAGGACATTTTTAGGCATAATTAACACCCCGAGAGGGCGTTTTGGACATTTTACATTTTTAGGCCTAAAAACCCACGAAAATTAAAAGGTTATATCAGATACTTAGGGTTGCCTTCTAGAGTTAACACAACCAAAAGCAAGTGACAGCCATTGGAGAAGGAAGGAGAGACCTTGCCAAGGAGTTCTAGACCGAAAACTCCTCCGTTTGCGTCGCCGTCGCCGCCAAACGATTGATCACATCTCAAGGATCGTAACCACACTGATTTTAGCACAAATCAGAGACCAAAAATTCCCAGGCAAGTATTTATCTTGCTTAATTTTGTTAATGCTTCATTCCTGTTAGTTTAGGGATGATTAGGATGAGTTTCATAAAAGAAAACCCATGTTGGAGATAGGAAAATTGCATGTAGTAATGATATAAATGATAATCAATAAATCCCCTTTATATGTAGAGGTTGAACCACGGATTTATGATGGATTAAAAGTAGAAATTCTGGAAAAACACTGATTAGAACAAAGTTAAAGAAATTTATAGGGTTCATGAGATTTATATAAGTTTTGGCCCGTTAATCCATGGATATTGATGAAAATTCACATGCTTTACGTAGAAGATTGCTAATTTCGTTTTATAATGTTTGTAGTATGAATTTCTAGGAGTTTGGATGTTAAAAATCTGGATTTGGATGATGTTGGATGATAGAACCCGTAACTGGTGTTTCTGCAGATTCGCCATACCTGTTTGATCGATCGATCGAACCAGGAGTGTCGATCGATCGACGCATCGATTGATCGAGCTCTTGCCATCGATCGATCGACCCCTCCTGGCAGACTCATAATTCCCCTTCTAAATAGTTGAATTCAATTTAAATGAGTAATAATCCTTGGACATCCTTATTAAAATATCTTGGGAGATAAAGAAGATCAATATGACCTATTAAAAATATGAAACTTTTAAGGTAAGACGAGATTTACATTTTTGGGAATGTTACATATAAGGGACGATGGAACTATGTATTAATAAAAGGGGAGACGCTTAAGGTAGTTATGTTGTAAAAATAGATGAGTACCTACTGAAATTACACTTGGGAGGATAGAATCCATGTGTCTTACGTAGTAAGTTGGAATAATCCATCAAATTAAAGTAAGAGACGAATTGTTATACGTGATGACTAAATAATGAGAAATAAGGATAAATATCATAATTATGGGTTATGAGATGTACCTAAAATTGATATGGTAATAGCTGTATATTTATATGACTGTGTTTATGCATATACTATATACGTGTGAAAATCATGCCCGTGTTACTTGTTATCCCTGAGGTTACCGCCCTGGGACAGTCTTATCTCGATGTGCCTTTATGGGGGATATTGACTCGTACCCTTGAAGTTAGAAATCTTTTAGTACAGGCTATCGGATCGATAGTCAGATGGTCCTAAGAGACGTGGGGGTATGTCCTGACCTCTTAGAGACCTGGAATCTGTGCTTCACCTCAATATTATTGTGTTTGTGTTAATACAGTTCGAGAGTGATTCCTAATTTGTATTTCCCTTAGTATGAGTGAGACTGGGACTGGATAGCAGAGTAGGCCCGCACCATAATTATTATGTGGGGTGCTGTTAGAATATATATATTATATGAGTATTTAATATATATATGAAATTCTAAAATTTTGGGAACTACCTGTGTTTATGGTAAGAAAGAAATGAATGATTATTTCAATTGGGGAATATGTGTTTGAAAAGTATAATATGATACTGAGAAACTTTATTAGCAATTAAGGTTTAAATGAGAACTTTGTTTTTAAATAAAATTAACCTCTTAAACAATTGAAATTGTCAGTTTAAATCTTACGTGCAACCTAAGATAAGATAAGTCAAACCGTTGGGAAGGTTGGTGCGATAGGTGTGCATATTAGAAGAGTGGTGCGAATTTCTCAAGGGAGTGCCGCATTAATATATTGTTGCATTGGCCAGTAAACATTTTAAATACTTGCTAAACAACTTTTAAATCAGTTTTACAATCGGGTTCTGACCCTTTTCCATTTTCTTTTCTCTCTTGTATATATATGTATATATTAGAGGTGCCCAGCCATAGGGGCGTCTTGCATATGATCCTTTGGAATGAACGCACTGCAGCTTGGGTGGGAGTTGTAGGCCTCTGGCTTCGACGACCTCATTTATTTGATTCCACTTCTAGCATTATTTTATTCAGTTGGACATGTGTCACCATTTTCTATTATTCAGTTATTCTATTGGATATTGTGATTCATTTCTTTACACTTTGGGATTTATTACAGTCAGGATGTTTTCCTTTAAGTTTTAACGTTGGAATCTAGTTGTTGAATGTTTAAATTATTTGGATTATATGTTCCAGGATAATTGTTGTGTGAGACGTCCACCAAAGGATAGGCGTGCCCAAGCCAAGCAGCCAGAAGCTCCGGCTCAGGGAACGATGAATGCTAATGAGGTAGCCGCCATTATTTCTCAGGCGGGGAATGTCGCGCTAGCTGTAGTACAGCAGGCTCCACCCCAAGTTCAAGCAGTGGTGTCAGTACTTGCACAACTTCCATCAGCATGGGAGCGGGTTAGGGATGCCTTTTAGAAGGCACATCCCCCTGAGTTCTCGGGTAGTTCAGATATCATCATCGTCATCCAATGGAAGAAAGATATCCAGAGGCATCTGTGTATGTTTGAGTGCAAAAACGTGCAGAAAAAATTGTTGGCTTCATTTAAGCTAGTGGGGGCCGCTTTGCAGTGGTGGGAGTCCACCACCACCTTGGAGGAGAGGGATACTATCCCGATTCAGTCATTTTGGGAGCGGTTTGACCGCAAGTATTTTCCACCCGCCGTGCAAACTGAGATGAGGCAAAAGTTACTGAACTTGAAGCAGGATAATTCTACTATTGCTAAGTATGAAGAGGAGTTCACAAGACTACTCACTATAGTACCAGATGAGGCACCCACTAAGGGCAAGAAGATACTATTGTTTATGGACGGGTTAGCTTGGAGGATCCGTCAGCACCTTTTAGGGAATCTATCTCTGAGTACCTTTACAGATGTACTCAATGCTTCTTTGCTAAACTTCCAAGATCACCGCTTCCATCTTCAGGAAAGCAAACGAGTAGGAGAGTCCGGTTACCAGGGCATGACAGGGGGTAGTGGAGATAGTGGAGCACGGACATCTCAGGGGTAGACTCGTTAGCATGAGCAGAGTTCCCATCAGGGGGACCCTACCAAGCGGTTCAGATCAGGTGATTCCAGGCGGGGATTTGGGGAATTTAGGCAGGGTCAATAGGGCCAGCAAGGCCAACACCGCCAGCAGCAGGGTCAGTAGCAGGGCTAACAGAGCAAACAGCATTTTCATCAGGGCCAGTGGCGGGGCGGTAATGTCCAACAGGGCCGTAGTCAGCAGGGTCAGAGGGGAGGTAATTTTAGAGGCTGATGTTTCTTGTGTGGCAAGAATGGCCATAAGCGCCAGGATTTTCCAAAGGGTGATAGGGCCCTATAGTAGCAGAGCGCCCGTAATGAGCCACAGATGCCCCTCTTTCCAGTCGCCCTCCCAGCACCAGCTCAGGTACCAGCCCTACCAACCATTCCAGCCACTTTGGTCCAGCAGGGGCAGTTGCAGTACGGACGTGTCTATAACGTCCACCAGGCAGCAGCTCCGCAGGCACCAGCCACGATTGAGGGTATGTTTCCTATCCACGGGACTATGGGTTTGGTTTTATTTGATACTGGGGCGACGCACTATTTTATAGCTACCCATTTTGCAAAAGCCTTAGGATTATTAGCCACAGCAGAGAGCAATGTGACGTGTCTAGACTCACCACTGGGAAATGGATCGCTAATTTTCTTTATATGCTGGGGTGTGGGGGTAGAGATTGGTAGCTTGGTATTACCAGCAGACATGTTAGTCTTAGATATGCATGAGTACGACGTTATTATCGGTATGGATTGGCTCACCGCTTAGAGGGCCATGATAGATTACTTCGATGGGAGTATTGTCTTTGCCATTCCGGGGTAAGAGATGTTTATAGTGGTGATGCCTCGCCCAGAGGGAGGCTCAATCGCTCATTTGTATTACATAGAGGAGGATACCTCTAAGGAGGTTGTGATTCCCTTAGACTCGATCCCAGTTATTCATGAGTATTCCGATGTATTTTAAGAGATACCGGGCCTACCCCCCAGTCATGAGATATATTTTGTCATAGATTTATTACTGGATACTCGACCTATAGCGCGTGCTCCATACCATATGGCTCCGGTGGAGATGCGAGAGTTACAAGATCAGATAGAGCAGCTGTTAGGTCAGGGCTTCATTCGCTGGAGTACCTCACCTTGGGGCGCTCCAGTTTTTTTTTGTCAAAAAGAGAGATGGTTCACTGAGCCTATGTATGGACTACCGGGAGCTGAACAAGGTCACGATACGAAACAAGTATTCGTTGCCTCGAATCGATGATCTGTTCGACCAGCTGAGGGGAGAAACTTTTTTTTCAAAGATAGATCTGAGGTTGGGTTACCATCAGCTACGTATTAGGGAGCAGGATGTTTCAAAGACTTCTTTTTTGACAAGATATGGGTCCTATGAGTTCAGAGTGATGCCATTTGGACTCACAAATGCTCCAGTTGTATTCATGGACTTGATGAACCGAGTGTTCAGAGAGTTCTTGGATCCGTTTGTCATCGTCTTCATAGATGACATTCTGATATATTCACACTCCGAGGAGGAGCATGTCGAGCACTTCAGGCAGGTTCTTCAGACTCTACGAGAGCATCATCTATATGCTAAGTATGAGAAGTGCGGGTTTTGGTTTCGTGAAGTGCAGTTCTTGGGGAATTTTGTTTCTGAACAGGGTATAGAAGTTGACCCAAGTAAAGTGTCAGCGGTGAGGGAGTGGGGACAGCCCACGACACCGACGGAAGTACGTAGTTTCTTGGGATTAGTCGGATACTACAGGTGGTTCATTTGGGGTTTCTCCAAGATAGTGGATCCACTGACGAACCTGACTCGCAAAAGGGTACCTTATGTTTGGGATGATGCTTGTCAATTGGCTTTCGACGAGCTGAAAGACAAGCTTACTTCAGCACCGGTCCTTGATTTACCTAAACTGGGGGTGGAGTACCTGGTTTACACCGATGCCTCTTTATGGGGACTTGGGGGAGTGCTTCAGCAGGAGGAGAAGGCTATAGATTTTTCCTCCCGCAAGCTTAAGTCGCACGAGAAGAATTACCCCACACACGACCTAGAGTTGGCAGCGGTCGTTTTTGCATTGAGGATATGTAAGCATAATTTATTGGGGGAGAAATTTCCCTTATTCATAGACCAAAAGTCACTGTAGTACCTGTTCACTCAGCGAGAGCTGAATATGCGTCAGCGCAGGTAGTTAGAGTTTGTGAAGGACAATCAGTTCGACATACAGTACCATCCGGGGAAGGCCAACGTGGTTGTTGATGCATTGAGCCGTAGATCGATAGATGATGTAGTGAACGTATGGAAAGAAAAATGGAAAAAGTTGGGTCACCAGGTCACACTAGCCCATTCCTTTATATCTGTTATGACAGTGACACCCGAGATTGTTACGAGGGTGATACAGGCACATACCACAGACCCATTTTGCCAGGAGCAGATTGTACGACTTTTAGCTGAGGGTGCTGAGTCCTATTCTGTTAGTTCTAATGGGGGTTTGAGGTTTAATTGGGGATTGGTGGTTCCAGAAGAGGAAGACTTACGTCATGCAGTGATGACCTAGTCTCACGGGTCCCGATTTACAGTGCATCCTGGGGGAGATAAGATGTACCAGGATATGAGGCGGCAATATTGGTGGAGTGGGATAAAAAAGGACATTACTGAGTTCGTGTCCAAGTGTTCTACCTTCCAGCTGGTAAAGGTGGACCATCAAAAACCGTCAGGGTTGCTTCAGCCATTGGAAATACCCGCGTGGAAGTGGGAGAGTATTTCCATGGATTTTATTACAGGGTTGTCTACATCACAGCGGGGCCACAACTCCATCTGGGTGATTGTAGACTGTTTGACCAAAGTGGATCATTTTCTGTCGGTGAGTACAGACTATACCACGGGTCAGTATGTTCAGTTGTTCATTGCAGAGATTGTCAGATGGCATGGGGTGCCCCTGAATATTGTGTCAGATAGAGATAAGATTTTCTTGTCGCATTTCTAAGAGAGCTTTCAGGAGGCTATGGGTACAGAGTTGAGGTTGAGTTCAGCTTATCACCCACAGACAGATGGACAAATGGAGAGTACAAATTAGATGTTGGAGGATATGTTACGCAAGTGTTTCTTTGATTTTGGAGGAGGCTAGGAGCCATATCTTCCACTGGTAGATTTCGCTTATAATAAACCTTATCAGTTCACGATTAGCATAGCTCCATTCGAGGCTTTGTATGAAAAACCTTCTCGTTCCCCAACGTGTTGGCTAGAGGTGGGGGATAATAAGTTTCTTTGACTAGAGGTGATTCAGGAAACCTATACGAGGATTGAGATTATCAGGAGTCGCATTCGAGTAGCCCAAGACAGGCAGAAAAGCTACGCCGATGCGAAATGGTTCTTTCGAGAGTTTAATGTGGGGGACCAAGAAATACTACGTGTATCTCCTATGAAAGGAGTGATGAGGTTCAAAAAGAAAGGGAAATTGGACCCGAGGTACGTGGGACCATTTCCCATTATCGAGAGGATTGGGCCAGTATCATACAGATTAGGACTGCCAGAGCATTTACATCGCATTCACGATGTATTCCACATTTCGTCGTTGAGACGATATCTTCGGGATGACATGGCTCACAACCACATCGCGATAGACGAGATAGACTTACAACCTGACAGCTCTTATGAGGAGAGACCAGTGGCTATCCTAGACCATAGCGAGAGGAGATTGAGGTCGAAGGTAGTTCCACTTGTACGGGTCCAGTGGGAGCATCATAATGTGGAGGAATCCACTTGGGAGCGAGAGGCAGATATGCATGAGAGATACCCAAATTTATTCTTACCAGGTATGCCTTATATTCCGAATTTAGGGATGAAATTTCGTTATTAGGGGGGAGTATGTAACACCCCGTATTTTTATGCTTTCTAAATTTGGGGATTTATTAAATTTAATTTGAGTTATTAATTTAATATAAATCCAGAAATGAATTATTTTTATAATTACTAACACGATGAGAGTTAAAAATCATTAGAAACTTGTTAAATATTACTAATGAGCAAAGTAATATAATATTGGTTGTATTAAATGTCACGAGTGAATAAATGACAATTTTGGAAATTTAAGTCGGGACGTGCCTGTGTCGTGTCGGGACTAAATGCTGATTAATGAAAGTGAATAAACAATAAGTCACCTGTATGGTCATTTCGAGTGCGCCAAAGTGTCCGAAAGGGTTGAGATAGTCAAAATAATGTATCTGGGGGTTTAGTTCGGGTCTCAGGACATTTTTAGGCATAATTAACACCCCGAGAGGGCGTTTTGGACATTTTACATTTTTAGGCCTAAAAACCCACGAAAATTAAAAGGTTATATCAGATACTTAGGGTTGCCTTTTAGAGTTAACACAACCAAAAGCAAGTGACAGCCATTGGAGAAGGAAGGAGAGACCTTGCCAAGGAGTTCTAGACCGAAAACTCCTCCGTTTGCGTCGCCGTCGCCGCCAAACGATTGATCACATCTCAAGGATCGTAACCACACTGATTTTAGCACAAATCAGAGACCAAAAATTCCCAGGCAAGTATTTATCTTGCTTAATTTTGTTAATGCTTCATTCCTGTTAGTTTAGGGATGATTAGGATGAGTTTCATAAAAGAAAACCCATGTTGGAGATAGGAAAATTGCATGTAGTAATGATATAAATGATAATCAATAAATCCCCTTTATATGTAGAGGTTGAACCACGGATTTATGATGGATTAAAAGTAGAAATTCTGGAAAAACACTGATTAGAACAAAGTTAAAGAAATTTATAGGGTTCATGAGATTTATATAAGTTTTGGCCCGTTAATCCATGGATATTGATGAAAATTCACATGCTTTACGTAGAAGATTGCTAATTTCGTTTTATAATGTTTGTAGTATGAATTTCTAGGAGTTTGGATGTTAAAAATCTGGATTTGGATGATGTTGGATGATAGAACCCGTAACTGGTGTTTCTGTAGATTCGCCATACCTGTTTGATCGATCGATCGAACCAGGAGTGTCGATCGATCGACGCATCGATTGATCGAGCTCTTGCCATCGATCGATCGACCCCTCCTGGCAGACTCATAATTCCCCTTCTAAATAGTTGAATTCAATTTAAATGAGTAATAATCCTTGGACATCCTTATTAAAATATCTTGGGAGATAAAGAAGATCAATAGGACCTATTAAAAATATGAAACTTTTAAGGTAAGACGAGATTTACATTTTTGGGAATGTTACATATAAGGGACGATGGAACTATGTATTAATAAAAGGGGAGACGCTTAAGGTAGTTATGTTGTAAAAATAGATGAGTACCTACTGAAATTACACTTGGGAGGATAGAATCCATGTGTCTTACGTAGTAAGTTGGAATAATCCATCAAATTAAAGTAAGAGACGAATTGTTATACGTGATGACTAAATAATGAGAAATAAGGATAAATATCATAATTATGGGTTATGAGATGTACCTAAAATTGATATGGTAATAGCTGTATATTTATATGACTGTGTTTATGCATATACTATATACGTGTGAAAATCATGCCCGTGTTACTTGTTATCCCTGAGGTTACCGCCCTGGGACAGTCTTATCTCGATGTGCCTTTATGGGGGATATTGACTCGTACCCTTGAAGTTAGAAATCTTTTAGTACAGGCTATCGGATCGATAGTCAGATGGTCCTAAGAGACGTGGGGGTATGTCTTGACCTCTTAGAGACCTGGAATCTGTGCTTCACCTCAATATTATTGTGTTTGTGTTAATATAGTTCGAGAGTGATTCCTAATTTGTATTTCCCTTAGTATGAGTGAGACTGGGACTGGATAGCAGAGTAGGCCTGCACCGTAATTATTATGTGGGGTGCTGTTAGAATATATATATTATATGAGTATTTAATATATATATGAAATTCTAAAATTTTGGGAACTACCTGTGTTTATGGTAAGAAAGAAATGAATGATTATTTCAATTGGGGAATATGTGTTTGAAAAGTATAATATGATACTGAGAAACTTTATTAGCAATTAAGGTTTAAATGAGAACTTTGTTTTTAAATAAAATTAACCTCTTAAACAATTGAAATTGTCAGTTTAAATCTTACGTGCAACCTAAGATAAGATAAGTCAAACCGTTGGGAAGGTTGGTGCGATAGGTGTGCATATTAGAAGAGTGGTGCGAATTTCTCAAGGGAGTTCCGCATTAATATATTGTTGCATTGGCCAGTAAACATTTTAAATACTTGCTAAACAACTTTTAAATCAGTTTTACAATCGGGTTCTGACCCTTTTCCATTTTCTTTTCTCTCTTGTATATATATGTATATATTAGAGGTGCCCAGCCATAGGGGCGTCTTGCATATGATCCTTTGGAATGAACGCACTGCAGCTTGGGTGGGAGTTGTAGGCCTCTGGCTTAGACGACCTCATTTATTTGATTCCACTTCTAGCATTATTTTATTCAGTTGGACATGTGTCACCATTTTCTATTATTCAGTTATTCTATTGGATATTTTGATTCATTTCTTTACACTTTGGGATTTATTACAGTCAGGATGTTTTCCTTTAAGTTTTAATGTTGGAATCTAGTTGTTGAATGTTTAAATTATTTGGATTATATATTCCAGGATAATTGTTGTGTTATTCTTTAATTATGAATTATGTAAAGTTTTAAATGTTTTTTTTTATAAATAAAATTTGGAAAGTAATGTCTAAAATGGTTTTGACACTTAGTTTAATTATTTAGGGTGTTTAAATTGGAAAAGTAATTTTTACGACAGTGATGCTAAGAATGAACCAACCGTTCACCTTGATTATAATTTAATAAAGGACTGATCACTCGATATTTAATTAGGCGGGGTGTCACAATATATATATATAGAGAGAGAGAGAGAGAGAGAGAGAGAAATATATGTATACCTGTTACTTATTCTACGGTGCGGGTTTAGTAGATGTGGAAATAATGATACTTCAAAATGTTCTTAGTGAGGAAAAGAATACCTATGAGAATAACAGATATGTATATGAATAACTATCCTTAAACATGTGGAAATACAGGATACGGGTAAACGCATGAAATTATTGGTGTGTTTATAGTTATCTTCGGTATGCTTAGGCAGGGTAGCATAATTAGGATGGGTTAAATATACGCATTAGGTGTGCACATTAGATAATAAGTGAGTATCTCATGTGACAGTACGAGGATCTAACATGTACACTATATGTGCTACTATTTTCATTTAATTGAAGCACTTGCTGATTTTTAAACTGTTTTCAACTCGGTCTTTGACCCGTTTATTACAAATCTCTTTTCTTATGTGAAATCATTTTAAGTGCCCAGCCACAGGGATACCGGGGATACGAGTTCTACTCATTGGATGGGATGTAGTTGTTGTTGAAGTTATGGGACTTAGTAGTAGACGCCTCTATGATTCTCATTCCTCCATTTTGAGTTAGCTATTTAAGTTAGGGCATGTTGCCCCTTTTTTATTTATTCAGACAGTTAGAGATTGTGACCTATTTATGTAAAGCTTTCAATTCTTGGTTTACTTTGTCGGATAGTTGTATTTGGTATTTAGGCTGGAATTGTTTACTCCAGTCTCATTTAGTACCTTAGTCATTTTATTTCATATGAGATTTGTTTGAATGGTGTATGATTAGTAATTGGTTAATTTGATTTTATGTTAATTAAAAGATAAATTTTTTACATCAATCTTTTTAAATATTAGGTGGTCAGTGCTAATAATAAATTTTTCGACAGTGATGCATATTCCGAACCAAATGGATACTCTGAATTAATTTAATAAAGGGCGGATAACCCATTACTTAATTAGATGGGGTGTCATGCACCAAGGGATGTCGTATACGTATATATTATAATAGTGATGTGAATATATATACGTGTGATTTATTCTACTACACGTGTTTTAGTTGATATTATAGATAGTGATATCTAAATTAATTTTAGTATGTGTGGAATTTATAATCGATTGGTGACTCTTAATAAATACAAAGGGGATTGAAAATTGAGTAATATATTGTATGGGCAATAGAGGTGGGCACAGTGGACTATTCGATGGAAAAATGTTTAAGTCAAAATCGTTAGGTTGGGTAGCGTAACTAGGTGGGTTTAGAAGAGTATGTTAGGCGTGCACAATAGTTGAGAGGTGAGGATCTCAAGAGAGATCATGTGAAGATAACATGTATATAATATGCACTCTTTAATGCATTCTCAATACTTTCTAGAATATTTTATAATGTTTCACTTGGGTGCTGACCCGTTTCAAATCCATTTTTTTGTAAAAACATTTTAAGTGACTTTCCACAAGGATGCCAGGCTTAGGAGTTCATTCATTTGACATGTTGCAGCTACTACGAAAGTTACAGGATCTTGGTAGTAGATGCCTCCACATTTATCCGTTCATATTTAGCATTTTTGTATGTCAGTCGGCATGTCACCCATCTCTAGCTAGTGATGATTCTCAGAGACATTGCAGTTTTATTTTGTTTCCTGTATTGACGTTGGATTTACATTATGGATGGATATATTGGGATTTTCATCAAGAGTGTTATTCCAGACATATTTATTCATTTCATTATTTTATCATTCATGACTCTGTGTATGGAAATGGTGAACGTGAATTATTTGTTTAAAAAAAACTACATGTTAATATCAAGAATTAAAATATTAACACCGGGCCATTAGGGTATTAGTAATTAATTAGATTTCGACACTGATGATGAGAATAAAACCATTAATGGTTCTTGTTTAATTTAATAATGGACTGATCACCTAGGATTAGAATAGGCGAGGTGTCAAATTTTCTTTGGGGTGGGGAATTTTATCAAAATTGTACCTCTTTTGAAAAAAATTCAAAATCTGATTTTTAATTTTCGTGCTGTTTATTTCATCTCATTCATTAACGTGAATTTTCTATCATCCATCTTTTAAGTCTAGGAATGAATCTAAAGGATATCTTTTCTAAATAGCTTATGTAATACGTACCAAGGCATTTTGCACCATGAATTTCTAAACTCAACAAAATTTGCACACTTATCACGTAACTACAGTTTAGAGTTGAAGAGTACTACAATTCTTAAGGAAACCTTAAGCATCACTAGTGGATACTTTACCTTATGATATTTGTGCCTTTCACATTTTAGAGAGTTTTACGTAATCTCTGAGTCACAAGTTGATTCAATGTCCTTTGGGTCCGCACTTAATCGTTGTATGATCTCATTATTCTTCACTAAATTTTTGGCTTGATCACTGAGAACGACATCACTTTCCAGTCGTAATAAACATGTGTATTGTAGTTTATCTCGAGAACCAAACTATTCTTCACCCTACACTCAACAATTCTCCATATCACATTACTATTCACTTCACTCATTATCTTTTCATATTTTTCTTGTCCACATACATTCCCCACACCATCCGTATATCATCTCTAGTCACTTCCATCCATCATTTTTGAGAAAAATGAGTGATTGAAATTCCACAAGTAAATTTTCTTCATTTGTGTTATTAAAAGAAAAATGCATCGCAATAAAAATTAAGTGAAGAAAAAAACAAAAAAAAAAGTAGAAAATTAGAAGATAAAAAAAATTGCGATTATAGTTTTATAAAATGAAGACATTAGTTATTCAAATTTTGTTCCACTCTTCTAAAAAACCCTACCGTTATGTCATCCATCTTCCTCATTTCATTTTCCCATCATTCCTTACACATACCTCATTTTTTCATTCTTGGTAAGGTGTTGGAGTAAACGAGAAGTCTATATGCTCAATGGCTCGACGTTCTCACTATAGTGATTAGCATACTTTCATGATATCATTTTTCTTGCTAAATGTTCATTCTTTCTTATATGTGTGTGAGACGTTTGACCTTGCTTACATTTACTCATATCCTCACACACAAGAGCGATACACTTAACCAAATCTCGTGAGCTTGTTTGAGAGATCTATATCCAGGGAGATTTGAAGTTGAAGCATTGATTCCAAAAAGGAGATCTAGGAATTACTCTTATGATAATTAACCTATTTTGATTGATTCAAAATACACACGCTGAGTCCTAGGAAGGATATGCCTTGGGTATTCACATAGCTAACCTTTTTATACACTTCTAGCTTGTATTCTTCAAAATATTTCTCCCGTGATGGATTGTGCGATTGTTATACATCTAATAAGAGATTGATTGTCGTTTTCAAAATGAAGAATTTTTTGGGTATATTCTCTACAAACCCTCACGAGACAAAACTCATCCAGTAGGGCAATCTATAAGTTTGAAGGCTTGTTGCACATGCTAAGTACAATCCCAAGAACCCGCGAAAGTGGTACACTTTTGGTTTCCTATTTTTCTTTCTATTTATTTTACTCGAGGACTAGAAATGTTCTGTTTGGGGGTGGTGTGATAAACAACCAAAATTGTTTAAACGAAACTCCAAATACATGATTTTTCATTGTTAATTCTTAACAAAATGGGTCTTATGCGCATATATGTTTATTTTGCAGGTCAAATGCCTGTGGTGGAGTATAAAGAATTAAATCAAGACAAAATATGGTTAAAAGGAGCTAAACCCCAATTCTTGTACCTATTAACCTGTTCCATAGTTGAGCCCATACCTCCCTAAACCTATCCCAACCCTCGTGTGTATTTTATTTGCATCTTGTACATTTTTTTAGATATTTATTTGAGTCATTTATAATTTTTATAATTTATTTTGAGTCATGTATATTCTTAGGATTTAACTATGCTAAGTTATTTTTATATTTTTTATATAGGTGTAAGTTTTATTTTTATATGATTATATTTTTTATTATTTTAGTTTTATCTATATTTTAGGATAGATTTATTTTTTGTCTTTTATTAGGAATTTAATTTTCTAATTTTAATAGATTTTGTATTTTATTTAATTTTATTTTATTACTCTAGAAGTTTAATTTCTTTCGTTTTAATATTTTAATTGATTTTATTTTTTAATTTTAGTTTTAATTTTATTTTTAGTTGCGTCTTAGATAGTTTTGTTTTTAATTTTTTTAGATACACTCTAAACACACACAACCCTCATCCCCCTAACTATCCTGCACCCTACTACACACACACAAACACCACGCATCATCTTCTACACCAACACACTCTCTCTCCTAATCCTCCATGCCACAACCTAAAACCCACACCTGCTTAACACTGACCAGACGTGTTGCCTTATACCTTCGGTTCCTAACTCCCATCAAACCCAAAAATCGGCGACCCACAACTTCCAAACCCCGAATGTTGGTGACCTTCCACCATTGAACCTATTGTTACTCTAAATCTGACCCCTGTTATACCTTCTAAACCCATCTCCTAACTCGGTTTGTTCCCAAACCTGAGTCAACCCAACCAGCCTTCTAAACTCCGGCCTATTCAAACCCTCACCCGCGACCTGTCTACTACCATACCCGGCGATCACCTTATTACACCCACAACGAACCCATTCAACCCGAGATCTTCATAACCCCAGCTGCGTCCAACCCGATCTCGTTGTACACAATAGTCAAACTCGCCAGACCTTCTTGTTCCTACACCCGCCACCCTCTGGCCCAACTCCGATGACCCCTGTTCAACCCGTCCTACCTCCGACTGGCCAATCCTTTAACCCGCAAATCCAACCCGGACAAAACTGACCATGGCCATTTTTCAAGGCATCAAGATATCTCCCCCATACCCATTTACCCTAACTAATTTTGACTTAGGAATGTCAACAAGTCGGAGCTGGGTCCGATCTCGGGAGATTAAGATCCCTTTAATAAGCACTTAATCGGCTTTGGGTCTGGGTCCAGTTGTTCATCGGATCTACAATATTGGATCCAGAGCGGAATCTGAAACGGGTCTTCGGGTCCGAGTGCGGGCCGGGTCTGACCAAATATATACATTTATTCTATTTTTATTTTTATTTTATCCCCCTTCTTTAATTTCTAATCTTAGATTAAAATATTTTGCAATCTATTATAATATGTTATTAATATAAATAAAACATATGTTTATTATATACATAAATGTATATTTTTATATATATTACTTACATGTTATATTGATAAGATATATATATAAAATAATATACAAGGCGGGTCGGATCTTCGGGTCCAGGGTTTGTATAAGATCGAGATCCTACTCGTGTAATAAACGGGTTTTTGGTCCTTCGAATCCAAAAAGTTATGCTTAGATCCTATTATACGGATCGGGTTCCGATTCAGATCCGACCCATTGACAGGCCTATTTTGACTTAGTCAAAATACAAGCCAAAAACCCATTAACCATAAAACCCACATGTGTCTTATAACCCATTTCCCATTATACCCTTACCACCTCTCCCACATACATACTGGTGTGTATTTTACCAAAACTACCCTCCTTACCTCATACCTCACATGAACGTTTATTCTCACAATTATGTCCCTTGCTCCATTTTTCACATTATAAAAGAAGAACAATGCCCATTTGAAAGAAGAAGCTAGAAGACTACAAGACTTAGTTTAGAACAAGGAGAGAAACACCTTTGTAAATATTTTATTTTTATTTTTAGAGATATTGTGAGGATTAAATTGTGAGAGTTTGGATTATATTGAAGAGTTTAGAGTTCAACATGGAATTCAATTAGACTTGATTCTAAGATTTGTTCTCTTATCTCTACTTTTTTTTTTACTTCATGCTTAGTTTGTTGATAATATTACATTTGTTGTGTTTAACACCATGTTAGGCTAGAACCTTTCAAAGGATGGGGTGATCCCATTATTTGATGTTAATCCCACTTTAATTAGTTTATTTATATTAAATGTCCCTTTGATAATTAACTTTTCACTCTTACATTCTGATTTATGCCTCCAAAGAGGGTAAATGATTTTCGAGAGAAAATTGAAATTCTAGGTTTACTTTCCATTTTAGAATCGAACTGGAGATAAGTTTTTCTAAAATGTGAATTTGTTTCTTTGAATATCAACTATAAGCTACCTTTCATGATTTGAACTAATTTAATGAATTGATCATAGCGAGTGATTCATTGAATGAAGTTTGGATCTACTTTTCAAGAATTGTAGGAGTGTTGAATTTAATTTTCTAAAAGGTTATTATTCAAATTACATTTGTGACGAGGGTTAATTTGTAACTTTGATACTAATTTGGGAGAATTAATTTGAATGAATTAATTAATAAGATTAACTAGAACATATGGTATCATCTTATCTCTTGTTAACCATCACTTTTATTTCCTCTCTCATATCATATTTTACATTTTTATTTAGTTATATTTCACTCACTTTTATCACACACTTTACACTTTCCTTCTTATTTGATTAATTATTCTTTGTTTAGTTATTTCACCATCCTCACAAATTGTTTTAATATAAAAAAAAATCCATACCAAAATAGAAAACTAAGAAAAATTAAAAAAAAAATCTAGAAAGAAAAAATATAGAAAAATGTTTATATGATTTTTCTTGTGTTTCACTCCTTAGAGTTGGATTGACGCCCTTTCTTACCTCTATACGAGTTTGTGCTGTTATTTTTTGTAAGTAATGAAGGAGTTGATATGATTGGCTTGACAACAATGATATAACATAAAAAAATTCAAGTTATCAGTGCACACCCAAAAAGATACCCAATAAGATGGACTGGGGGCATTTGGATCCCGAGCATATCCGTCCATTAAATAAGAAGGCGAATCAGCCCTCAGGCCCAGTCTAAGTTCAAATAAATTGGCTTGAAGACGCAGTATCATCGAAGTATCTCGATGGTAATCGAGCCGAAAATCATTTCATAATACCGCTCATCAAAATCACCCTCAAAATCAAGATCTATTATATCGTTATTTTCTTACTCATTAGGGTCGACATCCCCTCTCACATTTTCTTCTTCTTCAGTCTCCTCTTCACCTTCTCCTCCCTCATCCATTTCAACATCCTCAAAAATGGTGTAGGAAGATGGTGTTGGTTAAAGGCCTCACGCATACTCCTATCCGCCAAGGTTTTGTTGATGGGCTTGGGCCCCTAGCCTTGTCACCCCTCGGTTCGACTCTCGCCTCTAAGCATAGGGAGGCGATGAGATGGACATACGACAAAGAAGTCGTACTCCTGGATTCAGACGATGCATTTGTGATCTCGTCAAAGTATATATCTTGTAGGCCAATATTGGACTTAATGTCAAATAAAAGGTATAGAAAAATCCTTGTAAGCGAATAGCGGAATCATTATTTATTGGAAAAATTATCCCACATGTAATGAGATCGGCCAACCGGGTGAAAGGAGGTAGTCCCTCAGATGGAAATCTCTCGCTCATCAATGGTGCGTTGGGTGCCCACCAGTTTGATAGCTCGGTTCGGGGGATGTCATTTTGATGGTATGGATATGTGTAAGATTAGTAGTATTTCACACCCGTCACTTGCATTTTTCTCTTGATGATTTTTAGGGAAAATGAGATGACAACTCTGTCAATATAGGTCTTGTGGTATCCATCGAAAATATGGACGTAGGTTCAATAAAATAGTCAGACCATGTGCTTGTAGACGGGGTCACCTGAATTTAGAGAAGAGGGACAAAATGTTCTCGGGTAAATCGTCCCAAACAATGTGCCACTCGATAAACAAGGTTCGACAGGTCCCAAAATATGTGTGGCACCTATCCCAGCCTTGGGGAGAACATAACGTGCCATGTTCATCGCCATATTAGACATCAATCGAGCCATTTTTTTTTAGGCATTGCTTGGGTCCATGGAGCTTTTAGGATATGAATTTGAGAGGAATTTGGGAGAATTATTGAAAAGGAGGAGAATGGTAGGTGTGAGGATGAATGGGGGTGGGGGATATGTGTAGGTTAGAAAAGGAGGGGAAATGGATGGTTTGGTATTGGAGTAAGGATTGGGATTGATTGGTGAAGGTTTTCAAAGAGAGAGGGAGTGTATTTAACGGTAAATTCCTATATGGAGGCAATGAGAAAGGGTTTGGGTGGAAAGAATATGAAAAGGTGGGAGGGAAGTGAGAGAATTTGGGTGAAAAATTCTTTTATCCTCTTTAGAAAAGCGAACCTCTCCAAATAAGGAACTGAACCAGTTCTCTCACCAAACCAATTCGCTCAGAAACCATAACGGTTCAAATTCAACACTGCCAAAACCAAACCCCTTGCTGAGGGTTCGGTTTTTGAGCGAATGGGGTCGATAATCTAAAGAAACTTTTAATGTTTACTCATTTTCCTCGTGCAATTTTCACGTTGTCTCAGGTACGGGTGGTCGGCTTACTAAAAATCTCTCTGGAATCAACCTAAAATTAGTGTTTTTGTAGGAATTTAATCATAATCTCCACGGGTTCATTAAACAACTATTGGGATGTGTCTTGAAAATTGAGATACTCCACTCTTGCTTATGCACACACGATCGACTCCAACACACACGACGCACTCACACGGCTCATATATACAAATAATACTAACCCAATATACGTCGGGGGTGCAACGGTCTCTCTCTAAAACCTAACCATCCCCATATTTGGGGTCCAAAAACATTATTGTCTCCACTTCACCGATGCATGACTCTAGATATAGATTTATTCGTTACCATTTACCTTGAACTTGCTCCCATCCTTTGGGCCTTCCACTTCTACCGCACCATGTGGTAACACGTCTTTGACAACAAACGGTCCAGACCATCTTTACCGTCGCTTCTCATGCATCATCGTTTGGCCCGAATGAAACTCTTTGTGACTAATGTTCCTATCATGTGTGATTTTTATCTGTTCTTTTATAATTCAGGTGTTCTCATATGCATCAGTACGTATCTCTTCCAACTCATTTAATTGAAGCTTCCATATTTTATCGACTTTATCAAAATTGAAATTCAACCTCTAGATTGCCCAAACACCTTGTGTTCCAACTCGACGGGGAGTTGGCAAGGGTTTCCATACACAAATTAGAATGGGTACATCCTTAGGGAGTTATTGTAAGTGGTCCAATAAGACCATAGTTCATGGAGTAATTGGATAACCAATTTCGATGATTGGGATCAATAGGCTTGATTTGGCACGAATATTGTATGTTCACCCCTTATACTTACGCATTTTAGCCCCTTTGGATACCTTAATTCCTATATTTATGCTCGTTAACTAGACAACCTCTGTTTTATATGTTTACATGTTATATCACGTATAATTGAGCTTTTTTAGCTATTAAAGTGCTTAGCGTGAAGTTTGGTCGCTTTTCAGAAAAGTTCCGTTGAATATTGCAGTTTTGGGGCATTTTAGTAATTTTAGCATTCATATTTTGATCCCAAACTCTCCATGAAAGTTGTATCCTTCTGAGTTATCTTTGTGTGGCCTCTGACGGTTCATGATTCCGATGTATAATGAGGGAGTTATGGCATTTTTAGGCTAATTTTATCTTCAAAATCACACTCAAGGTCACATTCAAGGGCATTTTAGTCATTTGATAATTTATCTTTTTGACCTAATGTCTCATTGGATTTGTATCCCTCTAAGTTATCTTTACTTAGCCTCCGACCGTGCCTAATTCCGAGTTATAATGAAGAAGTTACGGCATTTTCCATAAAGTTGGACAAAGCTGAGAATTCAGCACTGTCGGGGGCGAATCGATTTGGACAGTGTGAATCGATTCGGCTGAAAGTCCGCAAATCTCATTTTTTTTAAGTTGTTTTTTGGTTGGGTATATATATGTAAACATCGTATTAAGTTGGGGGATCATATTTTTACATTAGTTAGGTTAGAAAATCAGATTTTTGGAGATTTTCGTGGAGCTTCCCTCTCCTCTTTTTCCATGGGTGTTTTGCCCACTTTGTAAGTTAATATTACTATTCACTATTTTCAAGCTTTTCACTTAGTTTTTTTAGCTTAATTTCTTTGTTGTTCTTTGCTTTCTTGCCTAGACAAATTAGTTTAGTTTATTTATTTCTTGTTTTGTTTAATAATTAGTTGTTTAATTAGATTAATCATGTGTAGTGAGTATTTACATAGAGTTTGGGTCGTGCGTCCTCCATTGATGGGCGTCGATCTCCAAAAATTAGGTTTTGTGTAAAATTGCAATTAATTTAAATCTTGCATATTAAAGTCGGATTATTACGCGTTTAACTTTCCTTGTCACGCAACGTTAGTATTTATAGCGATAATCCGAATTTAATTGGCGTGTGACCATTTTTTATTAAATGTTTATTCTCGCAACTTTGGGTTAAATTCCTTATTGTGTGATGTTTATGATTAATTAAAAATGCTCTATAAATATTTTTTAATCGAAATTCTAATTATTAGTTGTTTAGCCCATGGCGGGTACGCGATCCCCACTCTCGTTTTAATTAGTTGTAATTTAGCGTTAACCTCTTAATTTTTTCTTTTTCACCGTTTCAACCCGTCACATTTCACACTTATATTCTTGAAGTTTTAAAGAAATTAAAATCTAAAATTCAATCACTCCCTGTGGATTTCTTACGATATCCGACTTACCGCTGTGCTTTCTTGTCAAGTCTTGTTGTAGTTCAGGTTTTTGCATGTAGAACTGGATCCGAAATCAACGACAGTGTCCCTACACGAACACTCGGTTTTCCTCGTATCAGGGATTTTTTAGTATATTTTGATCTCTTAATTATCTAGTTTGGCTTGTTCATTTTTTACGGGTGGTATGTCTTCCCCACCTTGTGGACAACTTTATACTTTCTCATTAACTTCTCCAACGACTTATTGCAAAATTGGTGGTCGTTGTCACTAATGACGGATTTGGGGCATCGAAACGAGAAAGTATGTGTTCATGAATGAACTTTACCACTATCCTATCATCATTCATGCATATAGTTATTTCCTCTACCCATTTAGACACATTGTCTACCATAATAAGGATGTAGAGAAAGAAGAGGGGGGAAAGGGTCACAAGAAGTCGATGTCCCAAAATTCAAATATCTCAATAGTAAGGATATGGATCAAAGGCATTATGTCGTGTATAGTAATAGAGCCCATCTTTTGAGATCTATCGCGTGATCGAAAAAATATGTTCTCATCCCAGAAGATAGTGGGCCAATAGATACTGCATTAAAGAATTATTGGGGACATTTTTTTTGTAGAAAAGTGGCCTCCACATGCTTTCGAATGACAAAACTAGATGAATCTTCGGATCTCATCATTTTGTAGACACATTCAAATTATTTGGTCTAAACAATACTTAAATAAATATGGATCATCATAAAAGAGCATGCACGACCTAGTGAAAAACTTCCTTTTCACATGTGGATCCCAATCGGAAGGAACGCCCACCCCATCACTAGATAGTTTACGATGTTCGTGATGTCCGTAAACCAAGGTAGAGAGTAAGTGGAAAAAATTTGCTCATCCTAAAATTATTCGTCTATGGGTACGGGATCTTGAGGTACATTGGACGAAAGTCTTGACAACTGGCCAACTATGACGTTTTCTACCCCCTTCTAATCTTTGATGGAAAAATCAAATTCTTGGAGTAGCAAGATCCACCTAATGATGCGTAACTTGGCATATTTCTTGGAAAATAGCTATTTTAGTGTCGTATGGTCGGTAAAGCATACGATGGGAGACTAGATAATATATGAAAAAATTTTATCAAGGGCTAGCACTACTGTTAGCAAATCTTTCTCCATGGTGGATTAGTTTAATTTTGGTTCATCAAATTCTGGCTAGCATAGTAAATGACATGGTCCTTCTTATCTTTTTGTTTTCGTAAAACACCCCCTACCGCATAGTCACTGGCATTACACACTAGCTCAAATTTAAGGGTCCAATACAGAGCTTGAATGATGGAAGTGGAGACGAGCATACTCTTTAATTTCGCTCCACTCGAATGGGAAATACTTTGCAATTTAGTTACTTAAGGTTCTAGCTATGGAGCTAAAGTCCTTAATAAACCTACGATAAAATCCCACGTGTCCCAAAAATGAGCGCACGTCTTTAAATGACTTGGGTGGGGGAAGTTCGGAAATGATATCAATTTTTGCCTCATCCACTTCTATCCCCTTGGATGAAATTATGTGCCTAGAACCACCCCTTTGGTTACCATGAAATGGAATTTCTCCTAATTTATCACTAGGTTCTTTTGCACATATTGATCAGGTACTTTCTCAAGATTAGAAAGATATTAGTCAAAAGAGGGGACAAAAATGTTAAAGTCATCCATAAACACCTCAATGCCTCTTTCAAACATACCACTAAAAACACTCAACTTGCACTTTTGAAAGGTCACGTGCGCATTACATAACTTAAATGGCATCCTTTTATAGGCAAAAGTGCCAAACGGGCATGTGAAGGTAGTCTTTTCTTGGTCAGGCACATCCACTTGTATTTGGTTATAACCAGAATAACCATCTAAAAATAATAAAATGCATGTCCCGACCCTCTCTAAAGAATTTGGTCCATTAACAACAAATGGAAGTGATCTTTTTTAGTACCGGTATTGATTTCTAGTAATCAATGCAAATTCCCCCCACGGTGGTGGTACATTTTGGAATAAGTTATCCCTTAGCGTTATCAGCCACGATCATTACCAAATTCTTGGGAACAATTTGGATTATACTAATCCACTTACTATCCTAGATGGGATATATAATGCTTGAATCCAATAATTTTTATAATTTCTGTTCTCACCACGTCTTTCATTATCAGGTTCAATCTTCTTTACATCTCCCCATATGGCTTCACATCCTCCTCTAGGTGGATTTTAGGGGTATAAATCAAGGGACTTGTACCTTTCAAATACGTAATAGACCAACTAAAAGCACCCTTGTGCTTCCTCAATATCTCCAAAAGCTTCCATTTTTCTTTTTATTTAGGCCAGAGGAGACCCCAACGGGATATGTCTACTCCTCCCCTAAATAAGCATATTTCATTTTGGAAGGTATCTTCTTTAATTTGGGTTTAGGAAATTTAATATCGGAGGGAACCTCATATGATTCCCTTGGTGGTAACTCTTAGAATCACAAAACCCAACTCCCATCTCTCATGTCATCCTCAATCTCGCCCTCACCTAGCATCTCCATCGTTATACTCAACTCATGATCGAACTCGGAATACTCTCTCTCCCTGTCGATAGTAGTCACTAAACACGTCTCAAGTGGATACTTAAAATTATTACCCCCAAAATCCTTTTGTATTATCTCCTCGATAAGATTTGCGCCATTTAAATCATCCTCATCGCCTATTTGCTTGGTGATGTTAAAGATATTTATTTCAAGTGTCATGTTCCTAAACATTAGTTGAATTTTCCCATTGCATGTATTGATCAGCGCGTTAGCCGTGGCTAGGAAAGGGCAATCGAGAATAACAGAAACATGATGGCTTAATGGGGTAGAGGGCTCCGTGTCCCAAATTATAAAATCTACAAAAAAGTAAAAAGTATCAACTTGGATGATCACGTCCTCAACTACCCCGCGAGAAATATTGTTGATACTCACCCACAAATCTAATAAATCTCTCTTTATCTTACTATCTTTAATAATTCATGAAATTGTGGGGTTTCCTAGATCATTAAACTTTGGTGGGAGTTTTCTCAAAAGTGTTGAGATAATATTTTGTGTTAAGAAAACTTTCTTCTTCACATTTCATTTCCTTTTCACAATCATCAAGTCCTTTTATAACTTAGCATATGTGAGCCTCAAAAAATGGTAGGATTAACTTTACTTAATTAATCCCCTCTAAAATATTGTCACCGGCGGTCCCTTTAGGAGGAGGGACCAACCATTGAGGGTGTGGTGCAGTATCGGGGGTTTCTCCACCACTTCCAGACCAACTGAGACTTCTTTCTCATTATTACTCAGAGGGTCCTTATCTTTTTGTATATCTTGCCATGGAGGTGACAAGTCAACAACTTTACCATTACGTAGAGTGGTTACCTCTTTACATTTCTTGTAATTTTCACTAGGATCAAATCTTACACATTTTTAACCTTGGGGAGGTCATTGGCCTTAGGCGGGAAATTTTTCCTTCTCTTGGACACTTAAAGAGAATTGCAACTAAGATATCGATGCCTTCAGGTCGATAATTTTTTTAGCATTTTGGGCATTGATCGCTGACTGATTTTTCATAAATTGGGAAAGAGTGTCCTTGAGACTCTTATGTTTTGGGTTCACATAAGGCGTGGGAGGAGGCTTTTTAATTTGCGGTTCTTGTTAGAAAAGTGAGAGTGGTGGAGGTTGTTGGGAAACTAGTTGACAAGGATTTAATGATGCATTTGGTTCTCTATAATTAAAACCCAGATGGTTCCTCCACGAGGGGTTACAATAATTCCCATGAGGGTCGTTAAAGTTCCCTTTATAAGCTCCCACAACTTCAACTTTCTCTTGAAGAATAATTTTATAGGCGAAAATAATTTGACATTTTTTCGCTAAATATCCTACCTCCAAAATAGCGCAAACATCCTCCTTTAAACCTCAAAATGGGTCGGATGTGTTTTTCCTCCTTTCTTCCACCATTTTCGCTTGGATAATTAATTTATTTGAAGATTAAACTCGTATTTCTTGTCCAATTGGTAGAGTCCAGATGAGGAAGCAGTTGTGGACGTGATATTAGACTTGGTTTAGGTTTTCGGATCTGATGTGTCCCAATATTGAGTAGTCTCGATGACATACTTGAAGTGGTCCTCCACATTATCCACATTTAACCTAAAGAACTCTCTCGGGCACATTGTTTCTATGAGTTATTTTGAGCTTCGTGGAAGCCCATGATGGAAGTAAGAGATGAGTCTCCACTTCTCAAAACCATGATGTAGGAACATGTTAACCAACTCATTGAACCTCTACCAACACTTGCCAAAGGTCTTATTGTCATCTTTCTTAAATGTTTAAATTTGTTCCCTAATAGAGTTGGTCATGTGGTCGGGAAAGAAATTTTGGATAAATTTAGATCGCATATCTCTCCACATACCAATAGAGTTCAACAATAATTACCAAAGCCAAGTCTTAGCCTTGTCATTAAGCGAGAAGGGAAAAGCTTGAGACGTACAACATCTTGGGTGCAATCTTGATCATTAAACGTTTCGTCGGTCTCCTCGAACTCACGGATGTGGACATATGGTTTCTCTGACTCCATGCCATGAAAAGTAGGAAGAATTTGGATCATTCCATTATGAAAGTGAAATTTCCTTACATTATACACGAATATAATGCATCCCGGAGCTACGGTTCATGCTGGATATAATAATTTTCTTATAGTGCAGTACGATATCTCACCATCTCCCTTTCCGAAACTCGCATTGTTCGAAATCACACTGAAACTTGAACAATCATTACCCTCACTAGAATTTCTAGACATTCTACTAGTTATATGGCTACTCGGTGTAGGAGGTGTAGAATGTGGTATCCATAAAATGAGAGTGTTATTACTAGATAATGGAGGATTAACTATTGGCACGGGAGTTGGATCCGTTTGTGTATTTAGCATATAATGACTTGGGACAAATTATTTTTATTCTTCTTTTTATTATTCTGATTTTTCATAGATATTTCAATTTTTCATTTTTTTGTATTTTTGGGATTTATGATTTTTTTGCTTTTTACAAATTAGAGTCATATTAAGATTAACTCAACATAACTTACAATCTAAAGAATCTCCGGCAGTGGCACCAAAAACTTGGTGAGCAATAAAAAGTGTGTGCTACGTGTGTACCTACAGCTTAAGTGCAAGCAGATCGCTCAATTTACAAACATGGTAAGACAGTCTCGAATCCTCATGGAATAGGTTGCTAATGACGAAAGTAGGGTGCATTTACAAAATCTAGGCTTTGACTCGAAGAAGAAAAGAAAAGGTGATGATTCTTACTTGAAATTATTTCTAATTACCTAGGCAAATTAAGTTATGAAATTGTATATTAAACTAATTAAAGCAAAGACTATATTTTTGTTTTTAAATAATTTTGGAAAATGATGTTGGGATCAAACCCCCCAAACCGTAGAATTCTCCAACATATATAAAATTTTATAACTTAATTAATTGATTAAAAAAGCAACAAAACAATTAGAAGCACCAAATATGTTTGTGTGTTAACCCACGCGATAATTGATCAACAAATTAATATGCACGAATAATATATGAACTGACACATATAATGCATCCTCATACGGTCGGGTTGATTTTAACCAATTGAGATGAGAAGCCTACACTAATATTCCCAATCAAAAAATCAAACTCGAGAAATTAATTATTTAATTATGTTGAATTTTACATTCAAAGTCGAAAACCCTAGGCTGGGTTCATGTTCCCTAACCTACGGGTAGTTTAGCTAGACATTGAAATTAATTCTATGTGACTCTTATTAATCATGCAAGGATTCATATTAAGAAATATAATGGAAAATATGTAAAATTGAATACCAAGTGATAAGAAACTAAATTTCAAGAATAAAGAACTTCACACTAAGTAGGAAATTTAAAAAGTGTAAGACTTGAATTTTATTGATGCGCAGTGATGGACTCTTTAATCTCTAGTAATTATAGATAAAATCCCCACTCAATAATGTTTAAACAATGTTTATATAGACTACTAAATGCATTATATAAGGGCCAAAAAATGTCCAAAGTGCTAAACATGAACCCTAACAACTCTCGCTAAAAAATTGGAAAAGATTGAAAATTCCATAGAAAACGAACCCATGAGCCAAATCGAACCGTTTTGAACACACTTCATCAAGAAGGCGAACCATTTCACTCCAAAGTCAAATTGGTTCGGTTCTTGGGACTAGTTTTTTCACATGTAAACGTGATTTCTTTCCACTAGTTGTAATTTCTACCCTTAAACTTTTTTTAAAATTCAAATCATTGTAACTTCTTCACCGTAACTCGGATTGAGGTGTCGTCCCTTCATGTGCTCTTGTGATCTCGAGATATTTAATGTTTGTGCTGATTCATTCTCCAAGTTTTGGATGAAAAATTACTATTTTTTCGTTGACCATCATATCTCACCTTGTTTTCATCATTTTGCACTATTCTCTTGCGTCCAATTGCATGAATTTCGCATGAAACACATGAGAAATATATAAAATAAGAAACACTTGATAAAAGGTTTAGTTGCAATAAATATGGGCTAAGTTCAGAATAAATGTGATGTTCAGAACTGTAGAAACACCAAAATTAGAGGGATAAATATGGAATATTCATACCAAATCATTAACCATGGGAGGACTAAAACCAGGTGATCGAAAAGTCTTTGTGGGAGAGGCCAAGGTTGGCTCTCTACATATGGATATCAACATAACTCAAAGGGGTGAGTAAATATTTATAGATAGAAAGTGATCATTGATCTATTGATCATTAGGTTTTACTGGTATAACTTAAAAAATATCCTTTCCCCTAGATGACCCACTAACGGTTAGCCTCATGGCCCACTAGTTTAGTGTCTCAAGGAACCTTGTAGATTCACAGAGCTCATAAGATGTAATCTTTCATGACTATCTAAATGTCTCAATCTTAATGTTTATTTCTTGAAACCCTACTGTTGACCCTTGATTGGATTTAGTGGCGAAGAAGTATTCCCTTTGTGAAGAATGGAACTCCAAGTATGCATGAAATTATCTCACTAAGAAGGTTAAATTATTTGTTATAGATTAGAATGTGATATCTCCGTACAAAAATATCATAGGTCGCATCTCATTAAAAAAATTGAAGTTGTACCCTTAACGGTTCACCAGATGATAAGGTTCCTAACTCACATTGAAGGAAGAAGTAGCCAAATAAAAGGACAAAAATGTTATGTCACCTCCTCTAAACAAAAAACAGATTATAAGAGAAACACCACCATATACAACATTTATACCCACAATCCTCTCTTAGAGAAAAATATGCAAAATGGATAAGCGTCTAAGCCGATATAATTAATTTTTTGATGAAGAGGACCCTGAAAAAACCTTTCATATTAACTATTCTTTAAACCCCAATATAAAGAAGAAATTAATTGAACTTCTGAGGAAGAGGGTGCAACACCCAGTGATTTTTAATCCGTAAATATCTTTATTAAATTAAAAATTTAGGAAAAATAATTTTTGGAATCTATCTAATTTCGGTATGTAAAATGTTAGTTTTTATATATGAAAATAAGGCTTTAAGTGGAATTTAAATCAGAATTAAAATTTGAAACTTATAATTTTTTATATAAAAATCGGGGCAAAATCCGACCTGGGGAGGATCAAAAATACGACTATCCAATCTCCAAAATGTGATGCAGATGACCTTAATACTGTCTGATCGAGTTGTATTTTTTACATGACTTTGTCTCCCCTTCAGCTAGAACATATAAAAATTCAAGAAAATTTGGCAGTTCGAACTCTAAAATGTGATGCAAATGATTTTAACGACGTCCGATAGAGCTTATTTTTGGACAACGGCTTCATTTTGCCTTCAACTACAATATACCAAAACTTCAATGAATTCTTATGATCCAATCGTTCGAAATGTATTTTTATCACTTTGTGTTTGATTAGGCCTCTTTATTTAAATCCTTTATATAATGGACTGGTTTAGACTTTTTAAAAAACGTTTAAACCTTTATAAAAACTAGTGGCCTCCTAATTATTATCTCCTCTCATCTACAAAACCTAAACCCCATTTAAATCAACTTTGAACCCAAGTTTTGATTTTCTAATTCAAGTTTTCTCAAGAACAAAAAAAGAAGGTGTATTTGCTATTTTTCGTGAGAGGAACGCGATCGTGTAATCATATTTTCAAGAAGACTTCTTTACAAGAATGAATAATTCTATTGTTCCCCTTAGGTATTATGCATTTTTAATGTTTCCTAAACACTAATAATTATTATTTTCTTAAATTCAATTTGAAAGACTAATTAGGGAAATCAAAACTAAAGTTTAGTACTCATATTATTCAAATCTTTAATACGAATTAAAACCCAAAACCCATACATGATTAGATTATAGGTTGGGATTTCGTTAGAATTTATGATGTTCACATGTAGAATAAAATCTTAGGGATATTCTAAATTGATTTTGACATGTAAAACCATGTTAATTTGTGCATCTCGTAGAGTGAAGATTTACAATTGTATACTCCCAAAAATATGCTTATGGATAAAAATCCTATAAATTGATAAGAAACTAAATTGTCTTAATTAATGTTATAATCTAATGGACGTAATTTGGATACGTAGTAATCTTGCAATTTATTTAATGAATTGTTATGATAAGTTAAAAATATGCCATATGTGATTCATTAATTGTAGTAATAATTTACACCGTGAGGACGATAGGATTTTTGGGGTTGTGAGTGATCTCATCTTATTTTTAGGTTGCTCTCTAGGTATGGGACTAGTAGGTAGGCCTTAGTTCTTTGTAACGCTTTCTAGGTATAGGACTAGTTAGTGTGGGTTTTTGAGGATTGATGATTCTGGGGTGGGGGATCAACTGTACATCGTTTCCATTTGATCTTGATCCTAGGTGAGAGGCTATGTAGTAGATATTTGTAGATATTCTTCATAAATAATAGGCTAGCATACGCTTACATTTTTTAGACCTCTAGGAATGGGACTTGGGATAGTTTGAGGATTTATGTTTGATAAAAGTGTGGGGCTAATAAAAAATAATGAGAACTTGAGAAAATTAATAATTAATGCCAAAAACTTAGAACGAGTATTAAAATGAATTTGCATCGTGAGTATGTACAAGGCTAACACATATCGGGTTGACTGGCTATAGGGACGTGGGTGTGTGTTAGCGTCACGAGTATATACAGGGATGACAGAAAATGGGCTGATTGGCTATAGTGACGTGTCATGTGTGGAACCTCATGAGTATAAAGATAGGTGATAGAAATCGGGTTGACTAGCTATAGTGAGTGGAATGGGTGTGATGTGTAGAACCTTAAGCGCGCCAAGAATGTGTGTTGTCATCACACAAATAAGAATAATTGAATAATTAGATTTTGTAAGAATAAGAGAAAATGTTTAAATTACAGCTGAAATGGAATAATTGGACTTGAATCATTGGGGTGGCTTAGTTTTCTAGGTAGATGGTAGTAGTTTGTATTTTTACTCGCATGCTTATATATATCTTGTTTAATTTAAAATACTCTACTGTTATGTTTATAATGTATAATGTTATTGTATGGGTTCATGGACCCTAATTGGGAGGAGTAACTAGCATTCATGTGATGCGCTCTGACCCATTGCATTGAATAACATTTCAGATATAGTTCCTGGAGTAGATACATAGGATGCATTAGATATCTTTTGAGTCCAACTAGATTTGTATGTTATATTAATTAGCAGTTTAGATTTACCTTCCATTCTGTCGCTTTTATTATGAGACTTTTATTTATGCATTTGAAGGGCCAATCGTTTCAACATTTTTTTACAGTTTTCGTCAGATATTTATGGTTGGACTATTTCATTTGAGTTTGAAATAAAAATTAGAGTTGGATTTATTTTGGAGATTTGTATGGTGATGGATATTATTAGTTGGATTTTTATATGCTCTTTCGATTTAATTGCATTATATCTTGTGAATTAAAGTTTTGTTCTCTCAAAATTTTGTCACATGCTGAGAATGGCATTTTAAATAGTAACATCTGGTGTAGTTTAGCGGTGGTGGTCGATGCCAAAATGCACATGGTTTTATAGACGGTATCAGAGCATGGTCTTAGGTCTTTTAGGTTGTGAGCCTAGTTATCTTCTGCATTAAAATCTTTAATTCCCTTTTTTTATCTGTACTACTTAATGTATTGGGTCTAGCAAACATGTTAGTTGTGTTTCATGGAGATAGGGAGTTTAGTGTAAAGGACATTACATTGAGGTTAGAAATGGTAATCTTTATGTGAGGATACTTAGTATTAATTTTGGAGACGAGATTTATTTTGAAGATAATTAGTATAAATTTTAGGTATCTATAAAATAGATGTGGTGATGTGATTTGATTTGAGGATTCAAGTGTCCTGATGACTTTTGTATATATAATCGAGTCATGATTCGCGGGGGATTGTGATACGCTATTATTTTCATAGTTATTTTTATATATATAGTTAGGATATATATATATATATATATATATATATATATATATATATATATATATATATATAGAGAGAGAGAGAGAGAGAGAGAGAGAGAGAGAGGAGGCCCCCTCCAATAAGGACTCCATATGGTGCAGACCCCGGTACATACCATTTTTTTTAAATAGTAAAAATAAAATTTGATGAAACTTCATGGATATGATCTCCACGGTGAGAAGATCATCTACAATTTTTTTCATCAAAAATTTCATTAAGAAAACCATTAAGATGAGGTGATATGTAAAAAATATGGTATAAATATGCATTTTCAACCGTTGAAATGTTGGAGATCATCTCACCCACTTTTTGATTGAATTTTTTTTAATGGAACATCATGGATTTAACCTCGACACTAAGAAGATCATATCCATGAAGTTTCATTAAAAAATTCAATCAATAAATAGATGGCACCGACCCAATATTTCAATGGTTGAAAATGAATATTTATACCATTTTTTAACATATCACCTCATCTTGATATTTGTTTTATTGAATTTTTTTATGAAAAAAATTGGAGATGGTCTTCTCACTGTAGATATAACATCCATGAAGTTTCATCAAAATATTCATTTTTTTACTATTTTAAAAAAATGGTTTGTACAGGGGTCTGCACCATAAGGAGTCTTTACGTGAGACTTTTTGTATATATATATATATATATATATATATATATATATATATATATATATATATATATATATATATATATATTTTATTTTTTTTGTGGGGTAGGTGCACATGGGTTTGGATGTATGAGTGCCCAATCGTGGCATAGCCTTCTTTCACTGTTATTTTATTCCAAGGAGTTTACAACAACACAACGTGGTGTGTTAAGAATGATTGACTTCTTATTGTTCTTGTATTTTTTTAGCTAAGGGAGAGCATTTATTTATAGGGTTTGTTAGGAACCCAAGAGATGGAGTGCCTTTATATCTTCAGGCATTTACATTTGTACAATAAATATAACTATTGATATTCTACACCAATGGCCTATGATATCCTTGATGGTTCTTATTCTTCAGGTTGGTTGGTCTGTCGGTTAGCCGACCAACTGTCTTCTCAGCCGACTAACTAAGTGATGACTGTATATATCACCACATAGGATGATAGGTTTCTATTTTTGGTTGGTCCACGTAGATGGATAATTTTTGGCATCAACAGAAGCCCCCAATGCTCTATTCTTGATGATTTTATGAAAGGGTGGAGTATTTCCTCTTAAATGTTGCTCGACTCACGTACATGATGACTGCGTTTATTGTTCTTCTAAAATACGTGTGGAGTGAAGGACTTTTTTCCTTCTTTGTTAAGCATGTTAGTGGGCTATGTATTGGATAATGGATGATTCAGGATGATCGATAATTTTGGTTTGCGAGGAAGTCTGTTCGGCAGGCAAACTTGGGTTATGGATCACTTCTGGGTATCTGATTTTTTCTCCTATGAATGCTAGATTTTGAATCCCATTCTTCCGTCTGATATGTACCGAGCTAGTAGAGGATCTAGATATAAGTACAACTTCTTACTCATTATTGGTTAGAACAACAGCAGTGGAGATCCAAATGATGTACATACTGAATGTAACTCTTGATCTTCAATAACATGTGCAAAAATAACTCATGGATGATGATTGGCCATTGATCTTTCTTATTCTTGATGGTTTTCCTTTTGGAGTCAATCGATCAGTGTTCCGACTAGTTAGGTCTAAAGCCAACTAATTATTGATGAAGTGTTGGGGTATCTTCTTTTGACGATAAGTGTCTTGATGTTGATGGTCCTACTAATACTGTTTGATATCTTCAATTCTACTTTCCATAGTGTGCCACTCGAAATGCATAATGTATTCTGTAATAAAAGCACCCAATGATCGAAGATAATAGGATATGAACTCTAAATAATTTCTTAGCCTTTAAGTTTGTTGCGAATTGCTAAAAGAGTATTCTGGTATTCTGGTTTCTTTGACCTTGATGTTGTTCTTACTAGTAAGGATAAGGATGAGGAAAAATGCTTTATGAAATGAGTCCTAAGATATTTGTCATTTGTAATAACTGTTTCTGTTGCTGAGGCCAATGGTGTTGGAATAATTGGTTTATCTGTATTTAAGCTTGTGATTATCTTGCCAACTAGGTAATCTGTGAAAACTAGTTAATGGAGACAATGATTGAATAACCTGCTTAAATGTTGAATGATTGTAAAGCCATAGATTCTACTAATGCCCCTAGATATATTCATCCCATTTTAGCATTAGTTATCAGTGGTAAAGCCGTAGATTCTACTTATGCACCTAGATATATTCATCTAAATTTAGCATTAGTTATTAGTGGTGACCAGACGTATGAGGAATATATGTTCATATTCCAGTATTTAGGAATTTTTACATGTTTTCCTGCATTTAACTTAGTTCAGGTAAAACTTGTTTATAATTGTGTGAGTTTTATATGAAGTTTTACCACTTATTTTTTACCAAGTGCTGAGGATTTTAATCTTATTTTGACTTGGTTGATTATTATCTTATTGTTGACCAAGTGCTGAGGATTGGAATCCTATTTTGACTTGGTCGGATCTGAAGATTTGGTAATTTTATTGCCAACCAAGTGCTTCGGATTGGAATCCTATTTTGAATTGGTCAGATCTGAAAATCAAGCGAGACATAACCAGAGCCCCCATTTTTTTAAGAGAGTACTGAATAATAAGATTATTCGATAATAATAATGTCCAACCAGTTGTCAGGACTTTGTTGCGATATAATGCTAATTTTAGAAATATAATGTTGATGTAGTCATTAGCCGTTTTGTAATTAAATGTGAATAGCGATGTTCAATAATCCATTGGAGCTAAATTGTGATGATTCACATGATATATGTAATTTCCATTGAATATCCATCGAAGCTAGTGATAAATCCATCCAGATAAATAGTGTAAGTGTCGACCAAGAACATGTCTAGGCCTTTAAATAATACATAAGGGGATTGAATGATCATGCATTGTTAGAGACAAATAAATTTCCATAAAATCAATAATGAACATAATGTCGATATTTAATCAACTACGGTGACCATTTCTTAGGACCGAATATACATGAGAAATTTCCCGATAAACCATTTGTTGGGGATAAAATATAAGACAATAAATATTTTGTCGATCCTTTGTCGAGATGAATCTTGTATATGCATAACCACCTTTCAAGTTGAGAATCATATCATTAATAATGAATTTGAAGAAATGTTTGGGTCTTAATGTAGATAAGAATTATCCCGACTAACTATCCGTTGGGGCTGAAATATAATAATTGTGGCAGATCTCTTCGGAACTGAATATATGATAATAAAAATTTTGTTGATCTTCTGTCGAGATGACTATAGAATATTCATAACTATCCGAATGGATATAGAGAATGATTCATGATCGAGCATATATGTCGAAGCACTAAGAAGATAAATAGTGCCTGGCTTATATGTCGAAGAAAAATTGTATAATGCCGAGCATTAATAATATTTTTCATATGTTTAAGACTATGGCCGAGAATTGTTTGGGACTAAATCTTGTACCTGTGGAATTTAATAAGTTGCCCGAACACCAGTTGGGGATAAATCACATAGAAATGATCATAAGATTGAGTTATTTAACCAAACAGCAAATGGTATGTATCTACTAGAACATCAGGCAATAAAAATTCAAGATATGAAACAGTAAGTTTTATGCCGAATATATGTCATATGAGCACATTTTTATCACATGTATATATAAGACATGAGTTTTGATTTGGAATTTTTGTGAAATTATTTCAATTCAATTTCAAGCAAATACTCAAATATAAGTTGGAAATGTATTTCCACATGAAGTTGTAAAATATATGGATTTGGTGTAAGAAACCAAAGCTTTTAAAGACAAGCGTTAATTTTAACAAAACAAAGCACTCTTTGGATTTGCTCTTTAGCAGATATAAATGTTTCACATAAAGTTCTGAAATATCGGTGATTGTGGTGAGAAGCCAAAAAGTCACAGCTAAGGTTTTTTTTTTATAAATTTAAAAGGAGTTATAACTGGGCCTATGACCCAAATGTACTCGTGACCAAAGGTATTTCAACTATTATTCCTTTTTTACCGTCAACCAGTGATGACGATTATTCTAGACTTGTCATAGTAATACAGTGACCACCGACCAATAATAAATAACGTCGAGAAGTAACATAACAGTAATATATGGTCGGGCATCCCCCAATCTATGCAAATGTTGAGTTAAGAGAACTCTAGTGTCTCAACCACACCGCCAGCTAGTAACAGGAGGTTGGGAACTATGGTCGGGGTCCTTCCAGACTTGTTGTTGTAGTATGATGTCACCGACCAACAAACAGGAGGTTGGGAACCTTTCAAAATGTTCAATACATGTTGCCAACCAAGCCAGATACTACAGGGACTCTAGTACTGTGATCATGGTGCCGACCATTTATATGGTACACCCCGACCAGTAATAGGTATTAATAATAGATGTCACCGATCATTGACCTGTGGTAGGAGGCGCCGACCAGTATCTAATTCCTCCAACCAAAAATGGATTCTGACGACCAGTGTTAATGCACCAACCAATATTAGATGATGCCAACCAGGAATAAATATCAACAAAAATTATCGCCATCCAGCCATCCAAGATTGTTGTTGCAAAAATTGGTTTATGTGCATAAATTTCCAGTTGTCGAGGTCGAAAAAATTAACACTCCTGGTTGAAGTTTGGGAGATCAGTGGTTCAAAACTCATAAGGTAGGAAACCCAAAACCATGTCAGGGGAGAAGAGGTGCAAGACATAAATCATAAGATCGCTGCTTTGAATTTCTCTACCTTTTCATGAACAAAATAAAAAAGGATTTTTGTATGTATGGAATTTTGCAGAGATTAAATAAAAGCGATCTTCGTATGCGTTGAATTACTCATAGCCTTTTTGATGAAGTTATGATATTCTTCTTGTGAATATTGTTTTTTTCTCCGAATATGTGTTGTTGAATACCAATCGCCATTTTTAAGACCGAATCTCTTAAAGAGAGAAAGATAAACTTTGTATCTCCTATCTTCAGGTTGCGTATAGAATTATACTGCAAATCATTGTCACCATAGAAACTAGATATTCTAAAATTCATGAGCCAATCTATTAAATCGACGGTTTTTTAGAGAAATTTTCATCCCAAATTGTACCCGAAGTCTCAAATTGAGACGATTTCTTTTGATAATTAGGATTAGATCGTTGGACGGAGTGCACGACTCCATACTGAGATCTCCTGTTGGTGTTTCTGAACCAAAATGGTTCTAAACTGGATTTGATTCCATCCAAGTTAAGAGATGATTCGCTTGAATAAGAAAACTAAGCGGGTTGGATTTCTGAACCGATTTATCTTAACCTTTTGTTGGCAATGACCGATTTATCTTAACCTTTTGTTGGCAATGATGAGGGATTCAAATCAAGATCTAATGGTGGATTTATAAGAATCACACACACACACACACACACACACACACACACACACATATATATATATATATATATATATATATATATATATATATATATATATATATATATATATATATATATATATATATTTGTGTAGGAAAATTTTACGGTGAGAGAGAAATTCACTAATGTTTATTTCCTATCAATCACTTTGAGAGATGGTAATCAAAATATCTCATGTAAATCATGTCCACGTAAAAATGTAATTAATCATGTGATTTTACTGTAAGATCCATAAATAAGAATTGAACAAACAGTTTACGAATATAAACATGTGAGGAGCATGATTTAATAAAAAAAAATAACTATATACGCAGTATGTAATTGTTTATACGAAGAGGAAGGAAAACATAGCTTTTGTAGATGATATTTGTCTCTTCTAATAGGAAGGAAATATTTTTTTATCTCTTCTCAGAGACGGCACCAATCTGTTGAAGACTAGAAATGGCCTATGTCATGTTATAGGCATCAATAGCAGATAAAGTGAAGGTGTGAAGATGAGATTGAAGATGAAATAAAGATACACGATCCCATCAAACACATAAAAGACAAGGATTTTTAAAGTGGTTTGACTGTAAGAAAAGCCTACGTCCACTTTTATTTTATTTCCATGAGGATTACAATAGCACAGCATGGTGTGTTGAGAATGATTGAGTTCTTATTATTCTTGTGTGTGTTTTAGCTAAGGGAGAGCATGTATTTATAGGGGCTGTTAGGAACCTAAGATATGGAGTGCCTTTATATCTCTAGGCGCATTTTCATTTGTACAATCCTTTGATATCCTTGATGGTTCATTTGCTTTAGGTTGGTTAGTCTGTCGGTTAACCAACCAAGTGTCTTCTGAATCGACTAACAGAGTGATGACTGTACATGTTGCCACGTATGATGACATGTGTCTATTTCTGGTTGGTCCACGTAGATGGATAATTTTTTGCGTTAACACCGTGATTTTTTAGTTGTAAAACTCTTTATTAAATTACAAATTTTGGAAAATTAATTTTTGAATCTATTTAATTTTGGTATGTAAAAATGTTGATTTTTGGATACAAAAATAACGTTTGAAGTGGAAATTAAATTGGAATTAAAATTTGGAAATTATAATTCTTATATAAAAATCGTGGGTAATCCAACCTAGGGAGAATAAGAAATTCAATTTTGCGATCTCTAAAACGTGATGCAAACGACCTTAATGATATCTAGTTGAGTTGATTTTTCTTACACAACTTTGTCTCGCCATCAGCTATAATATATCACAAATTCAAGGAAATTTGACGGTTCAAACTCTAAAACGTAATGCAGATGTCCTTACCGACGTCTAATCTAGTTGATTTTTTTAGAGAAGCTTCGTCACGCCTTCAGCTATAACATATCAAAATTTCATGAAATTTTGATAGTTTGATCATCCGGAATGTATTTTTATGAGTTTGTGTTTGATTATGACTCTTTCCTGAAATCCTTTATATAATGGATGGATTTAGACTTTTTAAAACACTTTTAACCCTTTTCAAAAAGTAGTATCCTCCCAAATTATTATCTCATGTCATCTACAAAACCTAAACCCTATTTAAGTCAACTTTCAACCCAGTTTTGAAGATCTAAATCATTTTTTTCTCAAGAACAACCAAGAAGGTGTCTTTGTTATTTTCATAAGAGGAATGCAATTGTGTAATCATATTTTCATGAAGACTTATTTAAAATAATGAATACTTCTATTATTACTCTTTGGTATTATGCATTTTAAATTTACCTAAACACTAATGATAATTATTTCTTTAAAATAAATTAGAAAGACTAATTAGGGAAATTGAAACTAAAGTTTGGTGCACATTTTATTCAAATTGTTAATAGGAATTAAGACTAAAAACTCATGCATGATCAGATTATAGGTTGGGATTCCATTAGAATTTATGATTTTCACGTGTAGAATAAAATCGTAGGGATGTTATAAATTGACGTGACAATCTGCCTCTTAAAATAAGAGGTGGCCAGCCCGATACTCCAATAATCACAGGAATCATAGATGGTCCATTCTTAGCATCATTGTCGTTAAAATATTAATATGAGATAACAACCAATTATTTTAGAAAACGTACAGTCAAATAAAATTTTGTAAGTTAAAAGGAAAGAACTTAGACAATCCAATTTACAAAGAAGGTGGATACCAAAAAAATCAACGAGAAATAGAATAACAATAATGCATAAAGTGATAACCGCGTAAGCTGTCGGGTAACCGACCAATACAGATGGGTTACACCGAGTATTACAATTAAATATCACATTAAAATAAATGAGTACAAAGCATGGTCAACAAGCCCGAATAAATAAACTGAACATAGCTAGAGTACAAGGATAGAAGCGTCTATAATGAATATCCTACAACTGGAATGCTATAGCCCCAGGACAACTGGAATGGAGAGGTCAATACGGGCGTCCTTGCCGAGGAGAACCTAGACGAACAAAGAATTCATGCAAAACAAAGAAATATAGACGGGTCAGGGCCCGGTTTGATATGATCATCATGTGAATAAAATGCATGACAGTTATGAATATCTAATCATCAACATGAACTTAACTTTCTCTCCCAATTAATCATAAACTTTCTCACCTCTCAATCTAAAAGCATAACCTAGCGCAATATCAATGATAATGCTCAATGTTCATATAATCTTGGGAGAACTCATCTACTTTCACTCAATGAGACTGCATTTCAATTATTCATAATTTAACTGCATAGTTCCTTTTCTCTTTAGGAAACATATATTTTTGTTTCGCTAAATATTTTGCCAATCCGGTTTTACACCATAGAACTTCCCATGTCCCTTTTTATCTCTAGGAAATGTATTTAAAGCAAATTTATTATCATAAAATGCTTTAACATGAATAATGTCCCACATTATTATGAATAGTTACATTTCATATCATATAACGATTCTAAGACCGTCCTTCCGAGTTTCCCCACTGAACGCGCCCCTAAAGAGCTATCATCTTCCAAGGCCTATCAAACAAGGCAACCTGGGCATCCTACAACGTGAGACATCGGGAAGTGGGCATATACCTGCGATGATGAGTCATAACCACACCCGAAATTACCTCACTTTGCAAAATAATCACATAATATAATAACTGGTCCTATGGCCGAGGACTATATTCACCCTGCATTCACTAGCCAGGGGATTTCACCTCATGCGCGTAACTTTCCTTATGATAGCGATTTACAGTGGTGTGTAATGTAAATTATCATTTACAAAATTCATTTTCCCATTTTGAAAACATTCACTTGTTACATTCTCAAAACCATTTATACTTAACCATTAAGTACCAAATTTTAGAATATGCATTTCTTATTCTCGACGTCATATTTTATTAATGACCTAGGACCCGAAGTTCAATTATCCTCACACTAGCCTCCAAGAGTCCAAAGTAATATCATAAGCCATCAATGGTAATTCTCCTCAATACTAATCTCCCAAAGATCCTAGAACATATCACTTAACTCTCCCTTAGTCCGAAGTTAGCTCATTAGATGAAACGACACTAACCTTTATTGAATAACCCCAGAATTTAAACCCAATTATCCCCATACTATTCTAGAGTATTAATCCCCCTAGTATGAACCCCTAATCCTCTTTATTATTTGATAAGGGAAGGTTCCTAAGACTTAACCTAAATGAAAAGGACTAAAAATAAAGCTAGAAAAATCTCACAAAAACAGGGTTTTCGAATCGATTCGCCTAAAAACGAATCGATTCGGTGAGGAAACCCCACCTACTATCCTATCCCGAATAAATTCGTCCCTAACCCTAATAGATTCGAATCACAAAACCTATATCTGCCCTATAGGCGAATCGATTCACTTGGAGGGTGAATCGATTCGGCCTGGCAGAATTGCCCAATTTGGGCTACAGGTTTAAGAACCCTAAATTCTCCAAAAGCCCCAAATTTGAAATTTATCCAATAGCAACAAGAAATAATTCTACCAAATCATTTCTACACAACAACTAATTAATATTCCCAACTCAAATCCAATTAAACTACAAGATTAAGGGTTTAAACACAAAAATTATCAAAAACCCATTTTTGGTTAAAACTCCAAAAACATAACTATAAATGCAATTTATCCACATTAAATCATAATCTAGCAAGTAAGAAACTTGCCTCAAGTTTGTAGTCTCGAATTCTCTTCCCGTAGCAATGATTTCCAGCTCTAATCTTCAATTCTCTCACTTTTCTCCATTTTCTCCCAACTCTCTCTCCTCTCTCTCTCTCTCTCTCTCTCTCTCTCTCTCTCTCTCTCTCTCTTGTCTTATAACATAAGAATGAGAAATAAAAGGGGTTTGGAAGACTTAAACGGACACTAACCATCAATTCCCCTCTTTAAATGTTGATACACCATTAAAATGACTCGTAACTACATCATTAAGTCATAACCTGTCAAAAGTGCCCGGAACTCAAAAATACAACTTGCCACTTATTTTGACTATCTCGACTATTTCAAAACTAACCGCACCCTCTAAATTGGCATCCGGAGTAACTTATAATATTTTATGTTCCAACATCATTTTATTTTATTTTATTTTATTTTATTATGCTCAATTTTAAATATAAATCATAATCGTCGCTTAAAGTACCAAACACAATATAACGCTATTTACCTTCTCATAACAGTAAATAGGCAAAACATGGTAAATATTATATCTTAAATCACTTAAAATAATATTTACCTCAACTTTCTCTATTTTATAAAAATTATCCCATCAGGAAAAATAATATAAAATAGTCACTCAAAAGTTTGGGTTGTTACACACTCCCCCCCTTACAACGAAATTTTGCCCTCAAAATTCAGGCGTACCATATAACCAGATCAAGGGTGTACTTTTCTAAAATATCGCTTTTTCATCCCTTGCGAATTTCTCGGCAGTGTGGTGTCCCCACCTCTCTCATAAAGCTAAACTCGCCTCCAATTGATCCTCACGAATTAACAACCCTACCTTTCCATGATGGAAGAAAATGCCTAGATAACTCGGCACAAGTTGCCATTCCTCCTGAATCACGTTATACTCATCCTAGGGAATAATTGCACTAAAACTTGATCCCCTACTTCCAATACTACATGACCTCTATTCGAGTCGGCATAGTCCTTTAAAGTATGCAGCTCAATGAGCTTAATCACCAAAGAAGTATTCCTGGACAATTCCCAGTCCAAAGAACTTATTGTGTGTTGTTTCTACCCAACGAGCAGGCAACTACTCAGCCGAAAACACAAGGCCATATACGATGCCATACTTATAGAAAAACGACCCAAATTATTGTATGAAAATTCGATTAATAAAATCTATTTCCCCCCATCCTTCCTTTAAGCCAAACATGCCCATTTGAGGTATGCCTTCAGACATTTGGTTAACTCTCTCCATTCATTCATCCACTTACGGGTGGTAGGTTGTACCCAACTTCAATTCGGTTCCCATTACTTCCTGGAAACTTTACCAAAACTTTTGACAAGAAAGTCTAGTCTCGGTCCAACCATATATTGATAGGCACCTCATACATCTCTATAACTCCACCATAAAGAGGTAGGGGTACTCCTCTACAAATAGTCCACCCATATCTGTTGGAAAAGCAGAGATTTGGTCACATGATCAACAATTACTCAAATAGGGTCGTGACCGTTGCGATGCTGGCAATTCAATGAGAATGTCCATGGATATACCCTTCCTCGTTATACCATTCCTCTCTTCACACTATTAGGTGAAATGGTCAATCATAAACATGAATGCTCTTGCTATGACATCCTCTTGGTGATAATGAATATCTAATTGGTAGTATTTAACAAACTTCAAACACCAACTCTGTCGCCCCAACAACATATTGCAACAACTTGTGGTTTGTGAAAAGACTAAATCTCCTGCCCAGGAGGTAGTGCCTTTATTTCTTTAACGAGAATACTATCGCTGTGAACTATAAATCAAGCGTGGGATAATACTTCTCACGGGGTTTAAGTTTGTGGAACGCATACAAAATGGTTCCATGCTCCAATATTAATACTTCCCATTCCTGGTAGAGACTCGTTCGTTAATACCGAGAAACCCACTCTCGATCTTGACAACGCGAGTGCAAGAGAAAAAGTCAGCTCATCCTTTAATTCCTCGAAAGCTAGGTTACCGACATAACACTCTTTCTATGAGGGGCCTCATCTTCTTTGGCCGAGCATTCCGAATTACTCGAAATCCCATAATTCTTCTTTCTGGGGACCTAAACCTTCTTAGAGTTAACCCACAAACTTACTCGTGGTCAACTCCCTACCGTCTTTCTAAAATAGTGTCACATGACCTAAGGGCCTTACGTCTTAATACTCCTAAGGTCGATATATATCCTATGCAAGTCGTATAAATATTATACTGATTATATCCCTAGTGCCCAAGACCTTTCTCAATTTTTGGCATTCGCTTAGTTTCATGCGTGGGATGCCTCGCAAAGAGAAATCCAGACATGGAACCCTCCCGTTACACTATTACCTTGCATTGTCGGTCATCAAGATAATGGCCTAAGGCACATGTTCGGGACCACATAAAATTCTAACTCTTAACCCTACTTATACGTTCTACTTCTATGTCCTACCATTTCGGCGAAATGAAAATTTAACTAATAGGGCGCTTACTTTCTGTAAAGTTTTACAATTGCTTTATCCCAATATATATACATACACCCTCTTAAATGGCCTTCTCATCAAGGCATAACTATAAGTCTCAATCCGACTTTCTTATCTAGGTCTCCCTCACATCTATCAGAGGAGAGGACTATTTACAGTGCTTCTATACCGCACATTAACTTTTTATTAGCCCTTTAATCACTCAATCACGTGATTTTATGCTAAAACCCCTCAAAACCAACGTCTTAAAATAAAGTAGCATCTCTCCACTTCCAACGTCATTAAGGTTCATGCGTGGAGCGTCTCGCAGAGCGAAATCCAAACAAGGAACCCCTCCGATACACTACTACTTAACATTGTTGGTCGTGGAGATAAGGCAACAACAAACATAAACAAGGCAAACAAAACAAACAAAAAAAATGTAAATTTCTTGCATACCCTAAACCATCTCTATAAAGTCTCAATCCTGTATCCAGGTGAGATATTATAGAACAACTAGTTCCACTCTGGAACTACAAATACGATAACCTCGCAATCATTCGCTTGCTATCGCTCAAGAATATTTCCACTAGTATAACACATATAATACGAGTAGCATAAACCACATATGCTTTTAAAATATCATCACTCGCTTTAGCGAATGAAGGAAAATAAAACCTCCCTACCGCGGGAATTATATAAATACACTCTCTATTTTAGCACAGATACTACAACAAGCTCAAATTACACACCCGAATCTAGGGTTAATAAAATACTAATCCATCTTATCATACAGAATGCACCACCCTCAACCAAGGTGGAATTTCTACCAACATTCTTGCCAATTACCCTGGCCACTACCAATGGTTCCCAGATACAGTATTCTAGTCTTATCTGAATCAAACTACTTCCATTAATACCCAACTAGGCATCTTATTCTTTCCCTTTTTCTCCAATCGACAAGATCAACATGCGTGGTTCCACATTCCATGTCATAACTGTTTCTCCCCCTCTACCCACCATGACGATTACCAGCGCAGTTCCCTTAACTTCCTCAACAAAGGGGAACATGCTACCGGCCTCCCCTGCCCTATTTCAATGAGTCTTCCCCGGACGGATGTCCACCAATGGTGTTTCATGAACACTACTTCTCCATAAGTGTTAGAAAAACTTACTCATGAGCCTATCATTCCACTGAGGGGCTCTTTCTTCCTTGTACCTACCCACTTCAATGCAAGGTTTCCTTAACCTTGTAACTCTTTATTCATTGTCGGCCTCTGATCGATCCTCGTGTGAATATTTGAGAATCTACCTTCATCATTCCTGATATTCCATAGAAACTCGTCGTTGAATACATCTACAAGGTTTCTCTATGAGCAAAACTTCCTGCTCGACTAAATATGGCGGCCATGTTCCCACCATTTCGACATTACTCCAACAAGTGAACTTTTCCTTAATTTTTCACATTTGGGCATTTCTATACCCCTCTCTAGACCAAAGCTCCTAGTCCTTATACTTCCACCGAATGAGGTTACACTTCCTCCATCTGACTTAACTTCAACATGTGGCCCTTATCAAGGACTTTTCAACTTCAAATTAACGTCGCTTGGAATCCCAAGCGTAGTACCACTCTCTACTTGTAGCGATACTCGAAAAACTATACCTACTGTACTTAGTAATCGCGGTAGCAATATAAGAGAATGCTACGAAGGGAGCGACCTCCAAAGCTTCCATTATCCCCGACTATAACTTACAGTTCTTAGTAATCCAGTCTCATGATGCCTTCATAACGACCTTCCCTGACGCCCTTCCTCATTCGACCTACGAATCTTAAATGAACGTTCAAAAGATTTTATGAGTCCTTACATTACAGTAGGAGAACGAAACCTCACCAGAGGAATCAACCATCCTAATCCTAAGGCTCTATATCAAATTAAAAGTAACGCTGAAAGCATAGTACGTCCGCACAGATTTCTAAGGACACTAGAACCTGATGCTCCAATATCATCTGTGACATGCTGCCTATTAAAATAAGAGGTGGCCTGCCCGATACTCACATAATCATAGGAATTATAGATGGTCCATTCTTAGCATCATTGTCGTTAAAATATTAATACGAGATAACCACCAATAATTTTAGAAAACGGACTGTCAAATGAAATTTTTTAAGTTAAAAGAAAAGCACTTAGACAATCCAATTTACACAGAAGGTGGATACCAAACAAATCACGAGAAATAGAATAACAATAATCCATAAAGTGATAACCGAATAAGTTGTCGGGTAACAGACCAATACAAATGGGTTACACCGAGTATTACAATTAAATACCACATTATAATCAATGAGGGAAAAGCATGGACAACACGCTCGAATAAATAAACTGAACATAGATAGAGTACAACGGATAGAAGTGACTATAACGAATATCCTACAACATCCGCAAAATGCTATAGCCCCAGGACAACTGGAATGGAGAGGTCATTATGGGCGTCCTTGCGGAGGAGCACCTGGACGAACAAAGAATTCATGCAAAACAAAGAAATATAGACGGGTCAGGGCTCGGTTTCATATAATCACCATGTGAATAAAATTCATGACAGTTATGAATATATAATCATCAACATGAACTTAACTTTCTCTCGCAATTAATCATAAACTTTATCACCTCTCAATCTAAAAGCATAACCTAGCGCAATATCAATGATAATGCTCGATGTTCATATAAGCATTGGAGAACTCATCCACTTTCACTCAATGAGACTTCATTTCAATTATTCATAATTTAAATGCACAGTTTCTTTTCTCTTTAGGAAACATATATTTTTATTTCACAAAATATTTTGCCAATCCGATTTTACACCACATAACTTCCCATTTCCCTTTTTATCTCCAGGAAATGTATTTAAAGCAAAATTATTATCATAAAATGCTTTAACATCAATAATGTCCCACATTATTATAAATATTTATATTTCATATCGTATAACGATTCTAATATCGTCATTTCGAGTTTCCCCAATGGACGCGCCCCTAAATGGCTATCATCTTCCAAGACCTATCAAACAAGGCAACCTGGGCATCCTACAACGCGAGACATCGGGAGGAGGCCATATACCTGCGACTATGAGTCATAACCACACCCAGAATTACCTCACTTCGTAAAATAATCACATAATATAATAACCGGTCCTATGGCCGAGGACTATATTCACCCTGCATTCACTAGCCAGGGGACTTCACCTCATGCGCATAACTTCCATTATGATAGCGATTTAGAGAGGTGTGTAATGTAAATTATCATTTACAAAAATCATTTTTCCATTTTGAAAACATTCACTTGTTACATTCTCAAAACCATTTATACTTAACCATTAAGTGCAAAATTTTAGAATATGCATTTCTTATTCTTGAAGTCATATTTTATTAATGACCTAGGACCCGAAGTGCAATTATCCTCACACTAGACTCCAAGAGTCCAAAGTAATATCATAAGCCATCAATGATAATTCTCCTCAATACTAATCTCCCAAAGATCCTAGACTATATCACATAACTCTCCCTTAGTCCGAAGCTAGCTCACTAGATGAAACGACACTAACCTTTATTGAATAACCCTCGAATTTAAAACAAATTATCCCCATACTATTCTAGAGTATTAATCCCCCTAGTATGAACCAGTAATCCTCTTTATTACTTCACAAGGGAAGGTTCCTAAGCCTTAACCTAAAAGAAAAGGACTAAAAATAAAGCTAGAAAAATCTCACAAAAAGAGGGTTTCCGAATCGATTTGCCTAGGGCCGAATCGATTCTCCCTTGACTGCGAATCGATTCGCCCAAAAACGAATCAATTCGTTGAGAAAAACCCACCTACTATCCAGGCCCAAATAAATTCGGCCCTAATCCGAATCGATTCGACTCCCCGGGCATGTATCCTCCCCTATAGGCGAATCGATTCGCTTGGAGGGCGAATCGATTCGGCCTGGTAGAATTGCCCAATTTGGGCTACAAGTTTAAGAACCCTAAATTCTCCAAAACCCCCAATTATGAAATTTCTCCAACATCAAAAACAAATAATTCTATCAAATCATTTCTACACAACAACTGATTAATATTCCCAACTCAAATCTAATTAAACTACAAGATTAAGGGTTTAAACACTAAAATCATCAAAACCCCATTTATGGTTAAAACTCCAAAAACATAACTATAAATGCAATTTATCCACATTAAATCATACTCTAGCAAGTAAGAAACTTGCTTCAAGTTTGTAGTCTCGGATTCTCTTCCCGTAGCAACGATTTCCAGCTCCAATCTTCAATTCTCTCACTTTTCTCCATTTTCTCCCAGCTCTCTCTTCTTTCTCTCTCTCTTCGCTTATAACATAAGAATGAGAAATAAAAGGGGTTTGGAAGACTTAAATGGGAACTAACCATTAATTCCCCTCTTTAAATGTTGATACACCATTAAAATGACTCGTAACTACATAATTGAGTCATAACCTATCAAAAGTGCCCGGAACTCAAAAATACAACTTGGCACTTATTTTGACTATCTCGACTATTTCAAAACTAACCGCACCCTATAAATTGGCATCCGGAGTAACTTATAATATTTTATGTTCCAACGTCATTTTATTTCATTTTATTATGCTCAATTTTAAATATAAATCATAATCGTCGCTTACAGTACCACGACGCAATATAACGCTATTTACCTTCTCATAACAGTAAATAGGCGAAACATGGTAAATATTATCTCTTAAATCACTTAAAATAATTTTTACCTCAACTTTGTCTATTTTATAAAAATTAGCCCATCAGGAAAAATAATATAAAATAGTCACTCAAAATTCTGGGTTGTTACAATTGATTTCGACATGTAAAACCACGTTAATTATTTGCACCTTGTAGAGTGGAGATTTATTGTTGTATACTTCCAAAAATATGCATGCGGATAGAAATTCTATAAACTGATGATAAAATGAATTGTCTTAATTAATGTTATACTTTAGTGGACATAATTTGGATAAGTAGGAATCTTGAAATTTATTTCAAGAATTGTTGTGATAAGATCTCAATGAGGAAAACAGTGTTGGACCTAAGGGATTCCATGGAATCTTTTATTAAAAAATTTAGAGCATTATTAAAACTGACCTTATATGCGTTATTTCATACTTTTTTGTCAGTGGAGAGTTCCCAAAAAATTGGACAATCACAAATATAATGCTCATTCCCAAATCAAGCAATAATAACCTTTGCTAAGATTATAGACCAATTAGTCTATGCAACTCCTACTTCAAAATCATCACAAAGATATTGGCATCTAGATTAGCGAAGGTCCTCCCTCAAATCATTGATCCTACTCAAGCTAGTTTCATCAAAAGCAGGAAGATAACTAATGATATTCTTCTGGATTAAGAGCTTATAAAATCAATTGGATAAAAAGTTTTTGGTTCTAATTTATCCATCGATCTCGATATGTCTAAAGCATATGATAGGGTCTCATGGCTCTTTCTTCTCAAAACTTTAAGAAAATTTGGCTTTTCTGAAGTTTGTATAGATAGAATTTGGAGATTCTTATCAAAAAATTGGCTTTCAACCACTGTAAATGATCAAATTGCAGGTTAATTCAAGTCTTCTAGAGGTTTTAAGAGAAGGTGATCCCCTCCCTCCTGATCAAAATTTTATCAACTCTATCTTAATCAAGCCATATTCCCTCCCTAGAAATAGTCCTCTTATTACCAATATTAGATTTGTTGATGACACAATCATATTTTGCAATGGAAGACCTAATAGCCTAAAAAAACCTTATTCTATTCTTAAAAAGATATGCGATGGCATCTGGTCAACTCATAAACTTCAACAAGAGTGGATTTTCTTGCATCACAAAGTGCCTATTAATAAGATCATATCAAATCCAAAAATCTGACTTTCAATGATACTCATATAAAATAACTTGGTTGCCCTTTATTTTATGGAAAAGAAAGCATTTTTTCTTTGAAGATATCATCAATAAAATTAGAAATAAAATTTGCTCTTGGCAAACCAAATTTCTATCCTTTCTTGACAGAAGAACCCTCATAATATCAGTCTTATCCCCAATCCCAAGCCACACGCTAGAAGTTCTTTGTCCTCCCAAAAAAACCATTAGTGTCATTCAAAAATGATGAACTACTTCTTAGGGGATCATCTAAAGAAAATGGCTCAAAATATCATTGGCTAAGATGGTCTGACCTTTGCCATCAAGTGGAGGAATGTGGCATGGGCATTAAGCTTCTATAAGACCTGTGCAAAGCCTATGATCTAAAAATATAGTGGCAGCTCAGTATGCAAAATGGCCTCTGGTCAAAATACTTTTGGAAAAAATACAAAACCCTCAAAGAAGTTAGTGGTTCCTAAACTAAGAAGAGAGTTTTGCAATCTCAAAAATTTTAGATCAGTTATCAACAGAAATAGAAAGCTTTTTATACTGGACTCCCAGAACTGATGGCAAATTCTCCTTAAAGTTTGTTTGGAATTGCATTAGAAATCCTAAATATGCCTCTTGTTTATGCAAAATCATTTGGAACAAGTCTTATCCTCATAAAATTTCTATATTTCTTTGGAAATGTTTCATTCAAATTGTGCCTTTAAATGATAAAGTTCAAACTATAGGGATTCCATTAGCTTCTATTTGCCCATGCCACCAAAGTGATCAATAAACTTTTTTGCATTTATTTCTTACAAGGCCAATTGCTACTAGAACATTGATGTTCTTTACTAATATATTTGGTCTGAAGATCTCCTTCCAATCTCTTAACGTGACGATTATGTCTTGGTGGCTTAGAAAACCTAAATAAGATTATTTCCAGCTCATATTTATTATCATTCTTGGAATCATTCTTTGGGAAATTTGGAATAGCAAACATAATTAAAAATTTGAGGGGGTATCTATGAATCAAGACACATAATTTCTCAAGTCTTGGATATGGCCTCTATATACTGCTAAAAAAAGTTTTTTTTTGTCTTCTGACCTTCACATTGAGCACATGATCGAAATCTCCAAGATTTAGCTTTCTATGAAAAATCTCTTTATCTTTATTATTATCAAGTGGAGAAACCAATTGAAGGGGCAGTCAAGTTGAACACATATGGCTCATTAAAAGGGAATCTAAGTCCAACAGGTTCAGGTGGCATTATAAGAGACCATAGAGCAACTTCATCCTTGCTTTCACTTCATATGAAGGTATATGTTCTAATAATTCACCTAAATGCCTTACAATTCTCAAAAGCTTAAGACTCTGCTTAAGCCTTAATATTCTCAAAGTCACAGTGAAATCAGACTCAAAATTCATTATTCATGTTACTAATGGCCACATCAAATATCCCCCTTGGATTCTCATTGAGTCTATCTCATCAATAAATCATCTTTAGACTCAAATATCAACTTGTTTCATCCACACATGGAGAGAAAGCAACCATGTAGCAGACATCCGTGCAACCTATAAAGCTAATTCTCAAGCTTTCAGTCAATTCATCAATCTTTCAGACCTTCCAAAGATATTTAAAGGTCACTTTAGAATGGATTTCTTACATTTCCATTCTGTGAAAGTTCTCAAATAATGTCTCCTATCTTCATGTGTTTTACCCTTCATTATCTTGTAATGCCACCTTGGTAGGGCTTTTCAACCATTCATTCTAATAAATATAGGGATTTTATCATCTTCATAAAAAAAAGTTGATAATATGTGATATGTGATTCTTTAACTGTAGTAATAAATGATACTGCGGGGATGACGCTCTCACCTTATTTTTAGGCTTCTTGCTAGGTATGGGACTAGTAGGTAAGCCTTAGTTGTTGGTTACACTTTCTAGTTATGTGACTAGTTAGTGTGGGTTTTCACAGATGGATGATTCTGGGGTGGGGATGAATTGTACGTCATTTTTGTTGGATCGTAAGTCTAGGTGTGAGGCTAAGTATTAGCTATTGGTAGATATTTTTTCTAAATGATAGTCTAGGATACACTTGCATTTTGGAGACCTCTAGCAATGGGACTAGGGGTTGTTTGAGAATTTATGCTCGATAAAAAGGTGGGGCTAATAGAAAATAATGAGAACTCGAGAAAATTAATGATTACTGCCTAAGACTTAGAATGCGTATTAAAATGAATTTGCATCGGGAGTATGTGTAGTGTTAATAGATATCGGGTCAATTGGCTATAGCGACCTGGGTGTGTATAGACGTCGTGAGTATGTGTAGTGCTAACAGAAAACAGGTTGACTGGCTATAGCGGCGTGCCGTGCATGAAACCTCGTGCGTATGTGCAGAGGTGACAGAAACTGGGTTGACTTGCTATAGTGAGGGCAATTGGTGTGATGTGTAGAACCTTAAGCGCACCAAGAGTGTGTGCATGACCGATAAGGGTCGACTGGTCTTAGTGGTATTTCACAAATAAGAATAATTGGATAATTAAATTTAATAAGAATAAAAGATAATGTTTAAATCATGGTTGAAATGGAGTAATTGGTCTTTAATCACTGGGGTGGCTTAGTTATGTGTGTAGATTGTAGTAATTTGTATTTTTACTCACATGTTAATATATATATATATATATATATATATATATATATATATATATATATATATATATATGTGTGTGTGTGTGTGTGTGTGTGTGTGCGTGTGTGTGTGGGTACCCGAAATAAAGAACTATGGGCCTAGACGAGTAGCCCAGTTCTGGCGGCCCAAAGTCTAGGCTCCTCATCTTTTATAATTGATCCAGTCTGCCCCCACGATCCCATGAAGGCAAGTTATGGGGGAAATTGAAAACGTGGAGGAACCTATCACCCCCACTCATCTACATGCACATGTCAATATTAAACCCTAGGTTCGGGGCAAAAGGACAAGTTGCATTCTCTATAATCACTCTCCGGAGTATATAGAAATAATATCGACTGCACCACCGTGGACGTAGGCACATCTTGGCTGAACCACGTACATCCTTTGTTGTGTGATTGGCATCTTGTATTCCTTGTTCTCTTCTTGATAATTTTTCTCTCATATTTATTTGTGTTGCATAATAATTGATTCTACAATTGGCGCCGTCTGTGGGAAACGTTCATCTTTCCCTGAAAAGAGCCAACATCAAGAAAGGAGTTTAAGATGTCTGGTCACAGCAGTAATGCCCCTCAAGCAGGAGATATTCAAGAGCCACCTGCTCCTCGCAGGATTAGGTCTGAAGTCCGACGTTCAGATCAGAGAGCTCGCCTGGAAAGACCAGCCTTAGAAGAAATTCAGGGACCAGCGAGGTCCACGCAGATATCCAGGTTGATTGATGCGTACGAGGCAAGGCTCCACGAGCAGAGATAGTCTTCTCGCAGGTACGAGGCTGGGAATGCTCACTTGAAAATAAGACTGGAAAGACTAGAAAGGGAGTTTCGTCCTGATAACCGGAGATGCCCATATCGCACTCCTAGCCCTCAGGCGAGAAAGTCTCACAGTCGAGGAAGGAGCCCTAGGAGAAGATCTCAAAGGGACGAAGGAGACGAGTCAGATGACGAACTCCACAAACAGCTGCGAAGAGCTCTCCGCCATAAGAGCCCTGCTCGCAGCGACGAGCTCATACGAAACATGGTCCGAAGGGAAATGGACCAACATCCCGCTCACCACGGGACAAGATCAACTAGAGAACTCGCGAGGTGAGCTCTCAAAACCCAGATGAAATCACCATTCACGAAAGAAATCGAAGAGGAGGAAGATCCCAAGAAATTTTCCATTCCAAAGTTCAAGGTTTACGATGGAAAGACTGATCCCATCGATCACGTCAGGCAATACCGACAGGCAATGACCCTCTGGAGTAACCGAGATTCCCTGATGTGCCGTATTTTCCCCTCGAGCCTTCATGATGTAGCACAGAAGTGGTTCGAAAGGCTCCCCCACCGGTCGATCAAGAATTTTAAATCCCTAGCTGAACTCTTTACGGCCGGATTCATTACCAGTAGCTCACATCCCAAAAGGATGGATACTCTACTAACAATGAAGAAAACGCCTCAAGAAACCCTCCGAGAATACGCGAAGAGGTACTAGGAGTTATTCAATGAGATCGAGGACTGCGGGAGGAGGTGGCAGTGGCCTCCATCAAAATTGGGCTCCCTAATTCTTCCCTCCTCTACCAATCCCTGACGAAGAAGGAAGCTATGACCATTGACGACCTTATGGCCCGAATCGAGAAATACGCCAAGGTGGAAGATGTCACCCGCTCTAATACAGGAGAAAACGGTCGAGCTAAGCTCACTACCAAGGTAGGTGAGAAAACTGAAAAACAGAGGAAGGGAGGAAAGAACGGGGGAAAAAATGGCTCCAAAAACGGAGGGAACCAGGACGCATCGAAAGCATTCCAGGCGATCAACACCGTCTTCAAAGAACTAATTTATAAGGTTTTCGTGAAGATCAAGGATGAGCCATTCATCAAGTGGCCCAGGAAGATGGGAGGAGATCCGTCGAAGAGGAACAACGTGTTGAGATGCGCTTTTAACAAAGAGGGAGGGAACAAGACCGAGCACCGCAAGGCTCTTAAGTCTCACCTCGAAGAATTGGCCCAGTTCGGGCATCTGAACGACTTTATGGAGAAAAGAGCAGAGAAAGTCACTGCCAACAGAAAGATGAGACCCGACAATGTGCTGGAGGATGATGCTGGACACGAGTTTACTGTAATTCACGGAGTATCTGACGTCAAGCAGATACAAGGGAACTCAGCTCGAATGGAGCTGAAAAAACTTACAGCGGTAATGCAGGCCTTTCAAATCGATCCTACAAAATCACAGTCAGGAAAGCGTCGACGAGCAGAGGACGTCAACTATAACAGGCATATTGTTTTTATGGATGAAGATTTGATGGGAGTAAGGACCCCACATCATGATGCCCTGGTCATTACACTCAGGATAGCCAACTTTGACATCGACAAGCTGCTCGTCGATCAAGGAAGCTCATCCGAAGTAATGTACCTCGACCTGTTCAGGAAATTAAAGTTGAGCGTCGCCAACCTAAAGGAATCTACTGTACCTTTGGTCGGCTTCGCTGGGAAAATGACCATGCCCCTAGGCAAAATAGTGCTGCCAGTTCGTGCTGGGAATGTCTCCAAGATGATTGAGTTTTTGGTAGTTGACATCGAATCACCGTACCAGGTCATCCTCGGCAAAGGATGGCTTCATGCAATGAAGGCGGTCTCCTCGACCTACCATCAGAAGCTCGAGTATGTAACCGAGCGAGGAGTGATGGAGATCCACGGCGACCAGGCGATGGAGAGGAAGTGCTTCATAGCAGTCATCCGACCAAATCCAGAGAAGAAGGTCGGTCAACCCAGCGAGGAAGTTGAAAAGGGTATGATACCTTCTAAATAGCAACTAAAGTATGGAAGACCAGGAGTAGAGGAGAACATGCTCCTCCCCTACGAGCGTGTCATCGAGGAACTGGTAGAAGTTATAGCTGAAGTTGATGACAGTAGCAGAGTCTTCTTAATTGGAGCATCTCTCACCGATCGAGAATACAAGGAGTTGACGACCTTGCTGAGACACAACGTAGATGTTTTCGCATGGGAACCATACGAGCTGCCTAGAATTGATCCTAATATGTTTTGTCATCAGTTGCACATTGACCCCACGTTCAAGCCAGTCACGCAGAAGGCACGAAGAACTGTACCTGAGAAGGCTAAAGAGGTCGAAAAGGAGGTCAAAAAACTGCTGGATGCAGGATCTATACGGGAAGTACAATTCCCCAAGTAGTGGTCCAACCCAGTAGTAGTCTCGAAGAACAATGGGAAGTGGAGAGTTTGCATCGACTTCACTGACCTCAACAAAGCATGCCCAAAGGATAGTTTCACCCTCCCAAAGATAGACTAACTAGTAGATGCCACTGCAGCTCACGAGCAAATGAGTTTCCTGGACGCATACTCAGGATACCACCAGATCCCCTTGTATGCCCCAGACCAGGACAAAACGGCGTTCATCACGACGGTTAGGTTGTATTGCTACAAAGTCATGCCATTTGGGCTCAAGAATGCAGGAGCAACCTACCAGCGGCTGGTCATAAAAATGTTCAAGGATCAAATGGGAGACACAATGGAGTTCTACATCGACGACATGCTCGTTAAGAGAAAGGAGAAGGAAAATCACCTCTCAGACCTGTCAAAGACCTTCGAAATCCTCAGGAAGTACCGAATGAAGCTTAATACGAGAAAATGTTCCTTCGGTGTCTAGTCAGGAAAATTTCTTGGATACTTAGTCAGCAAGAGAGGCATAGAAGCTAATTCGGACCAGATCGATGCAATCAACAAGGTACAACCACCTCGAACAGTCCGGGACGTGCAAAAGCTCACTGGAATGCTTGCTGCCTTAAATCGCTTCATTTCCAAATCCTCTGAGAAGTGCAAGCCTTTTTTCCATCTTCTAAAAGGGAATAAACCAATAGAATGGAGCCCGGACTACTCGCGAGCATTGGACGAGCTCAAGTCTTACTTAAGCTATCCACCGCTGCTTGTCATACCACAGCCAATGGATTCTTTATACCTATACCTCTCGGTATCCAGTCACATTGCCAGCTTGGCGTTAATATGCGAGATCGAAGGAATCCAACACCCCGTTTACTACACGAGCAAGACCTTATTAGACGTCGAGCAAAGGTACTTGCCATTAGAGAAACTCGCCTTTGCACTAGTGATAGCCTCAAGGAAACTGAAGCATTACTTTGAAGCTCATACTATCATCGTCCTTACATCACACCCCCTTAAGGCAATCCTAAGGAAGGCGGATTTATCGGGCAGATTGTCTAAGTGGTCAGTCGAGCTCGGCGAGTTCGACATCCAATTTCAACCAAGGACAGCCATCAAGGGACAGATCCTTACTGATTTCATATCTGAATTCACTGGCGAAGAACTCCTTGACCAACCTCAACTAACAAAGCAAAAATAGAACCCAGCAACAGTGGAAACCTGGAAACTATTCGTTGATGGAGCCTCCAACTCAAAGGGGACAGGCGTAGGCATCATCCTCATCACCCCAGAAAACACCATCCTTGAGCAAGGAATCAGGCTTGGATTTGCAACCTCCAACAACGAAGCAGAGTACGAAGCCCTAATAGCCAGTCTCCAAAAGGCGCAAATTCTGGGAGCAAAACGTTTACAAGTGTTCAGCGATTCTCAACTAGTCTCCAATCAGATAAGTGGAGATTATAACGCGAAGGATGAAAGGATGGCAGCCTACCTCGCCCTAGTGAGGAAACTAATGACGAGATTTAAGGAGATCAACATCCAACAGTTTCCCAGAGGACAAAACAGTCATGTCAATGCCTTAGCAGCCTTAAGCTCGGTAGTCGATTCTAGTCTTAAAAGGGTCATTCCCATTGATTTCCTCACTTGTCCAAGCATTAACCACAATAGCAAGATGCCAAATGTGGAACAAATACTCCAGGTGGGATCAGCCCCCAGCTGGATCGACCCCTTAAGAGACTATTTAAAGGAAGGGCACGCTCCCCGAGGACAAGAAAATCGCCCACCAGATAAGAGTCAAAGTTGCTCACTTTCACTTATCCACAGGAGGCGACTTGTATAAGAAGTCCTTCTCTGGTACCTACCTTAGATGTGTCCACCCAGGCGATGCCGAGCAAGTGCTGCGCGAGCTTCACGAAGGAATCTGTGGAAGTCATGTCGGAGGAAGGTCTCTAGCCTTTCGAGCAATGAAGGAAGGCTATTGGTGGCCATATATGCAAAACGACTCCGCAGTATATGTCCGCAAATGCCCGAAATGACAGCTTCACTCTCCAATGGTCCACCAACCAGCCAGCGACCTAAAATCCCTGACCAGCCCGTGGCCCTTCGCCCAATGGGGGATGGACACCGTGGGACCACTACCCACTGCTACCGGTAATCGTAAATACCTATTGGTTGCAACTGACTACTTCACCAAATGGATCGAGGCAGAACCATTGGCAAACATCCGAGATGCTGACATGATAAGATTCATATGGAGGAATGTAATCACTCGATTCGGAATCCCCAGAACCATCATCACTGATAATGGGACACAATTCGAGAGTGTCCCCTTTTAGGACTTCTGTAACGAGCACGGGATCAGGCACAACTTTAGTTCGGTGGCCTACCCTTAGAGCAATGGCCAAGCAGAAGCTTCCAACAAAGCTGTGATCGATGGATTAAAGAAGCGACTAGAGCAAGACAAGGGCGCATGGGCAACCGAGCTACCCTATGTCCTATGGGCATACCGAACAACTCCTCGGAGAGCAACAGGAGAAACCCCATTTTTGCTAACATATGGCATGGAAGCAGTCATTCCACTAGAAGTGGGCTTGCCAACAATGAGATCTGACCTTGTCGACCAAGTCCAGAATGATGGGGCGTTGCTCGCCGAACTCGACCTAGCCGACGAGCGTAGAGAACTGGCCCAGGTGAAGCTTGCGAGCTATCAGCAACAGCTCGCAAAGAACTCTCATAAAAGGGTTAACCCGAGAAGATTCCAAGTTGGGGACTATGTTCTAAGAAAAGTCCTGGGCAACGCGGTGAAGTCATCAGATGGCAAGCTAGGCCCAAACTGGGAAGGACCGTTTAAAATAACTAAAGATGACCTGCGAGGTGCCTATCATTTGGTAACGATGGAGGGCAGAGAGATACCACAAGCATGGAACGCAGATAATCTCAAGAAATTCTATTTTTAGATTCTCAAGGAATTTTATTGTTGAATCTTTTTCTTGTATTTGTTATGTGAAAGGACAGTTCATTTCCCTTATTACTAATGAAATCAGTAACAGTTGCATTTCATCACACATCTTTTCCAAATCACAGGCACGATGGTCGATATAGCAGGGGAATACCCCTCCTTAGGTCATCGTCATGAAACACAAGAGACCTCTTAGCATTGCCCCTGGAAATATATAAAGCCCTACAGAGGATTCTTAGGCAATGCGACCAGATTTTATACTGGCCATCAAACCTGCTTTGGTTGAGCAAAATCCTGATCGGATGAAGACATCCAATACCAGGTGTGTCCTCGCCAATTGCCCTACTTAGGCCTAAGGGAGTGTGACGACACAACCTAAAAGGTAAAGTGGGGAATAATGGTATTTTGGTATTATACTGGACTGGGGGGACACTTGCATGGCAAAATAAAAAGGATTATCAAGCAGCAAGAATATAAAAAGATTTGATGAACACGTTTAGTCGGCAAAATCGCCCAAAACACGAATTTTTCATTGATCTCTTATATTTACAACAGTGATAATACATGTTTAGTCAGCGAAGCTCGCCCAAAGAATTTACATTATCGAAAAGGACAAAAGAATAACAGCTTGTTATATTTACAAAAAAGATAATACACGTTCAGTCGACGAAGCTCGCCCAAAGCGTTTACATTATCAAAAGAAAAAACTTGTAAAAAATTCAAGGAGTAAGCCTCCAAGCAAGATAGTCTGCCACCCTAGCTCTTCGCCCATCATCAGGAGCAGGGACCAGCTCTTCCACAGCCTCATCCGCATCCAACTCTAACAGTTGCCGAGGAATAGCATCAATAGGGATCCATCTATCATCCCTCCTGAATAGATTGGGCATCAGAGTGGAGGAGGACATCTCGTGACGATACCATAACACTGAGTTCCTCGGGACCTGGAGTTCTTTCAAGGAACTCAACCACCCTCTAATGAAAGAAAGTTCTTCGAACTCGGATAATCTTGTGGGAGCATCTAGCCAGCCTTGGTCATAATCATCAGCCCATGCTTGTCGAGGACCCTTCTTGAATAAATGCCGCAATCGAGTAACGTCCCTTTAAAGCCCAACAGCAGTTACATATGCTCGACGGACATCATCACGGAGCTCTTCTATCTCCTTATCCCGCTGTTCTTCTTTTTCCCTGTTCCTGCCCCTGGTGCTCCTACCAGCTCGCGGGAGGGGAGGACGAGTGGAACCTCGTGGCATAGGAGCATGTCCAGCTCGCGAAGACGAGGAGCCTTGCAGAACCGCTGAAACAGTTCTCGGTGCATGCTCTCTAAGTTACAGGACTTCCCTCCTCAGGTTTTCATTCTCCTGTTGGAGGAATTCCCCAACTTGATTTATCTCGGTGGCCTCTAGCAACCTTGCTCTCAATACATTGACTTCCTCTTGTACAGAAGCACCAATGCCTTCTATCTCCTGGAGCCTGTCCTTCAGCTTAGCCACTAGCTCTGACTGATCCTTATATTTTTGGTTCCTTGACTTAAGAGACTTACAAAGCCTAACAAAGGTCTGACGAACCTGAGGACTGGCATTGGGACCAAGAGTCCTGCCCAATTGAGATGTGGCAGGAATATAGTCTTCTACATCAGTCAAATACAAGACATAAAAGGGCATGGGAAAGAGGAATCAATCAATGCATTGGAAAAAGAAGCCTTTTATTTCATTAATAAAGGTCAAGTACATCGAGCTGGAAATGAAAAAATTACAAGCAAAAGTAAAAAAATAGACCTAAGGGAGGATTAACTAGCAACCTCAGGCTGCCCAGAGATGGCTGGCTTCTTCCCCTTGTCAGCAGCAGCAGAAGCATCCCACTCTATAGAGATGCCCTCATCGGAAGGAGTTGTCTGAGAAGTAAGATCAACACCCTCGATGGCCGGGGCAGGGGCTTCTTCTTCCACGGTTGGCCTTGGACCCAGGTCATGCTCATCGAACAGAGGAGACTCAGCGTCAACACCAGCAGCTAGGAGGGCCTTGTTCCAGCCCTTCTTAAAGTTCAAACGGCTGATATAGCCTATTTGAACTTCGGCGTCTTCATAAGCAGTAGTCCATCCGGAGTTGTATGAGTCCTCCTTCATGGCGGCTACATGGGACTCCTTCTCCTTCATCTGCTCGGTCAGAGCCTTGTTCTCCTCCACAACACCCAGCTTGCTCGAGCAGACTAGGTCATAGGCCTGCCTCAACTCGCCCAGCTCCTTGACCGCAGCGTCCCTCTCTCGGTTAGAATTTTTAAGGGCCATATCAGAAGAGGCACGGGCGGCGTCAGCAGCCTTTAGATCAGCCTCTAACCGAGAACCCCTGACTTCCAGACTGGACTTCTGCTGCTCCAGCTCACCATTCATTCTCACGAACTCGTCGCGAGAACGGTAAAGCACAGCGAAGTCCGTCACAAACTGCCAAAAAGAAAAGAAGAAATCAAGAAGGAGAAATAATTGAAACTTGTTAAGGAATTAAAAAAGGGAGAGAACCTTACCAAAGCTAGTCTCTGGCTAGCTTTAAGGGCTAATTGATCAGACCCCAGTGCCCGCCCTCTGGCGATCTGCAGGAAGAACTGCCCTTTCAAGCAATGCAGGAGCCAGCTGAGGGGAAGTGGCAACCGAGGCCCCCTCGGGCAAAGCTGACACCGGGACCAAGTCTTGCCCAGCCTTCGTCCTCGACTCCATCTTCCTCCTCTCTTCCTCTCTCTCTCTCTCCATCCTCTTCCTCTCCTCCACCTTCTTCTTTTCCTCCACCTTCTTTCTCTCCTCCTTCTTCTTTCTCTCCCTCTCTCTCACCTGCTCTTACTCTCTCTTCTTCCTCTCTTTCTCCTGAGTGGACCGAGAGCCAGTATCCACGGCCCCAGAAGAAGACTTTTGTTTCTTTGACCTCTGTGCAAGAAGCACATGGTCCTCGTCATCATCGTCTCTAATCAGATTCTTCCTTAGAGGCATCTCTTCGACTGAACTACTGGAAGAGCTTGATGATCCTTGAGCTTCAGAATCTTCTTCAGAAGAACTACTACTGTCAGAGCTCCCTCCACCCAAATTGCTTGCAGCTCCCGCAAGTTCACTCTCAGAACTGCTCTCCTCTTCGTCCAACTGGATAGGCTCAGCAGTAGTCTCTCCGAAAGAATCAAACTCTGTAACACTATCCACAGGCCGTGCTATGAAGCTGGAGCCCACGTTCTTGTACTCGAGCAAAAAGGCAGCAGACCTGGGGTGCTCGTCGTAACCCAGAGGCTCCCTGATATTCCAAGCTTTCACCAACTCCAAAATATGGACCTCGCTGAGAGCAGGCTCCAAATTCTTTGTCCTCGCTGTGGAAGAAAAAGCAAAGAAAGGTCAGAAAAGTCACAAGTCAGCAAAGGTTGAAATAACAGTACAATGTCTACCTATATATTCTTCCCCGTAAAAAGGGACAGTGAACCTCTCAGACCTCGACCCATCAAACTGGGGAGGGAACTGCTAATTCCTAACAAGGAAACCCTCTTGCCAGTAGTCCTTATGGGAATCAGGTAAGTTTACTACCAATACCCTATCAGGACTCCTAGATTTGAGGTATAAGACACCTGAGCTAGTTCGAGAGAAGGAATAACAGAAACAGATATCGGTAAGTCCTAACCTAGTACCATACAACTGGTTTATTCTACGGACGACATTTACTATCTTCCACACATTGGGCGAGCACTGTGTGGGAACAATACTGAAATAACCAAAAAAATGCAGAAATAGATCATTAGGGGGGAAAGTGAGTCCCCCTTGGGAGAGAAACAAGACATGGATCCAGTGGGCATCCTCTATATCCCTAACGTTCCTAGGAGGGGAAGCACAACATTCAATATCTACCCATTCAGAAATGTTGTAGAACTTTCTGAACTCAGAGATTGACCTATTTCCAATCTCCGCCATTGAAAAACTCAAAGAAACTCTACAAACCAAAGAGAAAGTGCAGAGAAAGGGCACGAGAAACTTACAAAACAGAAGATTGATTCGAGTGATGAAGAAGCACGAGCTCAAGACGACTAAGATGCAATGGGAATGGGGATTCAGAGAAGAAGGTACGAGGCACTAGAGTTCTCAGAAGAAGGAAAAGTACTGGAAAGGCTGAAACGATGGATGAATAGTGGTTATCCCAACTAGCCTTCAATTCTAATCATAGCGCATGGATAGCGAAGCGGGTGCCGCCAAAGCAACTGCACAGTTTTCGAAGAATCACAAATCAACCATGATGGCTGCTCATTTAAATCCATTGGACCCATAAACATGGCCCAACAAATTTAGGGGCAATTGTGGGTACCCAAAATAAAGAACTATGGGCCTGGACGAGTAGCCCAGTTCTGGCGGCCCAAAGTCCAGGCCCCTCGTCTTTTATAATTGATCCAGCCTCCCCCCGCGATCCCATGAAGGGAAGTTATGGGGGAAATGGAAAACGTGGAGTAACCTATCACCCCCACTCATCTACATGCACATGTATATATTAAACCCTAGGTCCGGGGCAAAAGAACAAGTTGCATTCTCTGTAATCACTCTCCGGAGTATATAGAAATAATATCGACTGTACCACCGTGGACGTAGGCATATCTTGGCTGAACCACGTACATCCTTTGTTGTGTGATTGGCATCTTGTATTCCTTGTTCTCTTCTTGATAATTTTTCTCTCATATTTATTTGTGTTGCATAATAATTTCTTCTACAATATGTATGTATATATGTATATAATGTTAATCATATATAATGTAATTGTCTGTGTCCACAAGCCCAAATTGGGATGAGTAGCTAGTATTCATGCAGTGGGCCCTGACCCATTGCATTGACTAACATTTCAGTTATAATTGTTGGAGTAGCTGCATAAAATGTATTGAGATCTTTGGAGTGCAACTGGGTTTTTATTTTATTTGCTTTAGTAGTTTAGATTTACCTTCCATTCCGTCGCTTTTATTATGAGACTTTCGTTTATGAATTTGGAAGGTCAATCGGTTCCACAGTTGTTCACGATTTTCGTCAGATATTTATAGTTAGAGTATTTCATTTGAGTTTTAAATAAAATTGGAGTTGGATTTATTTTGGAGATTAGTATGGTGAGCGATATTATTGGTTGGATTTTTATATACACGTTGGATTTAGTTGCATTATATATATTGAATTAAAGTTTTATTGTCTCAAAATTCCATCACATGCTGAGATTGGTATTTTATTCAGTAACTCCTGGCTTAGTTTGGCAGTGACCGATGCCAGAATGCGCGGAGTGTTAAAGAGGGGGATGTCTTTTCCTAGTCTTGCAAAGATATGTCGGGATAGATCTCGATGTTATCTGCTATCGATAAGATGTGAACCCTCTAGTTAAGGAGGTGGATCATAAGTGAAGAAAATACTTTAGGTAGGTTTCATCAAAGATGTTAAGTATCCATCGTGGTTAATAGTGTGAACATCTGAAAGAAGTGAAGAATATACTTTGGGTAGGTTTCATCAACACAGATACATACACACGTGATAATTAGACTTTGGAAAGGTAAAATAAAAGAAGAAATGCCTCAAGAGTTAGTAGTGAAGGTGAGTTAATAAAGTTATGTATTAAATTCATTATATTTTTACCGTACTAATTAATTTAAGTGATGTATGACCTTCAAGCTTTTTTATCTACATGATATATTAGACTCAAAACTGAATGATCATTCCTCTCGATATTATGCATATGTATGAACATTTAGTTTAATTTTTACTTATAGAATTTTAACAGGTTGCGTGGTCATCACGCGTATGAATAATAATTATATATAGGGATCGGCACGAGTGAGCGCATATGAATTTTTGTGTTTCATTAAATATAATCATAATGTGAATTACACTAGTAGTCCATGAACTATGCACCTTGTAAAGTTTTCCTAAAAACATTTTTTAACAAATATGTCCCTATATTGTGTTAAATTTGTATAGTGTCCTTTCCATCAATTTTTTAAAATCTAACAGAATTTATCTATGTGACTAGTCAATTTGGATAAAAATTACTAAACCAATTATTTATAAATTGATAATATCTTTTATTTATTTTTTTTCAATAATGAGTTTGTGCTTGGTTCAGAGTTACTTTCGACTTGGGATTTTCAGTATGGATGTGATAAAGTATATTTTGTCAAGATTTACTAGTCGTAAAAACGAATATTGTTAGATATAAAGGAAAGTTTATATATCAGCCACTACTGCAAATTAAAACGTTTGAGGGGGGAAATGTTACGAGGTGGAAAATTCAAGTGCTACTAATGTAATTTAATGTAAAGTATATATGGTAAATATAGTTTTGCCGAATTATCGTACTTAAATTAAGGGATGGTATAATAGCTTTTAGCCGTTGGTAGAAACTTAAAGTATAATTTAGGCCTCTTAAAGCAAGTAATTGAAATTTTCCATCCATTATTATATCTGAAATAGTGGATAATCATTCGCTAGCATTCTTATAAGTTGATTCCGAATAGCTTGTAAATTAAGCTACAAGCATTTGAGTTAGGGGAACAAGCGTCATGATAGCGTGGGATTGATGTCATCATCAACCCCACAAGCAAGGCTTCTCGTGGGTTATGGTAGTGGTGGTGCAGCTATCATCAGACCTTTGAATATGGGAATTAAAATATCACATAATAGAGAGATGGGAAAAAGGCCTAAAAAGGTTAAACAAAGGGGACCAATGTAGCCATGCGTGTGACCACCAAAAGGGTCCGAAAAACCCTTCCCTAAGCTTCCCTACCTAAAGCAAAACAGTACCATCCTCTCTCGGGGAGAGAGAGAGAGAGAAAAATAGAGAGAGAATTTCCCATAGACTGACCTGACGAAAAAGAAAAGAGAGCGTCTCGTACCAAAGCTAGGATAGGAGGAGTTGCACTATAGGGGACATTAGAAATGATATTGTTGGTACTTTAGAATTTAGGGTTTTATTCATACTTTCATGCCAAAGAACTAAAAGCAACAACATGGATCTCTCTCCCTCTCAACTTATCACAAAATTAATATTGTTCTAAAAAGGAAGATAAAAAGGTTAGTACTTAGTAGGCTTGAAGTGTTTTGTTTTGCTTTTTCCAGCCAAGTTTCTTAGTAACTGTGTAATTACCCAGACCATGCTGGCCAAGAAGTTTGAGACAATAAAGTACTTTTTACTTTTTTATTAAACATAAACACACTGCCGTTTAATTGAGGTTTCAAACAAAGTTTTTGGCCCAGTCGTATAAGGTTGTTATTGAAATAGTTTTGGGGATGAATTGAGTTAAATCCCCACTTCGATTCCCGATATTGTCAAAATAATGTTTGATCAGCGAAAGTCACCAACCGCGAATGTGGATTAATGAGGTGCGCTTAAAGCTGCTTCGGACATGACTGGTATGATACCCCAAAAAAATATTGAGGTTTGAAACTTTTTTAAGGCCCAACAACCCAACAAATGCAGAAGGAAGCAGAATGATAGGTTCTTGTATGATCAGAAAAGATATGAAATGTCCACTTTTCCGTTGCAGTTAGGCCTTCTGGAGGATAAAGGTTACCAACCAACCAAGGGCTGCTTCTTGGTTTGTTAATATACACTACTTTTAGCTTTACATGTTTCAACAAAGGAATGACATAGAAAGTTGAATTGGAAAATCAATCTAACAGGAAAGCAAGTGCTTGGAATTTCAGAGTAATGATCTTGCAAACTCGAGTCCACAAAAAGACCTAACTATATGAAAGATCTTCAACCATTGTAACCACTTATGAAGCCTGCACCACTCCGAATCGTGACTGTATATTTCTTCTCTATCAAATGTTGACCTCTGATCATTATAAAGAAGTTATTTGTTGACCTCTGATCATTATAAAGAAGTTATTTTTTATGTTTTTTTGTAGAATGTTTACACCGGAGTAAAAATTTTAAGCCCAAACCGTATTTTGTACACCTGTATATTAATATTAAAAATCTCTAAAAAATTAAGTTATTTTGGGATGAAATTTATGTATTTAGAACTCTCTTCATAGGATCTATTAAAAAAATACTCATTTATGAAATTTAGTTTTGAAGTTTGAAATTTAAAATTTCAAAATTCATTTTCTAACTTATGTTGAGGTTGCCAAATTTCTAGTTGCCAAATCATGTACAAAAAAATTTCAATTCAGTTTCGTAATTAGAAGTTTGCATTGTGAGATTTTGGGAAATCACAATGAAAATTTTCAATTTTTACTTAAATTTTTTCAATATACATGTTAATCTTTTTCATTAATCTTGTACTTTTCAAATGATTATGTAAATATTTATCAAATGAGTTTAATTTAGATGCGAATTTTAATGAAATAGAATTTTATATAAAATTTCGCATTGAGAAATTACAATCCGAAATTTCACATTTCAACTTTCGCAGTGTAATTTTTTTATATTCACAAATTTTGAAGTGAGAAATTTCATATTGAGAATTTTTACATGGAAGTTGTCATAAACTCGCGATAAGGTACTCTCCCACTTGTCAAAGTCATAGGCATGTTGTTAAGGACTCGTTGGAGGGTGACCAGAGTCACAAAGGTGTTGCTGGAGTCTCATGAGAGGGTCATCGGAGCATCGTCAGTAAGTCACTTGGGGGTGTACCACCGGAGGTTTGGCAAAGGGTCATTGCAAATCCGGAGGGGATCAGTTAGAAAGATGAAATAAATTGATTGTGAGTTTTTTTTAAATAAAGGGTACTTAAGCCTATCCTAAAGACTTTGTCATTCTGATTAAACAAGTTTTCACTTGCATGTTGCACATTGGTGAACACTCTCTTTCCTTACCCAACACAAGGGTTCTGCTGAGCCCGCATTAGATTCAAAATGGGACGATAAAAAAAGAATCATACTTTTTAGAAATAAATAATGCCAATTTTTTATTTGATTTTTTCGAAACTCATCGACAGGTTCTCTGGAGACTTATGGGGAGGGAAGGCCGCAACAACCGTTTAACATTTCCAAATTTTTGGAGTCACTGAATTCGAAACATTAGGTGCAGATTAAAGTCGCAAAAGGGGATAAGGAGCTTAGTATGAGTAGGGCAGAAAGTTGGTGTGGTGCTTTTAATTCGTTCGAAGAAAGGGCAGGGTCACGAGACCATTCGAAAGAGAGGGAGGAGGAGATGGGGGAGCGGGGGGGGGGGGGGGGGGGAGTTGGAATAGGGAGGGGTGGGATAGTGACCCAAATGGATGGGTGGAGGAACTAGAAGGGGTTTTTAGTAAGGTTATGGGGCTGAATTACAAAAGGAGAGAGAAAAAGGCAACCTTGTTATTTAAGAGTATAGTAGTCAAGGGAGGGTGGTCAATAAGGAGTCTGGGGGGGGTATGTTCTTTATCGGGGGCTAGAATGAATGATAGTGATCTGGTGAGGTTTCAATACATGTTTGAGGTTAGAGGTAGGGGTGGGAGTGGGGAGCTGGAGGAGGCGAGGGGAAATACAATGATATTTAATGAAGCTTTGCCTGATTTCATGGAATGTAAGGGGATTGAACAATATCGTGAAGTGTGGCATCGTTAGCAAGGCTATCTCGAGATGGAGGTCGGATATTTTATGCCTCCAAGAATCTAAGTTGATACAGGTGGATCAAGAGTTAGCTAAATCTATTTGGGGAGGCAGAAGGGTAGATTGGTGTAGCTTGGATGCAGAGGATGCATCATGGGGAGTGATAATCATGTGGGATTCCAGAGTAGTTGAAAAATTGGAGCACTTGGTGGGTGTCTATTCTATATCATGCCCTTTTAGGAATGTGGATGACATATTCACTTGGGGTTTTTCAAGAGTGTGTGGACCGGTGGAAGATGTTAGTAGATGGGAGCTATGGGATGATTTAGTATGCGTTAGTGGGGTGTGGCGATTTTCATGGTGCATTAGGGGGGTCTTTAATGTGGTGAGACTTGCTTCAGCGAAAAGTGGGGGAGGGAGAACCAGTCGTTATATAAGGGAGTTTGCGGACTTTATAGATGAGATACAGTTGTTGGACCTTCCTTTAGCAGGTGGTGTTTATACGTGGTCTAGTAATAAAGTCACCCCTTCCCTTTCTTTTCAAGACCGTTTTCTAGGTTCTGAGGGTGGGAGGATCATTTCCCTGCGATCATTCAGTCTTGTATTCCTAGGGTTACATCAAAACCCGATTCTCTTATAGTGTATAGGGAGGAGATAAGGGAGGACCCCATTAATATTTGAGAATATGTGGCTAAGAAAAAGAGGATTTCTTCGACCGAGTTAAGGAATGGTGGCAAGGTTATGTGGTGGAGGGTTTTTATAGTTTCATATTGGAAAGAAATCTTGGTATTCTTAAGGAAGATATCAAATGGTGGAACAAAGAGGTGTTCGGAAATGCTAGTGAGACCGCCGCAAGATACTTGAAGGTAATAAATTGTTTGGATGAGAAAGAATGGAGGGACGGGCTTTGAGGGGAGGAGAAGTTGCGAGGGGAGGAGAGAAAATGGGAGATCGGGAGAAGACTGATCCAGAAATAAATCAGTAAACGAAAAAAAATGTAGAACACTGTGGTTGAGAGAGGGTGATAAGGACACTAAATTCTTTCACAAGGTGGCGAATTTTCATCGTCGGTTTAATAATATTCAAAAGATCACGGTGAATGCGGTAGAGTTTGAATAAGTGAGTGAGGATAGGGAGTTATTTCTCAATTTTACTAGGGGCTTTATATGGAGGAGGACGAGTGGTACCCTAATCTGGATGGGGTTGAGATGGGTAGTATTTTAGGGGTTAAGGATAAGATTCTGGAGGGGCCCTACACGGAGGAGGAGGTCATTTAGGTATTGAGTTCGATGTGTGGTGATAAGGCTCCTGACCCAAATAGTTTCACTATCGCTTTCTTTCAGAATTGTTGGCCAGTGGTGAGAGAGAAGGTGATGGGATTTTTGCACGAATTCCATAATATAGGCTCCTTCCTTAGGAGTCTTATTATGACTTTTATTACACTCGTTCTAAAGTTTAGGGGTCCAACCGATGTTTGTAACTATAGACATATAAGCCTAATCGGGAGTGCTTTTAAGATTATGGCTAAAATTTTGTCCATCAGACTCCTAAGGGGTATTTATCCACATATATCTATAGCGAAAAATGCCTTTGTGGGGGGAGGTAAATCGTTGATGCAGTCCTGGTGGTGAATGAGTGTGTGGAGGCAAGGGCTAGGAGTAGAGAGCCTGGGATTATTTACAAGTTAGACATCGAGAAGTTGTATGATCACGTTAGTTGGGGGTTCGTGTTGTACCATATAAAGAGAACGGGTTTCGATGTGAGATGGTTTCGGTGGATTAAGTGTTGCATTCCATCGGTTAGCTTCTCTGTCCTTATTAATGGTTTCTTATGGGTTCTTTTGCACCTCTCGTGACTTGAGACGGGGTAATCCTCTGTCATTTTTTCTCTTAATCTTTTTTATGGAGGCATTTTAGTCGGACGATGGGTCGTGTGGTAGAGGCGGGGTTGATTAGTGTATTCACGATTGAGCATTCGAAAGCGAACCAGGTCAGGATGCCACACATATTATTTATGGATGATGCGATTGTCTTTTGCAAAGCGGAGGAAGAGTAGGTAAGATTCTTAAGGCTTCTATTAATGTGCTTCGAGGAAGTTTTAGGGCTCCATGTGAATTTTGGGGAAGTGTGAGATGATTTCTGTAGGAGGTAGTGAGGACATGGGTCATCTAGTAGGGACTCTTGGCTACATGGTGAATTCTTTCCTTTCTACATATCCTAGGCTTACCTTAAGAGATAAGTACAAATCTAAATATATTTAATAACTATAGAAATAACATTCTAGGACCCCCCAAGTCTCTCCTTAGACTCCTAGCACTTCCCTTTTCCACCGCAAACCTAGGTCGCACTTCGAATACCGATCTAGAGACCATTGGGTGCCCCTCCCATTTGACTCTGGTCAACTCTTTCATCAGATCGAAAGATATTTGAATATTTGAAGGGCTTCGAATACCCTTTCCAACGGTCCTCCTCATGCGTGAACCGGCATAACGGTTCAGACGAACGGACCATTTCACTATCGAGAACTAATTCAGAGGCCATCGGGCGCTCCCGGGCCCCGAATTGACCCCAATCAACTCAACCGTCAAAGAGAAAGCTCTTTGAATCTTCTAAGGGAACTGAAACCCCTTTCCAAAGGTCCATCTCGTGCATCAAACAGCATAACAGTTCGGGCGAACGATCAGTTTTCCCTCGAAAATTGATTTGAAGGCCATCGAGTGCTACTGGACTCTATTTGACCAAAGTCAACTCTTTAGCTCGAAAAAGGCTAAATGAATCTCTAAAGGTCACTAAAAATCCTTTCTAATGATCCACCCCATGCGCTATTCTGACCTACGATACGGACGAACAATTTGTTTTGCTCCGAGAGGTCACCGTGCACTTTCGGGCCCCGATTGACAAAGGTCAACTTTCTGAACCGAGCGAAACTCTTTGGAATGTCTAAGTAAATCTCCTAAAATTTCCAACATTCCACCCTGTGCACGATTCTGACATACCATACGGATGAACAATCTATTTGCATCCGACGATCTCCTGTCCAAAGGACCGACATGCGCTTCCGAGCCACATTTGACCCAAAGTCAACTCCCGGACTCGGGAGAGGTCCAAAGGACTCTTAAAGGCCTCTGAAATAACTTTCTAATGGTATGGCCCATCCATGATTCGGATCAACGATTTGTGCACTATGATCATATTTTTAGAAAAGTCTACACGAGACTGTTAATTGGCAGGTCCTGAACCTTGCCATTCGGCACAGTGTCAAGGGTGACCTATCGATAGTCACCCCCTGGGGTAGGACGATCGGTACACCTCCCCCCCCCCCTTTTACCTATAAATACAGTCCATGACCTCATTCTTAACAGATATCAAACCCATCAGCATCAGTGATCTCAGCAACATTCTCTCGAAGTCAGCAATGTTCCATATGAGAAATTCCATGCAAGCATAAATACCCATCCTTTTCACACCGAATTTGGAAAATATACTTCTCTCTCATCAGCACCCATCAACATCCAAAGGATTTCATCCAAGATCCAAACTCAATCTCCAAAGAAGGTCCAATTCCTTCTCCCTCCCTTTTAATATTTTATTTTTTGCATAAGTTACATTAGACTCATAATCTAGTTTCACTTTAGTTCATACACATTAACATCTACGCTTTTATTAGTATATTGTACATACTTTATTTTTAATAAAAAAACCAAAAATAAATAAAAGAGGGTTACGCCTGTAAATTCCGAACGGATTTATCCACCACACTTTTTTTAAATCAAAAACACATTTTCTACACACACACACACCCTAATAAAATTCCATTCGAATTTATGCGATAAACCCTAACCCTATTCTATATTCGAACTACGTGGACTTTGATGTGTTTATAGGCTACGTAGGCATCTCGGATTAAAACTCGAGACTCGAGTCCAACTTTTCAATTTTCCAATTTCTCTTACTTTTCAAATTTCTCAAAATCCCTCATTTTCATAATTATCATACATATATACATAATAAGCTTGTTCGTGTTTCATCCCACATATATTCTCATTCCCAATAGCGATCAATATCTCGATGAACTCTCATAGTCTATCTTCTACATTATTACTATTTTGGGAATATTCCTGTGGATGACCTCACCGTATCTTTTACATGGAACGGGTCGAACGATTCCAATCTCCATTATATAAACACATGCACACACTTCATGGGGATAAAGGAAAATATTAACATTTTCCCATGAGAGACCGAAAGGGAGGGATGGGTGCCTAACACCTTCCCATTTCGTAAGTTAGCCCCGGGGCCTCTGATCTATTGGTTTCGTATGCATCAGTTTGTCCTTGATGCCACTCTCTCGAAGTGGCAATATATTCTTTTGCCTGTTTTGATAATAATAGGTTAGCGACTCTATCTCTTTACATTCACCCCACACCGACGATGGCTGAAGCCCCCTTTTCAAAGAGAAGGGTGCGAGATCGCAAAGCGGTTCTACCTCGAGGGATCCTCCTCCTTCCCCCTCCGAAATAAATTCGACGACGATCGGGATGGACACAGTGGCGACTCTGCTGGGGACTTTTTTTAAGAGGGATAGACTTTATTTACGTGGGTATTTTACTTTCTTGTATATACCCCTATTCGTATGTTTCCCTTTATTATTCATGTGAACCTCATGCTTATACTACTATTCACACACTTTTAGAGAACTCTCCATGTATACTTCACACCACATGCACCTAGGATCACGTATATCCACATATTGCACATATCACTTAGAAATCCATGCTTAGGTGTCACTAACACACACCTCCACTTGTATATATCCATGCTCACTTATCACACACTCACTTGTAGATAGTTACATATCACTTATCCATGCTTGTTATAGCTTTACTATTAGTACTTGTACCTTGCTCCCTGTTTGGCATAATAAAAAAAAAATGCTCTCCCCATAAGATACTAATAAGAGAATTGTTGATGTAAAAAATTAGATCACTCTAATAATTCATTCACAGATAAATAAATGAGGCAAAAGGTTTTAAAGTGGTTCAGCCTTATAAGAATGGCCTACGTCCACTGTTGTTTTATTGCTGAATGTTTGGGAATTCTCGATTATAAGAAATTCCCTTCTGGATTCTGGGGTCCTCCTCCAATGAGGATTGTACAATGTATTTATAGCCCTGAGGCTGTAATGTGAAAGGGTACTACATTAAATGATATACATATGAAAGGGTAATACATTTAATGCCTTCTTTGCGTGCGCGTCTAAATGATAAGCATTTAATGAGCATTTAAACTGTTGGTATCCTTCTTCGAGGTGCAGCTCGGACAGCCATGAGTTGCTCGGACCGCCTAAGCTTCTCGGTATTTATTAGTTCCTCGGAGAGGCATTATTCCTCGGAGCGTATGAGTTCCTCGGAGTAAGCAGTGTTCCTCGGGGAACTAGTCTTCCTCGTTGCAGTCTTGTTCCTCGGAGCGAGTGGGTTCCTCGGAAGTGTTTGTAGTTGCCATGTAGATAGCCACGTGTCTTCATAGGATTGGTCCACGCCAGTAGATTAAATTTGGTATCAACAGAAGCCCTTTATGTTTCATAGTTCGAAATTTGTGGAGTATGGAACATTCTTTCTCGGAATATGGTAGCTTTAAATAGTCTTCCTGATTTTTAGGAGCATCTCCCTTGTATTTATTTCTCCTTCCAAATTCGTAGAATCATGATTTTTTGGACTTTTTTGCGTGCTTCGATTCCCGCATTACTTTTCGTCTTCTTGGCCGCAGTTGTCCGCTTTGATTCCCGTGCCACTTTTCCCCTTTTTAGCCGTTGTTTTCCGCTTTGTTTCCCGCGCTACTTTTCATCTTTTAATCCGTCGGTAACGTAATCATCCTTTTTGTAATCATTACTTCACCATTTCCCAAGGCAAGGTATTTAACTTCACAGACTCTCCCATCGTCTTCCACCTTTTCAAATTTTCATCTTCGAGTTTTTCATCGTCTCTTCCTACTCTCTTGTGCGTTCATCTTTTCCGTCGTTCGTTGTCAGCAGATCCGTTCTTTCCCTGTAAGATCTTCTTCCTTCATCTTTGTTTTCTTTATTCACCATGGTTTATCCTGTTGAGTCTCTTGAGAAATTTCGTTCTGATTTTTCCATTCCCTCTTGGGTCGTCTTGGAAGAGCTTTCTGAGCCTTCTAATTATTTTAATTTGGCTGAGGGACATTGGTTCCCCAGTCTCTTTTTTGCTGAGTGTGGATTTTCTTTTCCACCAAATCCTCTGTGTCTGGAATTCTGTCAGTACTTTGATGTTGTTCCTGCACGAATAGCCCCCAACACATGGAGAATAGTTAATGGGGTGTATAAATTAAATCAAGTGCATGGAACTCGTATAGGAATTCCAGAAATCATGTACTGCTATAGATGGGCAGTTAATGATAATATTTATTATTTAAAATATAGGTTTATAAATAGAGCCTTAGTAGTCAATCTCCCTGATGCCAATAGGGATTATTTTGAACACGGGGTTGTCGTAAAAAATTGGCAACACCCTCCATTAACCGAAGATGAGGTTTACCAGGGTCCCAGATGCCCTCCTTATGGCAATGGAATAGGTTATTTTTATTTTATTTTATTTATTTTGAAATCATATTTGTTTTGTGTTTGATAAAATGTGTCACTGATAACAATGTTTGTTTATTTGCAGTTAATAGCAAGAGAAAGTGCCCAAAAGAAACAGATGTCAATATAAGGCATTTGGGACTTATCTGGGGTCTGCATCAAAGGGTTGCCGACGAGCACATCAGGTCGGCTTCGTATCTGCTCCAGTACAAGAGCTACACAACCTCCTTCACTGCTCGTCTAGTGATCAGTGAAGCAGAGCCAGTACCAGCCTCTGCAAGTTCTTCGCCTGAATCTCATATTCCTTTGAGCGAAAGGATGAAGAAAAGAAGAACTGCTGCTCTGTTTGAGAAAACTGCCTCCGGTTCTCGGGAGGTAAAAAGGATTAAGACTGATGTCCCAAGGGAGGGGACAAAGAAGACTGATGCAGCTCCTCTAGCTGCTCCTGCTAAAGTCTCCGAGAAGCCCGCAGTGGCTCCGAGCAGGTCTGCTGCTCCTGGAGAGGTGATTGTGATATCACCGACCAAGGATTCATCCTTGGTTGATTCTGTAACTGTTTCCCCGAGGAGGCTGAAGAAAAGCTCCTCGATCAATTTGGTTATCACCACTACTCAGCCCCCAGCTTTTGGGACTGGAGTTCCCAATTTTTTTCCCCCGAGCTCTGACATGAGCTCGGTAAAGTCCTTGACCATTCCCGAGGTTCAAGGTACCGAAGAAAACCTTACTCGGGATATGGTTACCTCATTAGTTGCGCGTCACCTTGCTTCTGTAAGTATCTTTACTTAGAATTTTTTTATATTCCCTTTGTCATTTCTGTTTCTAACTTGCTTTCCTTTTCTGTTCACAGTTGACGAGCTGCTTCAACATAATCCTGAAGAACGATGAAGCAATTAAAGCTTTTTTCTCCTCGTCTAGTGTGGAGGGAGCTCTTGAATAAGCTACCAAGTCCATGGAAGATTCTCTCCAGAAATATGCTGATGATAAAGCTATCTGGGAGAAAAAGCTTGCCTCCTCCGAGCAGGAAAAAGCTCGAGTTGCTGATGCCTCCAAGGAGTTGGAGAAGAAAAAGACTGCCTTAGAGAAGGTAAATGAAGAGCTTGAAGAGAAGCTCAGAGCTGAAGGGGAGCTTTAGAATAAGCTCAAAGTTGCTGAGGAGAGGTTGGACCATCTCCAGGAAGTAGGTCGATAGAAGGAGGAGGTTGAGATCAAACTGAAGAATGCTAAGAACCTTCTTTTCGAGATGCTTTCCTCGGAGAAGCTGAAGAGGAAAGTTGATGTGAAAAAGTCCTTCAGCTCTGGCTGGGATAAGGGATGGAACAAGGGGTGTGCTGCCATGGTATCTCAAGTGGACTATGGCAGTCTAAAGTACTTTAGGGATGGATGGGTCGCTGCCCTTCAGGAAATGAAGGTCGAAGAATCATCCGAGCTCTTCCAGCGACATATCCCTGGTCCCCCTCCTACTCTAGAAGAATTAGAAGAGGATGAAGCTACCTCTGAGGAGTCTTCAATGGTGATAGGAGATCACCCCCAGCCATCCCGTCTGCTGCCGAGCAAGTCTTTTCTTCCTCCGAGTAATAACTGGTGCTCTTCGAACAGCCCACAGTTCCCTCCGATCAACCTTCTTCCTCTTCCCAACCTCCCGAGAAGGTTTTGGGAGATAAGGAAAAGGTGTAGTGTTGTTAGGGCTTACTTTTATATTTTTCTTTCTTTGTAAAATGTAATCTAGTACTTGTAATTCTGAATTTTATGATCTAATAAAACATGAATTTTCTTGCATACTATTATTCATCTTTCATTCATACTCTGCTTATTCTTCTTATTGATGATTGCTTTTCTTTCTCTTCTAGTTTCTGGCCAAGATGGATCTGCTATCTGCCCATGATACAAAGTTGCTGCAACAGTGCAATGAGTACTTTAAGGCTGGTCACACAGACCTGAGTGCTGCACAAGTTGCCGACATCCTTGGCCAGGATGCTTCAGAACAGGCAGTGGAAGCATATCAGTACCTGAAGTGCCTGCTTGATCGAGCGGTAGCCAATAATGTGGCTTACTATAAAATGATCGAGGATCTCCAGTGCACCCTCGAAGACCTTCAGAATCAATGCAAGGAATCAACTACCTTGTTGCATGAGAGTTATGAGAAGAAGTATAAGCTGATCGTTGCTGACAAAGGCTACGAGAAGCTTTTTGCTGGTTATGATGTAAGGGAGAGAACCCTGAGGGGCGAGGTCGAGGAATGCAGAAAGATTGCTGAGCTGCTGGAAAAGGAAAACAACAACTTGCAGAAAGAGCTATCATAGTTGTAGTCTGCAGCCTCTTCTTCAACAGCCCTAATCCCAGTGACTGACGAGGGATTTTCATTCCTAGAAGTGGAGAATGCCAAGTTGAGGGAAGAATTGGATACTTTGAGGAGGTCGGGCCCTTCCACGTCTCCTCGGGGACGAGCAAGAGCAGCTCGGGTTCTTGTCGAGGAACATAGGATAACATCTACCTTAGAGAACCAAGCCTTCCAACTAATGGCGAAGAACCAAGGTTTTCTGACATGTCAAAGAAGATTAGGGACTTGGAAAAACAGCTCTCTGCGCAGAAGTCCGTCTTGGAGAATAAGGAGATTTTCATCAAGAGTCTCCACGAGCAGCTGGAAAGGCTAACATATCAATTCCACAAACAGCCCAGGGAATTCTGGATGGCTGGATACAATGAGGCACTATTCCACTTAGACGATCGTATCCAGAATGCCAACAATGAGGGCTACAAATAAGGTTGGCTGAATGCCTTAGGTGTGTTAAAGCTCGAACAAGGACACTATCTGTGGGACTACCATGATCCTGGGTTTCTCGACTTGTCTGTGCCACCGTACAATTTGGACATGGAATGGATCCCAGCTCGTGCCATTCCTCGGAGCTTAATTTCAAAATACCTCGGTGACTACCATTTACATTCTCAAATTGAGGTATCTCGTCCTGAGCATCTTTTAGATCGACCTTCTGTGATGAACGTCAAGATGCTGAAGGATTTGAACTTCATTAATTCTCCTCAGTCTTTAAATGATTTGCCTGCTGGTGAGGAACCTGCATCAAAAGTTGAGGGGAAAAGACCAGTAGAATAGAAATTTTTGATGCAATAGTTAGCATACATATCAATGTAACTTTAATTTTATCATCAATGTAATTTATTTCGAATTTAATGAAAAACTTTCATTTCTGTTTGCAAATTTTAATTGCTATTGTCTTGTAAATGTCAACACTTTACATTTATGCATATCTGTTAAAAATAACAATATTGTGATGTTCGTCGACCAATTAAAAAGTTACAAGTATCAGTAATGTTGCTCGATCACTTAATAATAAAGTAATGAGTATAAAAATGTTTATAATTTTTTCCAACCAACAAAGGTACTTAAATTGTGCTTATCGACCAACTACGGTTAGTGAGAGTTTATCCCCGACTAATCATACTTGGCAAATTTTTATCTTTTTCATAAAATGTGTCTGACCAACCAAGTTCAATAAATTTTCCTCGTCGAATAACTGTAGTTAGTGGGTTTTTATCCCCGACCAACCATACTTGGTACAGTTTGGAATATTTTCTCCTCGTCGACCAACTATGTTGGTACAGTTTGGAATATTTTCTCCTCATCGACCAACTATGTTGGTACAGTTTGGAATATTTTCTCCTCGTCGACCAACTACGTTGGTACAGTTTGGAATATTTTCTACTTGTCGACCAACTAAGTTGGTACAGTTTGGAATATTTTCTCCTCGTCGACCAACTACTTTGGTACAGTTTGGAATATTTTCTCCTCATCGACCAACTACGTTGGTACAGTTTGGAATATTTTCTCCTCGTCGACCAACTAAGTTGGTACAGTTTTGAATATTTTCTCCTCGTCGACCAACTACGTTGGTACAGTTTGGAATATTTTCTCCTCGTCGACCAACTAAGTTGGTACAGTTTGGAATATTTTCTCCTCGTCGACCAACTACGTTGGTACAATTTGGAATATTTCGTTGAGTAGTCTACCGAGCTTTGCCGAGTAGTGCGTAGCACTAGTATTCCTCGAAAAATTTTTAATAAAAGGAGAGACTTGGGCAGAATATCTTCATTTTATTCATACTAATGGAACTGTGTTACATATACATCATTGATAATACTTGCGCATATGCTCTGCGTTCCATGCATTCTTAAACTCCTCGCCTTCTAAAGTTGTTATTCGATAAGTTCCTGGTCGAACAACTTCTGTAACTCGGTATAGTCCATGCCAGTTTGTCTCCAGTTTGTTATGCTTTTGAATTACTTTCTTTAGCACATAGTCTCCTTCTTTCAAGTCGCACTTCTTCACCCTCTTGTTGTAGAACAAAGTTGTTCGCTGCTGGTATGCAGCATTTCTGATGGATGTTTCTTCTCTAACTTCCTCGAGCATGTCTAAATCCAGTATTCTCATTAAGTCGCTGACAGGGGAATTGAAATTCAGTACCCTGTGTGTTGGGAGGCCCAACTCGGCAGGTATGACAACTTCACTTCCAAACGCCAACATGTATGGTGATTCTCCAGTTCCTACTCGGGGAGTAGTTCGGTAAGCCCAAAGTACTGATTGTAGCTCGTTGATCCAGTTTGCTTTTGCATCATCCAATAGTTTCTTCAAACCGTTCAGCAGCGTTCTGTTTATCACTTCAGTTTGTCCATTGCTTTGAGGATGACCTGGTGCTGAATGAACCTTCAAAATGTTTGACTGATGATAATAGGCGGCAAACTCCCCGTTATCAAATTGTGTCCCATGGTCTGTGATGAAGGCATGAGGGATACAATATCGGCAAATGGTGTTCTTCCAAACAAATTGGTATACCTTCTCGTACGTCATATCAATGAGTGTCTCAGCTTCTACCCACTTAGTAAAATAATCCACTTCGACGACGAGGTACTTGAACCTTCCTCGGGTCATTGGCAATAGTTCAACCAAATCAATTCCCCACATGGCAAATGGCCAAGAGGAAGTTATGGGTGTCAATAATGCTTGTGGAGTTCTTCGGATGGAGGAAAAGCACTGGAATTTGTCACACTACTTGGTATAGGCAATACAATCAGCCCTCATCGTCAGCCAGTAGTATCCCTGCGTCACCATCCTTTGTAAAAGCGTCGGACCTGCTACATGTGCTCCACAATACCCTTCATGGATTTATTGGATTAATTCTTTTACCTCGGAGGGATGTACGCATCTCTGCAAACCTGCCATAATTCCTCGTCTATATAAAACACCATTAGTTAATACATACCGAGCAGCTTTAAACTTCAATTTCTTGGTTGCGATCTTGTCAATTGGTAATTCTCCCTCCTCGATATACGCCCTGATGGGATCCATCCAAGATGGACCTAAATCAAGGGTGATAAAGTTTATCGTCATATCTTCATCTATACTCTGACCAGCTAACACTTCAATTGGGATTGTTCGTCGTAGCTCGGTGCGAGTTGTTGATGCTAGTCGAGCTAGGGCGTCTGCTCTCGCATTCTCCATTCTTGGTATTCTGACCAGATGAATAGCGGAAAATTCTGACACCAGCTCCTTTGCCTTTGCTTGATATCTGATCATTAATTCTCCTCTAACTGCATATACTCCCATCATTTGGTTTACAATCAGTTGAGAGTCATTGAAGATCATAACTTGCTTCGCCTCCATAACTTTTGCCAAATTAAGCCCTGCAATCATGGCCTCATATTCAGCCTCATCGTTGGAAGATTTGAATTGGAAACGCAAGGCATATTCCATGTCGACCTCGTCCGGAGTGCTCAAAACTATCCCCGCACCACATCCTGCATTGCATGATGAGCCATCTATATATAGCCTCCATATAGGTAACTCGTTTTCAAATTTCGAATCAGTCAGAGTTCCTCGACAAAATATTTGCAGCTTATTTTCATCCTCCCGGGATTTTTCTCGCTCCTCGTCGATCATTTTTTCTTGCCCTTTTACCAACCGGAGTTGGTCTGAGCCCGAAGTCAATGATCTTGTAACATCCACTAGCCCTTTTACCAACCGGAGTTGGTCTGAGCTAGTGTTTGTTGATCCTGTAACATCCACAGGTTGATCAGCGAGCAACTCTTGTTCCTCGTCCGGTGTTCCCACAACTATCTCTGCATCACATCCTGTAACATCCACACGCCCTTTTACCAATCGAAATTGGTCTGAGCTTGTGTTTGTTGACCCTGTAACATCCATAGGTTTATCAGCGAGCAACTTTTGCTCCTCGGGGGTATTAGGATAGGTAAACTCCGCTATGAAATCTGCTACAGCCTGCCCTTTTAGTGATGATCTGGGTTCATAAATTATATCATATTCACCGAGTTCTATTGCCTAGTACATCAATCTTCCTAATTTTTCTAGCTTATGCAGGGCTTGCCTCAGGGGTGTATCAGTATATACTGCTATGGTATGAGCCTGGAAATATGTCCTCATTCTCCTACTCTCTTCAATCAGTGCCAGTGCTAATTTCTCCAGCCTTGGATATCTGATCTTTGCTCCTCGAAAGGCCTTACTTGTGTAGTAAATTGGTTTTTGCATTCCATTCTCCACTCTGATCAACGCTGAGCTAACTGCATTCTCGGACACTGCAAGGTACAAATATAATTTTTCTCCCATCACTGGCCTGGACAACAGTGGAGGTGCTCCCAAGTATTTCTTCAAGTCTTGAAAAGACTTCTCACATTCATCATTCCACTCAAAAGTCTTTCTGAGTGTCTTGAAAAATGGGAGACATCTATCAGTTGCTCGCGACACACATCTGTTGAGTGCCGCTACTCGTCCTGTGAGACTCTGTACTTCCTTCTTCGTCGTTGGAGATCGCAACCCTAATAGAGCTTTGATCTTTTTAGGATTTTCTTCAATGCCTCGTTGATTGACAATGTACCCGAGAAACATGCATTCTCGTACTCCAAAGATGCACTTCGTCGGGTTCAACTTCATTTGATATTTATCTACTTGATCAAAAGTCTGACTTAAGTCAAATAGATGATCGGCAGCTTTCTTGCTTTTTTTCAGCATGTCTTCAACATAGACATCCATATTGTCACTGATTTGTTCAGCAAAGACCTTGTTCATCAGCCTCTGTTATGTCGCACCTGCATTTTTCAAACCAAAAGGCATAACATTATAACAATAAGTTCCCCGAGGGGTAATGAAATAAGTACTTTCCCTGTCTTCAGGTTTCATTTTAATTTGATTGTAGCCAGAATAAGCATCCATGAAGCTCAGCAACTCGTGTCCCGAGGTAGCATCCACCAGTTGATCAATTCGGGGCAATGGAAAATGATCCTTTGGGCATGCTGTGTTGAGGTCGGTGAAGTCCACACACATCCTCCACTTGTTGTACTTCTTCTTTACCATTACCACATTGGCTAACCAATCTGGATATTTAACATATTCAATGAAACAAGCTTTCTGGAGCTTCTCGACTTCCTCCTGTATAGCTTGATTCTTCTCGGGACTGAACACTCTTCTTCTCTGCTTCACGGCTTGATTTCCTTATTTACATTGAGCTCGTGACATAAGAAGTTTGGGTCTATCCCAGGCATATCTTCATGGCTCCATGCAAAAGTTTGTCTTCTGCTTCTAAGGAAAGTTATCAATTCCTGTTTTAATGAGGCTTCCAACGATGAACCTATTTGAGTAGTTCGTTCAGGGTGCTCGTCGTCCAGAATGATGTTTTCAGTAGCTTCCACCACTTGACCCTTCACGAGTTGCGACTCATCTCAAGGATCCAATGTTTCAATTTCTGCACCTTCATCCACTTGATAGGTAGTGGTATTTTTCTTTGATTCTTCCAGTTCTTCTTACTCGACGGATGAATAATAGCATTCCCGAGCTACTTTCTGATCACCTTTCACAACTCCTACTCCAAAGTTTGTTGGAAATTTTAGGCATTGATGCACTGTAGACGGTACAGCCTCGAACTTCTTCAATCCTACTCTTCCCTTGATGATATTCTATGATGATTGGACATTCTTATCCATCACAAAGAAATGTATTCTTTCTGTTCGACAAGCAGGCCACGTACCAATGAATATATCCAACTTGATCGTCCCAAGTGGAAATACTTTCTCGCCAGCAAAACCGATGAGGGGTCTGTGGTAAGGCTCTAGTTGAGATAGCTTTAGATTTAAACTATCGAAACACGAGTAGAACATGATGTCTTCCGAGCTACCATTTTCGACTAGTACTCTCCTTCATCCTCATTTTGATCACCAGCGGGTCATCATGAGGATATAGAACACCTGCAAGGTCGTTCTTTGAGAACCCAATGACCAACTTCTCCTTGTTCACCTTTCTCGGGCGATCTTCCTCAGCTAAATTTATTCGCTGAATGTACGAGCAAGCTTGAGCCTCACCGAGGTAAGCTTTTCTCTCTGCAGTAAGGTCTCCTCCTCCTGCATCTCCCCCTGTAATAACATTACAATTAAATGACCCAAAGCGTATCGAAAATACCTCTCGTTCTGGCTGCCTTGGTTTCTTGGGAAGATCGGGGTCATCCTCTGGATCAACTTCATAGTTTCTCTTCTTGTTCTCCTCTGCTCAACGAGGAGATCCAGATCTCTCTCTAGTTCGGTCGTTGTTTCTTCTTTCGCCTCCCCGATCAACATACTTCGCTAGCTTTCCTCGTCGGATGAGTGTTTCAATCTCATTCTGAAGAGCTATGCAATTTTTAGTCATATGGCCATGATCCTTGTGGAACTCGCAATATTTTTCCCTATTCCTCATGTCAGGGTCTACCTTCATTTTCTTTGGCCAGTATAACTCTTCGGTGTTCTTAATTTCTTCCAGGACGTGGTTGATATTGGCCTTCAAAGGTGTGTAATTATCAAATTTCCTCAAGACCTCCCATGACGACCTATTTTTGGATTGTTTGTCACCACCATTGTTCTTGTGTTCTTTCTTCTTAGCCTTATCACCTTCCACCTTGGTTTCTTTAGCATCAATATTCTTCTTCGCAGACATAGCCTCCTCGGCATTCATAATCTTAGACGCTTTTTACATCAGGTCTGACGTGGTTTGAGGTGGATCTTTGGCCAAAGTGTAGTACAACTTGTTCAGCAGTAGTCCACTCATCAAAGCGGTAATCGCTGTCTTCTCCTCATAATCAATTACTTCAAGTTTCTCATTATTAAAATGAGTTATATAATCTCTGATACTCTCCCCAGCTTTTTGTCTAACACTTAACAAATGTTCTACTTTCTTAACTGGCTTTGATCCAAAGCAGAAATTCCCAATGAATAACTCGGCCAGTTGAAGAAAAGTTGAAATCTTACCCCGAGGAAGATTATTATACCATATCTGAGCAGATCCGGTAACAGTTCCCGAGAATGCCCTGCATCTCATCTCGTCTGGGACAACATAGATGTCAGCAGCAGCTTGATATTGTTCTATATGAAGGACAGGGTCAGTCTTCCCATCATACTTGGGAGTCACAACAGGTGCTTTGAACTTTGATGGTGTCGGAAAATCAACAATGTCCTGGACAAAGGGTATTCCTCGAACAAAGGTTCGTTGTAGAGGGTTCTTGGCCTTAGCTATTTCCCCTAATCTATCCTCTAGCCTCTGAATAGATCCTTTCCATGCATCATTTCCTTCCTCAAGCCTATTGGTTCGAGCAACTGATCGCGTTGAAGTAGCTTCCTGGGATTTATCTCGACGAGCAGCTGGTCGATCATGGGATCCATCTTGACGAGCAGCTGGTCGCGATTGGGCAGATCCTTCTCTTAAATATGATGGTCGTCGAAAGATCCTCGACGCTGCATTAAGAGGACTTTTGTTCCTCCTAGGGCCTAATCGATCGAAAGGAGAGGCCCTACTTAATCTTTCCAATACGCTGGCCCTTTCTGGGGAGAGGGTGACACGTTCAGTATCTGTGGCTCGCACTGACGAAGTTCGTCCAGGTTGATAAGAAAAATCGTCAGATTCATCATTGCGATATGAATTAGTACCCCTAGTACGCGAAGAAGGTGCACGTGTATTTCTTTGAATGCTTCGTGGTCCGGAATGGGCTGATGCACCGCCATGGAGGGTTTGGATAAGTTGTCGCATTGTTTCTTGCATGACGGTCTGGCCCTGAGCCAAATTTGCTATTATTCCAGTCAGATCTTGAACAATTGGTGGAGCAGATGGATTTGGAGGGGTTCCAGCGTTTCGATTGCTGGATTCACGAATATCAACCATTAGTAATGGATTATTTTTTATGAGAAAACGATTTTACCAGTCGTTTCCCACAGACGGCGCCAATCTGTTGATGTAAAAAATTAGATCACTCAAATAATTCATTCACAGATAAATAAATGAGACAAAAGGTTTTAAAGTGGTTTAGCCTTATAAGAATGGCCTACGTCCACTGTTGTTTTATTGCTGAATGTTTGGGAATTCTCGATTATAAGAAACTCCCTTCTGGATTCTGGGGTCCTCCTCCAATGAGGATTGTACAATGTATTTATAGCCCTGAGGCTGTAATGTGAAAGGGTACTACATTAAATGATATACATATGAAAGGGTAATACATTTAATGCCTTCTTTGCGTGCGCGTCTAAATGATAAGCATTTAATGAGCATTTAAACTGTTGGTATCCTTCTTCGAGGTGTAGCTCGGACATCTATGAGTTGCTCGGACCGCCTAAGCTTCTCGGTATTTAAGAGTTCCTTGGAGAGGCATTGTTCCTCGGAGCGTATGAGTTCCTCCGAGTAAGCAGTGTTCCTCGGGGAACTAGTCTTCCTCGTTGCAGTCTTGTTCCTCGGAGCGAGTGGGTTCCTCGGAAGTGTTTGTAGTTGCCATGTAGATAGCCACGTGTCTTCATAGGATTGGTCCACGCCAGTAGATTAAATTTGGTATCAACAAGAATCATGCATAATTCACACGACATCACCAAAGAGCATTGTTATTGACCCAAATTTTGTCCCGTAACTGGAGAGTCACTTCGTGATGGGCACTGGTCCGGCAGGGCACAGTTAGCCTAAGCTATATGACTCTCACCTTCCATTGGCCAAGTACCTTCCACGTATATTGAAATGGTTCCCCCCGCGTCATACCGCTTGACCTAAGTCGTGATAGGAGGTATATCGCAGGGAACTCATTCACGTACATCGAGTATATCGAATTTTCTCTCACACGTACCATCCCCACAAGGTATATGGTGAGGAAATTCACGTACACTCAGGTATATCAAAAGTCTTATCCACACGTACTGATAGTCCTCAAAAGCAAGACATATATCGTGGAATTCACACCAAAGGGGGGGAGCCCTTTCCAATTCACCCAACCAACTGCATCCCTGCATATATGTGTCAAGCCTAGGACACACATGTTAGATTATCGGTTTCGACCCGAAACTCAGCCAAAATTTTGAGTTGGCCTGCCACCCAAATTTTCACGTAGTTTTTAAAAGGGGACCCTGCCCGTGAGCCTGGTTACAAGTCCAACCATAACTTTACGTATGTTGCAAACCTAATTTTTTCAGGCTCGGGTCCCATCCGGCATTTCATTTTGCATTTAGGTGAACTTAATACAAGTGATAACCTAATAAACACAATAATCATGATGAGACCCGTCTCTCGTCTTTTCCTCTTTCCTTTTTTCATCAAAAATACTAAAAATATTTTCCCTCCTTTTTCTTAAAAAAAAAAAAGAAAAACAAACATTTTCGTCCTCATCCTTCCCAAGAATGTTAAAAATATTTTCCTCCTTTTCTAAAAATAACAAATTCCCTTCTTCTCTTTCGAAAAATAAATTCCAATTTTTCTCCTTCTCAGGTCGATCACATACCCTTAGCCTGGCTCCCTATTGGCTTTGGTCTTCAGTCGAAGGGCCCTAAAGTTATGTCAGTCCCTTTACTTCCTTCGAGTTCGAGACTCACCCGCCTTCCATGGAGAATACGGATCAAGTGCCGAATGTACGGATCAAGTGCCGAATGTACAGCCGTATCTATTGACAGTTTTGCCTCAGCTCACTGCCAAAATTGACAACCTTCGAATTAAGGTTCATGAAATGCAAAGAAATAGGGTCCCTATCCCCGAAGATCATGAGGTCATTTTTCCTCGCGCCATGGGTTCGCCTACACCCGAGCCTATCTGGGTTCCTGAAGAATACTAGCATGCTCCACGTGATCCTCCTGCTAATGGGCCACCACCAGCCCAACTTTCTATGCAAAACCTTACTCATATCGAGGCTAATTTACCCTTAATTCTTGATCCGAAAGAAGAAGAACTAAATAAGGTCAAGGAAGACCTCAAGATGCTAACCAAGAAATTTGACCAGGTCAGAATCTTTGAGAACTACATGGACTACACCCACATGTCTCCTTATCCTAAAGCTAGGTTACCAGAAAAATTCAAGATGCCTAATATCGAGAAGTTTAGAGGCGGTGGAGCCTCGATCGTTCATCTCTGTAGCTATCATCGAGCCATGACTCTCCTCAGGGCTTCCGAAGAAATAATGGCTCAGTTGTTCCAATAGATTTTGAAAGATAGCGCCCTCCGTTGGTTTTTATACCTTGAATAATCTAGAATTCATAGTTGGGAAGACGTTTCCCATGAGTTCATGTCACGGTACAAGTACAATGAGGATCTAGAGGTTACCCACTGTGATTTAGAGCTACTTAAATAGAATCCTGAGGAATCAGTCAGCAACTTCATAGCAAGATGGAGAGAAAAAGAAACTACTATAACCAATCGGCCTTCCAAAGAAGAACAAGTCAACATTGTGAAGAAGAACTTTATCCCCCATGTTTGAGCAATAATGGGAGGACAATACTACCCGCACTTTCGAGCCCTCTGAGAAGCAGGAGTAGAAATCGAAGAAGGTCTTGCCAAGATGGAAGTTGAACCGAATAAAATCTCTGGACAGTTTGCTCTTATAAGGTTTGAAAAGCTTGTTAATACCCCAATCTCTACAATCAACAACATCTCTCAGCCTACCGCTTAGTGGGCACCGAAAAGTCGCCCAAACGCGATTCGAAAGGAACACACTGAGATTCACGCTCCTCTCTTCAAAGTCTACCAGGCTCTCTTAAATCGAAACCTGATCAAAGCCTTGGACCCTCGTCCATTACTAAATCCACTTCCGAAGAATTTCAAACCTAATGCCCAATGTGACTATCACCAAACTGTTGGCCATACCACCGACCAATGTTTCCATCTTCAAAACACAATCCAAAGCCTAATTGACTGGGGTATCATCGCCCCACCAGTTAATCCTAAACCAAAAACTACCCATGAACCGCTCCCAAATCATGTGAACGCCATCTTCCTAGAAAAAGACACAAAAATTGACCTATCTACCCAAATCATGCCAAGTAAATCACCAGTTATACCCATATACTCTCCTAAACCTCTCCAAACATGCCCACGTTTCCTCTTACACCCTACTAGCCTTGCCAATCAAACCTTATCACTCCTCACTACAGCCAGCATCGCAATCTGTACCCGTTCTGGAGGTAAAGATATGGAATTATCAAAAGTGTTGAACCAACTCCTAGAGTTCGGGCTGAAATTGCCCTCCCAAATGACCATCGACTATCAGAGATTCAGTGGGTTATTCATAGAAGATCAAAAATTGGCCCAAGAGTCAGACAACTAGGTAGTTCCATCCGAAGAAGTTAGTCTAGATGACCTAGTCCAGATCATGGCAGATTTTCTTCGACGAACTAGTGATATTTGTAGCATATTCGAGATGATCGACACTTTAAGATTACAAGGGCACCTGGTCCCCTCAGTCTTGCATTTCCCTGTCAAATGGGGAGAATTATACGAAGAAAGCATTGAAGTTGTAAAGTGTATTGACTTTACATAAAAAGACAATATCGTTGCCACCGGATGGGGAGATGATTCTGAAGACTTAGATGAAGAGAAAGATTCAAGAAAGACTATTCTATTATTCAATCTATGCAGAGTAATATCATTTGAGGAGCCTCTAGGAGAGATCAACTAGGTAGCTAAGCAACCCGATATTGATGAAGAAATAGGGTTTTTATTTTTCCCCTCTTCCATTAACCAGATGACCAGGTCAGGGAGACATCACCAAAATCCAAACTTACGACCATTAATAAGCGATAAAGGGAAAGGTGTTGAGAACCTCCCTATGCTAGAAATGACTGTTAAATAAAGAAAGGTTCTTGATCAACTGAAGAAGACCCAAGTTAACAGCACTCTATGGGTACTTTTCATATCTTCCCAACTGCACCGAAATGCCCTAATCACACTACTCATAGGACCCACAGTTCCTCCCCCAACCACACCAGAAGAAGTAGTGAATCTAGTTGGATCCTTGACCTCTCCTCGAATTATCTCCTTCTTCGAAGAATAAATCCTTAAGACTGGTCCCAACCACAATTATGCACTTAATATCTCTATTTAAGTGGGAAAAACTATCCCCCTCTCACTTGTCGACAACGGATCAACTCTGAATGTGTGCCACTAAAGACCCTCAATTGCTTGGGATTAAAAGTGATCGACCTTGCTCCAACCTCTACTGTCGTATGTGCCTATGCCAACACCCATCGAGAAGTAATGGGATCCATCAAGATTGAAATAAGGGTTGGCCTTATAAATCCTATTATTGAATAACAAGTCATCGATATCCTAGCCTGTTTCAGTCTGTTACTCGGACGATCGTGACTCCAAAGCATCAAAGGGGTGTCTTCTTCCTTGCATCAGAAATTAAAGTTCTTTTCCAATGGATAAGTTATCACCATCTTGGGAGACAGTGAGAACACCGATAATGCAAGCACCAGTAATCTGGTACTCGAGATACAATACGGAGTGAACGATATGCTTCTATCAGGCTTCCAGGTCGAACCAATCCTACTCCTAATAGGGAACGACATCAAAGAGAGGGTTTGTCTGGAATATGAACCTCATGAAAATGTCAATATAATCCAAATGTTCAAAAACATGCACTTCATGAATGAACTGGGGCTAGATCAAAGACAACAAGGGACAACTAAACCTATCATGTTGAATGAGTCATTTCCTCCCTATGGCTTTTTCTATCAACCATAATAATAAGAACTCAGATTGATCCGTCAGCCTAGAGTAAAGAAAAAGTTAGAATGCTCCAAAACTATCTGAGGAGATTCCTTAAATGGCAGATTCATTAAAGAGGGTGAAGATTTCCCCTTCTATGGCATCCTTGGGCCTTAGTATGACCCTATAGACAAGAAGATGAAACCAAGAATGGAGATATTTTTTCAAGACAACTACCCGAGGGCTAAGAGTTCCCAAAATTGTGTATAATCACTCATTGAAGAGTCCATAGTTGATACTAGGGATTATGAGGACAGCGACTTAGAGGATTCTTTCAACTCACTGATACTGGGGCTGACACTCTATATGATCCACTCAGGGACTACATCATCCAATCCATCCTACCTCATCAAAGATGTTGTTATACCTGTTCTCATCTGGCATGCTGCACCTGTGCCACCTGTTGATATTTATCACCTTTCCCCTTTAGTTGTTTCCTCTGACTCTGATGTAATCGAGACCTCCTTTGATGAGATTCTTAATGCTTTTTTTCCTATCAATGAAATAAATGAAGATTTTGAGTATCTTTTTGTGCCTTATATTAATTGTCTTGATTCTAATCAAACTTTTGATGATGGTGACTTTGCAAATGAATAATTCTTAACTGGTCTAAATAAGGTTAATAAAAAATAACATAACCGCTTTCAAGTTAATGAAGATGAAATTATTATTATTAATCTCGGTTCTAGCAAGCAAATGAGAGATATTAGGATAGGGGCTACACTTGATGATCACGAGCACACGTACCTTGAAATACTACTAAGGGAGTTCATGGGTGTCTTCGCATGGTCCTACGATGATATGCCCGACATTAACCTTAAGATGACACAACATGAGATTCCAACTCTCCAAGAATGTAAACCAGTCAAACAGAACCTGCAAAAGCTCCACACCGAATGGTCACTTAAGGTTAAACAGGAAATCATCAAGCAATTAAATGTGGGATTCATTCATGTGATTTAATATCCTACATGGCTAGACAATATTGCACCCATGTCGAAATCAGGAGGGAAGGTCCGCATATGTGTCGACTACCGAGACTTGAACAAGGCCTCTCCGAAGGATGATTAACCGCTACCCAACATCGATATGATTATGGAAAATACAGTTAGTCACTCTCTCAAGTCATTCATCGATGGGTTTATTGAATATAAGTAGATCAAGATGCACCCTGATCATCAAGAAAAAATCGCATTCATCACCTCTTGGGAAAACTTTTGCTATACTGTCATGCCATTTGGTCTTAAAAATGCAGGGGCTACCTACCAAAGGGCTGCCACAACCATTCTGCATGATTTTATACACAAGTTATTCAAGGTCTATGTAGATGACATGATTATCAAGTTCAAGTCTAGAGATAATCATGTTCCCGATCTTCAAAAATTCTTTGAACGACTACGAAAATACTAAATGCGGCTTAACCCACAAAAATGTGTCTTCGACGTTAACAAAGGGAAACTCTTAGGATTCATGGTCGGTGAGAAAGGGATGGAAGCAGATCCTGCTATGCCAAAAGACATACTTGAGATGCCACCTTCCTGAACGGAGAAAGAAGTCCGAGGATTCTTTGGGAAATTACAATACATAAGTCGATTCATCAACCAATTAAATTCCTTATGTGAACCCATCTTCAAAATCTTCCAAAAGGATTCTACCAAGGTGTGTAATGACTATTGACAAGAAGAGTTCGACCGAATTATGTAATACTTATCCCGACATCTGATGCCTATGCCACTACAGCCTGGTCTTCCCTTACTCTTATACCTAACCGTGACCGATACTACAATCGGGGCTCTACTAGATCAATACCTTAAAGAAACCCACAAGGAGAAATTCATCTACTATGCCAGTCAAAATTTGGTCAGTTACGAAGCTAACTACACTACCTTGGAAAAAGCATGTGTCGTTCTTGTCTGGGTTACCCAAAAGTTACAGCACTACACGCTCGCCTTCCCCATCAGACTCGTATCCTGAATGGATCCCATTAAGTGCCTACTCAAAAAGCCCAACCTATCTAACCGAATGGCCTATTGGTTGATGATTCTAGACGATTTTGATATCACCTATGTCACACAGGAAGCCATAAAAGTAAGAGCCATCTCTGACTACCTTGCTAACTACCCGATGGAAGAAGCCGATGTCTGGATTTTTGAATTCCCAGACGAGGATATTCTTTGCTCCTCTTAAGAAGATCTTTGATTGCAAATGTTCTTTGATGGTGCTACCAACAAAAAAGGATATGTCATCAAAAATCTCCTAATTTCCCCTGATGACTCCCACACTCCTATTGCCATAAAATTGGATTTCCCCTGCACTAACAACATGACTGAATACGAGGCATGCATAGTAGGCCTCAAATTTTCCCTTATGAAAGGAACTTTATACCTCGATGTCTACGGGGATTCATCCCTCATCATCGGTCAAGTACTTAGGAAGTGTAAAGTCAAGGATGAGAAACTCTTACCCTTCCATGCCCACCTTGAAGAACTAACTTCCCAATTCTAAGAAATCACCTTCCACTAACTGCCCCGAGCAAAGAATGACCTGGATTATGCCCTTATCACCTTAGCCTCAATGATTAACATACCCGAAGGAATAAGCATAGGCCCCTTCCTTGTCCAGAAATAAGACAAACTAACCCAGTGCTACCACATCGAGCTCTACACGGAGGAAGAACCTGAAATAGCCGACTTCTGGTACTATGATATTTGGCGCCTCCTCAAACATGGTAGGTATCACCAAGGAGCTGACAAGAAGGACCTAACAACTCTCGCACACTGGCCACCCAATATATTGTCTGTGATAAAGCACTGTTTAAGAGAAACTTCGATGGAACCCATTTACACTGCATCACATGGGCTAAAAACGAAAAAATGATGCGGAAAATCCACAGCGGGGAATGCGAACCCCACATGAACGATCATATGCTCGCCAAAAAGATCATTCGATAGGTCTACTACTGGAATATCATGGTTCAGGACTGCATAGCCTACGTTAGAAGATGTCTCAAATGCCAACAGTTCTCCAACCTAGAGTATCTGCCTCCGCGATAATTGTACAACATAACTTTTATCTAGACATTTTACACATGGGGCATCGACATCATAAGGAAAGTTACACTGAAGGCATCTAATAGGCATGAGTTCATCTTAGTCTCTATTGACTACTTCACCAAATGGGTCGAAGCCGAGTCATACGCAGTTCTGAATGCCAAAAAAGTGGCCAAATTCATTAAAAAAATATCATTTGCCGATATGGGGTCCCACACGAGCTGATATCAGATAATGGGTTAGATTTTGAGGCAGAGGTCATAGAAGTGGTCGATGAGTATAGGATTCAAAGACATAAATCCTCTCCATACCGATCTCAAATAAATAGAGCAGTCAAAGAAGCCAATAAGAATCTCAAAGCCATCATCAGCAAGATGACCGACAGTTGTCGTGATTGGACCGACAGGATCCCTTACGCCCTCTGGGGTTACCGCACTTCGGTTCAAACCTCTACTGGGGCTAACCCTTACTCTCTAGTCTATGGCATGGAAGCATTCCTACCCGTGGAGCTAGAAATACCCTCGCTGAGCATCATGGTTGAAAGCAAGGTCAGTGAAGAAGACTGGTACCAAAGTCGTCTTCATGAGTTATCCCTCTTAGACAACAGGAGATTGAAATCTCTCTATAACATATATGGGTACCATCGTCTTATAGTGCGATCATTCAATAAGAGATTCAAGCAAAGCAGTTTCCAAGAAGGGGACTTATCCCTCAAAGAAATAGTAGAGCCTGTCTAGGACCCCAGAGGGAAATTCAAGCCCAATTGGCGTGGCCTCTACATTATAAAAAAGATCATGTCAGGCGGAACCACTATGCTTACCGACCTTGATGGGGAGGAAATGGCGCTTCCAGTTAACCCGCTCGGTGCGCTACGTCTTCTCATCTCCCTTATACTCTAAAACAGAGAAAAAAAATATCTTCTTTTTCCCCTACACAAAACTACGCGGGTCTGATCCTCTAAAAAAAGTTTCAAAAAAATGAATTTCGATTTTTTTTCAAAACCCTCAGAGGTACGTAGGTAGCTCATTCACTTTGCATGAGCCCCCCCTCCCCCCCTTCCATAAAATGCTATTATTTTCTTATCCCCGAGAACGACAATTCATTTTTAACATATACATGAACAAAAGGCTAATGTATGCCTTAGCGATCGGTATAGATAATTCACAATAAAAAAAAAGTCATCAAGAGGCACAACTAGATAATCAAAAATTTATTTATTTCATTATCTAAAATTTTTGTACAATTACATCGGCATTAGGATTCAAACGACTTCCCCTGCCAACATTACACCTACTAAAAAAAACCAGGTAATAAAAAGCCCCACGACTCCTAAAAATCACCCCCCAATTATTCCCATAAAACACAAAACCACACCTATTACAAAAAAGCTTCCCAAATCCCTACCCGCAACTGCCAGAGGAACCAGCACCATCATCACCTGCATCCTATGCTCCCCAAACCTCCCCTTCCTAAATGGATTATCGCAAATGCTCCATAGAGCGATAAGCCCGAACTATCTTGGGGTAGACCACAACGCCTCCCTCTATGGTGTCAGATATGAAAAACCACCTCCGACCAGTCTCCACAGCTAGCATCCTAGCCACTACCTTCTTCCACAACACTTCATCTAGTCCCTAGAGACATGCCAGATTCGCCCTGTAGACTGAGAAGGAAGGGTCGATGGATGACGATTCTCCTACAGAGAACCAAGTAGCATGCGCATACGCTCTGTCAAGTCCTCCACATGAAAGAAGTTCGGTGTCCGTGGTGAAACAATTTTCTCCTAACCATATTGGCGCAGCAGCTACCAAGGAAAGTAGAAATAGGTCTGCCTAAGGCCAACCATTATGCCGTATTGATACTACCCAAGTTCCAGAATGGGCAATAGCTCCCCAACCAAGGAATATACCAGTGTAAGACTCGATCCCCGTTATCTACAAACTAGTTCTCTGAACCCTCAATGTCCATGCATGTACTAATGAAATAACGCGAGAAGAAGTTTGGCACCGTCGAAAAAGGATACTCAGGTGGGACCGCTATACGAAACCTCAATGACAACCACATAAACAACATTATAGGGCTACCCCTCAAAAAGTCAGAACGACCCTCCCACCAGGCATCCAAGCCATTCAAAGTCTCTACCAGTATCACCGTCATAGGATTGTGATGATATGACATCTAGGAAATGATGGCATCCATTTGGGGGTCCACCAGTGTCTCCCCAATCACCAACATAACTTTGGAAACAATGCCTATGATGACGGACCTGGCATATCCAACGTCACCCACATCCTCCGAATGAACGGACTACAGCACCGCCGGAAGGGAAATCATTCCCCCTGTAACCAATGGCCTAGCTACCAAAGCCAAGATATGAAGAAGCCCAACCAGCAGTTCCCTGGGAGAATGGGAAAACTCAAGCAGAGCTGCAGCAATGCTTGGATTTATCCCCATAATGGCAGGAAATTCCTCGTAGGTAGGACAAATCTCATCCAACCCGAAGTGGAAGACATGATCCTCGGGATACCAAAACTCCATAGCCGCCATCAACATGTTCCACTCAATGGGTCAGTTATGCCACAAAAAGCCTCGTCATATATGAAAGGCATCATAATCAATATTGTAAGAACACATTGCTTCCAAGGCTTCGAGGTAGTTGGCGAACTCAATGCTACCAGGTAGAGCCATCTTGCAAGACTAAGAGATAATAAGCAAGTAAGAATGTGAAAAAGAAAGAAAGTGAAAGTATGAGAAGGAAAGCCTCATCCACACCCCCTTTTATACTTGGAAACTCTTAATAAAAAAATAAGGAACCCTGCAGAAATTAGAGTAAAACTTGCCCCACCAAGTACCAAGAAATTGAAGAAAATGCAATCAAAGCCTTGGATTGATTAGACTGGACTGACATGCCATTAGGTAGGACAGAGGTCATGTCAATCGGCAACCCCCTATTTTGGGAAAATTCCTTTTTTCCTCTTTTGTCAAAATCAAAAAAGAAAAAAAACTCAATAAAATAATTTTTATCTTAAGGGAATTCAAGATTTCCTTTATACTTATGCTTTTACTTATCCCATTTTAAAAATAAAGTCCTTCTCAAAAATAAATCTTCAAAATTCTTTTTACGGTCTCAGCAACAAAGTAAAAAAAGCATGTGCATTAATCACTAAACAATAAAATTAACAAAAAACTTCATTCTGCATTTGCATATATTTTGATGTATTACATTAACATTTTACAGGAAAAGCAGAAAAATAGCGAGACTCAGCCCAAATCCAATTTCTCTCTCTCGCTCTCTCTCTCTCTTTCTCTAAGATCCCCCACCCTTACGACTGGCCCTCTTCCCCCTGCGACGAGACGATGTGCCCCAACTTTCAGAGTCAGACCCTTCCTCAGATGATGCAGACAGGACCAAGCAAGACACGAATATGAGCAGTCGTCGAAGATGTCCAGTCCCTGATGTCCTTCAGCTAAGTGGTCAAAACACTGATATACTGCGAGGAATAATGGAAAAGATCAAATCAGTTAAGCATGAGAAAAGAAAGAAATTAAGGAAATAAAAAAAATGACATATCGCAGGCCGAAGGAACTCCTCCGTCAGACCCAACTCCTCTGGGTCCATCAATTGAGGATGATGTTGTAGACGCACAGATCCCCCATCATCTCGCCGAAGGTTATGACTAAGAGAATGCATTCACACAAAATAAGGCTCTGGCATCATCGCTTCCTTCGCTGACATGACCGAACCACCTACACTATGAGAGGACCCCACATGCTGACTCTAGCCTGCTCTCTAGGGAGAGGCATCACATCATAAATGCTAGGGGGCATCAGCAAACTCGAGATGAAGTCCAGATAATCATACATCACCGCTATGTTAGTGTACAGGGAGTATGGATCTCCCATCATCGCAGCCACCTGGGCATCATCAGACATCTCCCATATGTGCCTCATGAACATAGAAGGCCTCATTAGTGGAACCACGACCTCATCCTACATAATCTATCGGACTACCCTCTCCTCGAGATACCAGGAGTAGTCAAACTCATGTGCCTCAAGGCACCGCATTTATGCATGTCCACCCGTCACCCCGGTGTGCTAGATATCTATCCCCCAAGGATAAAAGGTAACCTACAATTCCCAGCCAAAACGAAGGATCAGTATCAATAAAATGGCATCAAGGGAAAAGAACAGTCTCAAGGACAAAAGAATGCTTACCCTCTCGCTTGTCAGGCCATTCAAGACCTGACGCACTGCCTCTGGAGAAGGGTTCTTCTTCGACTGTCGATTAGACCTCCTCCATCAGAACATTTGGCAGAATTTCCCAATGGCATCATCCTTCAAAAAATCAGATGGGTGTTCAACCTAATCACCTCATAGAACCACATCTGCAAAGAACAAGGATCAAGATTCAAGAAATAAAAAAGAAGTGCATGGATGGAAAATGCGAATGCATAAAGGAAAATGCGCAAAATAAATAATACCTCCAGAAGATACGTGGCCCCGGTAAAAGTCAGTCAGTAGCACCGGATGAATGCATCCAAAGAATAATAAAGGGTCGCCAAAGTCAGGCTCCCCCAATCATAGAAGAGGATGTTCGAAAACACCCTCAGAAATGGCAGAAACCCTAAGTGGACGACGTCACCACTCAAGGAAACCTCCCAATATCAACAAAATAAATAAATGGGCCATATGATGCATGTAATTCTCTTCATTATCATCAATCCTCCTCCTCAATAAAATCTCCATAAAAAAAGACAAGCGAATGGAATCTCCAGAAAATACCCCCTCAATGTCACCGAGAGCCGCCGTCATCGCCGCCGTCATCACCCGCAGCGTCCTATCTACCTCAATCTCGACACCCTCACAATCCAGCCCCAGTAACTGTTGAACATTAATAGGAGTCACCGTCATCTCCCTGAAGCCAAAATGTAAGGTTTGAGTAGTGTCCCACCACCCCTTTCCCAAAGTACATAGAATCACAGTCTAGCGGGGCATCTCATCCAAAGCCGACGCTAGCCTCCCAAAACCCATAGAGGACACCATCTTGCGCACCAAAGTAGGAAGGTTCTCCCAAACATCCTTGAGCTCGGTTGCACCACGTGCACGAATAATCGACATGGAGACGTCCGACTGTCAAGAAATGAAGGAAATCCTTGTCAGATTCAGGAAATAAAGAAATATTGTCAAGAAAAGAAAAAAGGAGTACCAAGAGTTATGCAACACTTACATAGCTACCAAGGTTCACCACCCTTGAAGAGTGATGACACGAAGGTTCGCGCAAAAGAGTCTGATCATCCAACACCGGCTCAAATGAGTCAAAAGAGTTATCACTACCCAATGCAAGGGGCACCACAGCCCTCCATGCTAACCCAACCTAGTCATCGGCATTAAGCCATGACATATGGGTCGTACTGCTTGAGAAGTCATCCATTTCAGACATTAGGAGGATTTGCAGAGGTTTATAACAAAAGAAAAGAAGTTAGAAAGCCATGCAAAATGAGGAGAATCATCCCCCTTTTTATAAGAGGCTAAGGGTCATGCTGATCGGCAGTCCCCTCCACCCACCGATCAGCACTGATCCTTTCACCTACTCGAGGTATCCCAAAATCCCATGCCAATGCCGATTGGCACACCTCCATTCATGCCGATCGGCACACCCTTTAAAATTTCGTACAAAAAGTCCAAAAAAATACTAAAAATTCTCGAATAATTCTTGAAAAATTCCTAAAATTGCCAAACCCATTCTAGCACATTGTTCACCAAGGAAAACATTTTTTTACACCCCCATCGGAATTCCATAGAATCAATCTCCCCAAAAACATCTCCAAAGAATGCTCCAGATCTTCCACTGGCTACAGAATCCTTAGATCATTCACTATTCCCCAGCGGAACCTAAAATCCAATCCTCATCCCCACTAGAATCCCCAAATTTCCTGAAGGAGAGGTATACCTCTTTTAGGTCAAAATTGACCTTGATCTTAGATCGTTACCTTAGTTAGGTTAGAATTGACCTCCATCCTCAGTCATCACCTCTCTTAGGTCAGAATTGACATCGATCTTGGATCGTCACATTAGTTAGGTCAAAATTGGCCTCGGTCCTTGGTCGTCACCTCTGTTAGGTCAGAATTGACCTCGATCTTGGATCGTCACCTTTGTTAGGTCAGAATTGACCTCAATCCTTGATCGTCACCTCTTTTAGGTCAAAATTAGCCTCGGTCTTGGATAATCACCTTAATTAGGTCAGAATTGACCTCGGCCCTCGGTCATCACCTCGTTTAGGTCTGAATTAACCTCGGTCTTAGATCTTCACCTTAGTTAGGTCAAAATTGACATCGGTCCTCATTCCTCGCCTTTTTAGGTCAGAACTAACCTCAGTCTTGGATTGTTACCTTAGTTAGGTTAGAAATGATCTCGATCCTCAATCGTCACCTCTCTTAGGTCAGAATTGACCTCAATCTTGGATCGTCACCTTAATTAGGTCAAAATTTAGCTTAGTCCTCAGTCGTCACCTCACTTAGGTCAGAATTGACCTCGGTCTTGGATCATCACCTTAGTTAGGTCAAAATTGACCTCGGTCCTCGGTCGTCACTTCTCTTTGGCCAAAATTGATCTCAGTCTTGGATCATCACCTTAGTTAGGTTAGAAATGATCTCGATCCTCGATCGTGACCTCTCTTAGGTCAGAATTGACCTCAGTCTTGGATCGTCACCTTAATTAGGTCATAATTGACCTCATTCCTCGGTCGTCACTTATTTTAGGTCAGAATTGACCTCGTTCTTAGATCTTCACCCTAGTTAGGTCAGAATTGACCTCGGTCCTCAGTCGTTACCTCTTTTAGGTGAGAATTGATGTAGATCTTGGATTGTTACCTTTATTAGGTCAGAATTGACCTCTATTATCGATCATCACCTCTTTTAGGTCAGAATTGACCTCGATCTTGGATTGTCACCTTAGTTGCATCAGAATTGACCTCGGTCCTCAATCGTCACCTCAATTTGGTCATAATTGACGTTAACCATGGACCGTCACCTTAGTTAGGTCAAAATTGACCTCGATCTTTTGTTATCACCTCTTTCAGGTCAGAATTGACCTCGGTCTTGGATTGTCACCTTAGTTAAGTAAAAATTAACCTTGGTCCTCTGTCGTCACCACTTTTAGGTCAGAATTGACCTCGATCTTGGATCGTCACCTTAGTTAGGTCAAAATCAATCTCGATCCTCGATCGTCACCTCCTTTAGGTCATAATTGACATCGATCTTGGATCTTCACCTTAGGAAGGTAAGAATTAACCTCGGCCCTCATTCCTCGGTCGTCACCTCTCTTAGGTAAGAATTTACCTCAGTCTTAGATCGTCACCTTAGTTAGGTAAAAATTTACCTCAGTCCTCGGTCTCTACCTCTTTTATGTCAAAATTGACCTTCAACTTAGATCGTTACCTTAGTTAGGTCAAAGTTGACCTCGGTCCCTTATCGTCACCTCTTTTAGGTCATCATTGACCTCGTTCTTGGATTATCACCTTAGTTAGGTCAGAATTGACCTCGGTCCTCTATCATCACCTCTTTTAGGTCAGAATTGATCTCGGTCTTAGATCATCACGTTAGTTAGCTCATAATTGTCCTCAGTCCTCAGTCGTTACCTCTTATAGGTCAGAATTGACCTCAGTCTTGGATCGTCACCTTAGTTAGGTAAGAATTGACCTCGAACCTCGGTTGTCACCTCTTTTAGTTTAGAATTGACCTCAGTCTTTGATCGTCACCTTTGTTAGGTTAGAATTGACTTGGTCCTCAATCATCACCTCTTTTAGGTCGGAATTGACCTCGGTCTTGGATCGTCACCTTAGTTAGGTCAAAATGGACCTCGGTCCTCAGTCGTCACCTCTTTTAGGTTAGAATTGACCTCAATCTTGGATTATCATCTTAGTTATGTCATAATTAATCTTGGTCCTCGTTCGTCACCTTAGTTAACTCAAAATTGACCTTGGTCCTCGCTCATCACCCCTTTTAGGTCAGAACTGACCTCGGTTCAAAATTGACCTCGGTCCTTGCTTATTATCGCTTTTAGTTTATAATTGACCTCAATCTTGGTTCCTCACCTTAGTTAGGTCAAAATTGGCATTGGTCCTGGGTCTTCACCTCTTTTATGTTAGAATTGACCACGGACTCGGATTGTCACCTTAGTTTGGTCAGAATTGACCTCGATCCTTGGTCGTTACCTCTTTTATGTTAGAATTGACCTCAATCTTGGATCGTCCCATTTGTTAGGTCATAATTGACCTCAGTCATCACGTCATTTAGGTCATAATTGACCTCGGTCTTGGATCGTCACCTTAGTTACGTCATAATTGACCTCGGTCCTCGATCGTCACCTCTTTAAGGTTAGAATTCACCTCAATTTTGGATCGTCACCTTAGTTAGGTCAAAATTGACCTCGGTCCTCGATCGTCACCTCTCTTAGGTAAGAATTGACCTCGGTCTTGGATCGTCACCTTAGTTAGGTCAGAATTAACATCGGTCCTCGGTCGACACCTCTCTTAGGTCAAAATTGACCTCGATCCTCAGTCGTCACCTCTTTTAGGTCAGAATTGACCTCGACCTTTAATCGTCACCTTTATTAGGTCAGAATTTACCTCGGTCCTCGATCGTCACCTTTTTTAGGTTAGAATTGACCTCGACCCGCTAAATCGGTCATCCACATCCCTTAGGTCCATAAAACTGACCTCCTTTAATCATGTGGTGTCTATTAGGCAGCTATCACTTGTTCCAAGGTCACCCATTGAAGGGTTTCGTAGACACCACATTCTAGGACCACCTAAGTCTCTCCTTAGACTCCTAGCACTTACCCTTTCCACCGTAAACCTAGGTCGCACTCCGAATACCGATGTAGAGTCCATCGGGTGCCCCCGAGCCCCATTTTACTCCGATAAACTCTTTCATCGGAGTAAAAGATATTTGAATCTTTAAAGGACTCCGAATACCCTTTCAAACGGTTTACCCCATGCATAAATTGGCATAACGGTTGAGACGAATGGACCATTTCACTACCGAGAGCTGATTCAAAACCCATCGAGCATTTTCGGGCCCTGAATAGACCCCAATCAACTTCACCATTAGAGAGAAAGCTCTTTGAATCTTCAAAGGGAACATAAACCCCTTTCTAATGGTCCACCCTGTGCGCGAAACAGTATAACTGTTCAGATGAATGATTAATTTTTTCCCAAAAATTAATCTGGAGTCCACTGGGCGCTCATTAACTCCGTTTGACCAAAGTCAACTCTTCATCTCGAATAAGGCTGAATGAATCTCTGAATGACACTGAATATGCTTTGTGAAGATTTTCCCCCATGATTCTGACCTATGATATGGACGAACGATTTGTTTTACTCCGAGAGGTCACCTGCGCTTCCAGACCCCGATTGACTAAGGTCAACTTTTTGAACCGAGAAAAAATCTTTGGAATTTGAAGTACATCTCCTAAAATTTCCAACGGCCTTCCCTGTGCATTATTCCGACTTACCATGCAGACAAACGATCCATTTGCATCTCACGATCTCTTATCCAAAGGACTGGCATGGGCTTTCGAGCCACATTTGACCCAAACTCAACTCCCAGACCAGGGAGCGATCCAAAGGAACCTCAAAGGCCTCTGAAATATGTTTCCAGTGGTATGCCTCGTGTACGATTCAGATCAACAGTTTGTGCGCTATGATCATTTTTCCAGAAAAATCTGCACGAGACTGCCAATTGGCAGGTCCTGAACCCTGCCTATCGGCATAGTGTCAAGGGTGACCTGCCGATAGTCACCCCTTGGGGTAGGCCGATCGGAACCCCCATTTTTCTCTATAAATAAGGCCATGACCTCATTCCCAATGGACAACAAATCCATCAGCATCAGTAATCTCAATAACATTCTCTCGAAGTTAATGAAGTTCCATGTGAGAAATTCCATTCAAGACTAAATACCTATCCTTTTCACACCCAATTTGGAAAATATCCTTCTCTCTAATCAACATCCATCAACATCCAAAGGAGTTCATCCAAGATCCAAGCTCAAGCTCCAAATAAGGTCTAATTACTTCTCCCGCTCTTTTAATATTTTGTTTTCTCTGCATAAGTTACATTAGATTCATAATCTAGTTTCACTTTAGTTCATACACACTAACATCTACACTTTTATTAGTCTATTGCACATACTTTATTTTTCATAAAAAAACACAAAAAGAAATAAAAGAGGGTTACACCCGTAAATTCCGAACGGAATTATCCCCCACACTTTTTTAAAATCAGAAACACATTTTCTACACACACACCTAATAAAATTCCGTTCAAATTTATGGGATAAAACCCAACCCTATTCTATATTCGAACTGCGTGGACTTTGTTGCCTTTATAGGCTACGTAGGCGTCTCGGATTAAAACCCGAGACTCGAGTCCAACTTTTCAATTTTCTAATTTCTCTTATTTTCCAAGTTTCTCAAAATCCCTCGTTTTCATAATTATCATACATATATACATAATAATCTTGTTCGCGTTTCATCCCACATATATTGTCGTTTTCCAATAACGATCAATATCTCGATGAACGCTCATAATCTATCTTCTATATTATTACTATTTTGGGAATATTCCTGTGGATGACCTCACCCTATCTTTTCCATGGTACGGGTCGAACGATTCCAATCTCCATTATATAAACACATGAAAATACTTCACGGGGATAAAAAAAAATATTAACATTTTCCCATGAGAGACCGAAAGGGCGGGATGGGTGCCTAACACCTTCCCATTCTGTAACTTAGCCCCCGAACCTCTGATCTATTGGTTTTGCATGCAGCAGTTTGTCAATGATGCCGCTCTCTCGAAGTGGCAACATATTCTTTTACCCGTTTTGAGCAAAATAGGTTGGTGACTTTTTCTCTTTACTTTCACCCCACACCGACGACGTTCGAAGCCCTATTTTCAAAGAGAAGGGTGCCAGACCGCGATGCAGTTCTTCCTCGAGGGATCCTCCTCGTTCCCCCTCCAGAATGAATGCTGCGCCAACTGGGATGGCCACAGGAACTAGTACTGGAGAGGGTCACAAAGAGACTGGCAGGGTGGAAAAATTGTTACCTATCAAAAGGGGGGAGATTAACTTTGATAAAAAAAAAGCGCATTGTCAAGTACGCTAACTTAGTTCTTATCCAGTTTACCAATCTTTGCTCTATGCGTAAAATTTTAGAGAATATGATGAAAAATTTTCTATGGAGAGGAATGGATGACAACTCTAAATATAGTTTAGTAGTTTGGGAGGATGTGTGCAAGACGATTAAGGAGGGTGGTGCAGGCGTGAAGAATCTTGTGTTATTAAACAAAGAATTGTTAGGAAAATAGTTGTGGTGGTTCTCTCGAGAGTAGGATAAGCTATGGAGGAGAGTCTTGTTAGATAGAGGATTTTACACGCAGATGGGTTAAGGGGCCAGGAGTGGGGCAATACAGCCATGGGACACAGTTATGGAAGCATATATTGTAGGGGTGGTGGGAATTTTACAGATATGTGGAGTTTTATCCCGATAATGGTAATATGATTAAATTTTTTGATTTAAGGGGTACGCAGATGGGTTAGGGGCCAGGAGTGGGGCAATACGGCCATGGGGCAAGGTTATGGAAGCATATTTTGCAGGGGTGGGGGGAATTTTATAGATACATGGAGTTTTATATAGGTAAGGGCAATAGGATTAAATTTTGAAAGGAGAGTGAAAAAGTACTACTTAAGTTGTTTAATTCAAGATTAAATAGTCTAAATGACTCCGAACAGTTTTTCGAAGAAACTATTTTCTTTAAAAAAATAGCTGACACAAGATGTGTATAAAAATAATTATGATCGAGATATTGTAGATATTATGTATCCAAGTTTTGAAAACCAAAACTAAAACCAGATTTTATATCAGCACGCCAATAGAAGGTGATGAGAGGAAGATTAAGTATGCAAGTGCACAAGATTTTAATGTGGTAAAACCCCACCCAACTGGGAAAACATCCACGGCGGTCTCTACACCTCAAAACAAAAATCCACTAAAATAGAGTAACAAATTACAAACTATTTAACAATCTAAACACACAATCAGATCTAATCTAAGTTCCGAAATTATACCAGCTCCTCTGGATTATTATGACTTCTCCCAAGGCTCTGATGTTGTAAATGTTCTCTTAGCTTTGTAACTCCACTCATTTTAGCTTTACGTTGACTCTTAAAGTACAAAATATCTCTACCAACACCTTTTAGTGTTGTAGTGTGAAAGTGTTGTGATGTGATGTGCTTAACACATGCATGCAACTCGCAGACACTTATTACAGACATAATGATTATCAAATTACAAATAGAGTTCTAATATGTAAATGAAATTTCCGAACTCAATTTGATCGAAACTCTCAGACTTTGGATCTTTAATTTTATCCACATATCAAAAGGGAATCTTGCTATATAAAAGAGCCAAGATCCTAGACACTTTCTTTATTCAAAAATATACAGTTATTTCACAAAATGTGAAATATATGAAAGTGTAAATCCCCAATCAAGATCTTAACTAGATCTAAGTCTGGATATTCTCATAAACTGAAATCAGAAATGATTTTGTTGGTTTATGTTTTGAAAGAAACATAAAGATTTAAAAAACAACCGACATAATATTGATTTCTCGAGAGAAGAAATCAAACTCAGAAATATCTACGTGATATGTATCACAAAGTCTTAAATCTCAACTTTTTATGAAAAAAATGAGATCGGAATTACGTGACTTGGTTGGACAAGAGATTAATAACTAGAGAGGATGGATCTTCTAAAAACTCGAACTAACTCAACTCACAGAAAGATTTTCAGGTGAGAATTTCACCGGAGTTGGTTTAGGGTTATATTTTTCTCTCTATTTTTCTTTGTCTCTCTCTCTCCTCTATTTTTTCTCTCAAAGGTGAATTGATCCAAAGATTGTAAAAGTTGCACAAATGGATCTTATTTATATTAGATCACGGAAGGCTTTATAACATTGAACCAAATCAGCAATCAAGACTGAATGTAAAGTATCGAAGTCAAGTTAACGGATGACTACGCATCGATATTAAAAACACTTTGATTGGTTCAAATCAATAACACATGGATCAAGTTAGAAGACATTCAGACCATAGATAAGATTGATCCAACGGTTTACATAAGGTGTCAGTTATGTGAGGGAGAGAAAATGCAGATCCAACCGATATAAGACCAACATGTGTAAGGCTACGATTGACTCAAAACTGCGTGTTTTAGAAGTTTGAAAAAATAAATTTTCCCCCACAATATTATCTAGCACTTTTGGATTCTACCCAAGAAAAGTTTTAGGAACTAAGGGAAATTATAAAACAACCCAAAACATTATAAAATCCAATTTTAAATTTCTAAAAATTATTTTTTTAAAAATTCTAAAAATTATTTAAAATATCCCAAAAATTGTAAAAAATCATTTTGATGGGATTTAACTCACACACACCATATTATGAAGAATGCAATACATAAATGCAATTCTAGGTAAGGTGTTGGTGTTCTACCTTTAGGAACTTTAGAGGAATTCATATGTAGAGTCTGAGGCTCATTGGTAGAGTATGATATGACTCAATTTTATCACTATTTCCAAATTAGACGAGCACCTATATAATATAGGCTCAAGTGAGTAAAATATATACGGTGCTTCAGATAGGTGTGGAAGGGAAGTCCCCCTGGAGCATCAATTCCCAGGGATCTTCAATTTAGCCGGACATAAGAACACATAATAGTTGATTTTTTATTTAGGGTGGGGGATAGAGTAGTGAGGGATCCAAAATTTCAAAGAATGTTGTGGGACTGGTAATTAGAGGAGGGTGAGTTTTTTTTACTGGTTGGGATCGATGCCTTTCCCAACGAGAAAGGAAGACGAGTTGAGATGGGCTCCAGGAAGGAGGGGAAGGTTCACAGTGAAAGAGATCTACTCCGTGTTGAGATGAGACAAGAATAGGGTGGGTTATTTTCCTTAAAAGGAGATTTAGATGGAAACTGCACCGCTAAAAGTCATGTTCTTTATATGTACCATGGCTAGATAGGCGATTTTGACGATCGAGGGATTGCAGAAGAGGAAGCGTCCCATGGCTAGTCGATGTTGGCGTAAGGAGATGGAAGAGACAACCAATCAATCACCTTTTCTTACATTGTTGGGTGATAAGGGGTTTGTGGGATGTCTTCTTCTCCCTTGGACAGATTATGTGGGCCCCAATTTGTGAGGTCATTGTTAGAGTCTTGGAAACCCCAAAGGACTTAAAGGGTATTAGAGAGATATGGATACGGGTCATCCATTGTATTTTCTAGACGATCTAGTGGAAGAGTAACGAGAAATGCTTTGAAGGTAAGGAAGTGTCTCCAGCTAGACTCTGATATCTATTTTTGAGTTCCCAGTTGACCTCGTATAAGGGTGTTCATAACACATCGATTCCGATCTTTTTGGATTTCTGGGCAGATATGAATAGAGCTTTATAGGCGGGGTTGATGTCTTGGAGGAGATTCTTCTGCCCCTCGCCACCTTTTATTTTTCTTTATGCTTGTTTGTATACTCCCTATATATGGGTTCCTCCCTCTTAGCGGTCTTTTTAAATATAATCTTTTAATTATAAAAAATAACCTGGTGTTTGTTTGGAAAATCAGATCAATATGATTTCGGGGAAAAACATTATTATTTTGATCCAATTTGTTTTGAAAAATTGGATTTCCAAAATATTAAAACCTAAAGATGGACATATTATTGCAAAATAAAAATGGGATTGTATTTTAGAATGATTAAAAGATTTAAAAAGAACATACCCTGACTATAAACATAGGTGGGTACATGTTAATATATTATACATGGAAGGTACATTGTAGAATATGTTTGACATGACTAGTTGGTTTTTCCTTATTATTGAGAAAGCATGCTAATGGTGAATGGTGAAAACAAAAGCCAATGTTTATTTATTTATTTTCAAATTAAATAATAAACTTAAACAATTTACACCAAAGTAAAACGTTGCCCTGATTTTAAATAAATTATGATTAAACAGATTAACCAATTTCTTCTTAACTTAAAAATATACCTATGTCAGTGGAGGATAAAATAAGTAAATGAACCCATAACGCCCGATGTATGGGGAAAATCCATAATGGGAAAAACCTCAGATAACCCAGCCATGCAAATTCACTATGATAAAGGATTTACAAAAGTCGACAAATGAGTTACATAATTACTTGATGCCCTCATAAGCCATGATGCATATTCGATATTTAACCTCCTCCATAGTGAGAACGTAGGAATCCACCCACAAAACATCCATAATGTGTAAGTCCGCACATGCCTTGGTATCCAATGAACAACTCAACAACCATTTACATATTGGAACAAGGAATCTATTGCTTCTTAACAGAAACACCACACCACGAAATCCACCATGTATTAACAACAAATACAAAGTTCATCATATGAAACAATTCTCACAAATATTTGGAAAAAAAACTTGGCTGCCCAAAAACCAGATCTCAAAGCCTAATATAATAAATCTTGAATCTAAAATTATTTGGGTGTAAACTAAAGGTTTTAGTTAAATCGGAGAGCTTTTGATAGAGTTTAGGAACACAAAACACAAGAATTTCTCTCTAGATAAAATGTTTCTCCACACTCTTATTTATAGGATGTTTGTTAAAAATGTGATAAAGATCAAAAGCAATTTGAAAAATATCGAATTCTTTAAAAAAATTCCGGCCCGTTCGAACGAAGTATAACTTGTTCAAATGAAGCCATGCAACTCATTCAAACACCTTTCAAATGACATTTCTAATGAGATTCCAGAACACGCCAAAAGTTGGAAAATTGATCTCGTTCGAAGTCCTTTTTATGTTGTTCTAATGAGGTGCATGTGCTCATTCGAACGACTTACCCAATGTTATTCAAACGACCTCACGAAAAAACATTTTCCTTGTAAAAAATATTAAAAGAGATAAAATCATTTTAAAACATTTTAAAAATGATTTTATAAAATCCTAATACCCAGATATAAAATATTCAAAGATCAAAATATGTACGCATCCATATTAGAGAGATCCTCAGAACATGAAGACAAAAATGAGCACGAAATATGACATGATGATGTAGATCTTTTAACTTGATCATTGCATCTTCAAGAAACTACATCAAATGTTTGAAAGGTCAACAACACAAGTCCTAACCTATGACTCAAAGAGTTATGTACAACACCGAATAAAGCCAAACATATAAATTGACTCTGTTAAAAATTTACCCTTATAAATCTTCCCCTTCGTCTATTCCGGGACAAAATAAAAAATAAACTTAGTCCTTACAAATCTCCTCCTTATAGCTCGACCAATTCAGAAACATCGAGTAGCTTTTCTCGATTGAACTTTTTCGCATGTTGCCAACCTTCACACTTAAACACGCTTTCAAATGCAACTTGAATATAACAATAAAAATCTACATATGAATAAACTCTCCCTATGTCTATCGATCTCCTCCTAGAACTAAAGTGAAAGTTACCCTTTTCGTTTAAGAATAAATAAAGAAAGAATGCATAATAAACCATTTATCGCTCATAAAACATATTTCCCCCCAAAAGTGAGAACATATGATACTAGTTGAAATTAAAGAAGAAAGAATAATATTGTGCAATGGTGTAAAGTGGAACAAACACAAGAATAAATCAACCAAATAATGATCGATTAATACCAATATTGATACAATAAATGATACCAACTTGAATAAATAATGAAGGATGAGATACTAATATAAACAAGCAATAAGAGATACCGTTATGATCATATAGCAGGACAATTTGATTCAAAGGTAAATCACATGAAAAACTTGGATTAAATACAAATGCAACGACTCAAAAACAAATGATACAATGAATATAAATATGAAAATATACCAATGACATAAAGGCATATATATATATATATATATAGGTATGAATGGCGACAAAATGACACAAAATACATAAGTATTACACACTACCATAATATCGACGTGTTTAAACATGTTGTATGTGTGAGGGACGTGAACTAGAATTAAAAAAAAAATGATCAAATCACTCATAAATTTCCAAAGAGTTCTATATGGCTTCATTAACTTTATTAAACAAAGATTTAGCCTCACAGTGACAAATAAAGTGAAATCATAACGGACAAACAAACAAAATGCAAACTTGTCTAGAAAATATTGATGATTCTCAAATCATTAGTGTCAAGTAAGAATGAACTAGGACTCATTATACAAATTCATTGATCTTTAACATATAACACCTTTAAATTTTAGATATATCATTTTTTCACTCTCATATATTCAAGATACCAATTCAATTGAAGGTTCAATGAAACAAAATTTGGTATTGGCAATATATATATTTTTTTTGCCTCTCAAAGTTTTAGGCTCTTAACAACGACGTCCTTTCACGCAAGGAAGATTTCTCCCTTCGTAGTCCTTTTCCTTGCACACTCGTATTTTTAATAAAAATCAAACTCGTGAATAATGGTTCCTATATGGAAAAATCACCCAATCAAATATATATATGCAAATGATAATGTTATTAGGATAACATCTCACTTAGCTTATGTAACATATGAAGTTAAAATCCAAATGGGCTTGTGTATGTGTGTACGGAGACATATGCAAAGTAAATTTATTAAGTAAGTCGTTTTCAAACTACTCAATTCAAGAATGATAAAGAACAATTTAATGATTTTAAATCATAATCGAATGCCTTATACACATGAAAACATGAAAGGAAGTTGATTTAAACATACCATTTTTTCATACAAAATGTGTAAATCTAAACCACACATAAACTAAAAATATTTTTGAGTTTTTAAAATGATACCAATTTAACAAAAACAACTCAAAAGACAAATAAAATCTTTTTGTATTCTTCTCAATAAGACTCAAAAAAAGGAAAAAAAATACAAAAAGGATAAACATCATATAACTAGCAAGTGGTTATAGCATGAAGTACAAAAGCTTGTGTCTGAAAACATGCATGCAATTACCGAAGAGATATAGCGTGTAAAGAGTCATGTGCAAGCATGTGAGAATCAACCAGTATAACATTTAGCACCTCCACAATGGATTTCCTAACCTAAATATATGAATACCTAATGCATTGGATTTTGAGAACCATGCCTAGACATCCTAGGACCTCTTCTAAGATCATAACAAACTAAGGTGACCTTTCCTTCCACAATGGGAACATGTGTAGGCAAGAGTAATGTTATCTATGAGTTGACCTTATCTAACGTCCTTGGAACAGGTTGACACTCCAAAATAAACACAAATTTTGACTTTTAATGCAAAATCATTTGAATTATAAAAGCCATTACCAATACTACCAACATTACTTGAGTCTCTCAGATCATCTTTTAACTTCCAAATTTTAGATTCAAGATAAAATTTTGACTCCTCAAACGGTAGGTGCTTCTTAAAATTTTCAATCATTCCTATAAGGTCATTTGGCTACCCCTCAATGAAAGGGAACTTATCCATACAAGTCTTCTTTCGTGCCTGTAAAACATTTAGCAATTTATCATTATAATCAATGGCACATTCATTAACCTAAGAAATTTTAGAGTCTTCTAATTCATTCTCTGAAAACTGGACTCTTTCCTCACTGTCTTCATTAGACACTACTGAGTTTTTAAAATCACAATTTATGTCCATGAGCTTCTCATGAAGGATATCTCTTTGAGTTTAAATAGTTCGCAAAAAGTCAACTTTAACTTTAAAATAATAATAAAAAAATTCTCAAGAAATTTAATTCTTTTTGTAAACTTCAAATTCAAAAAAGTTAATTTTCTAGCATGGTAATGAAGCTAATTAAAATTATCTCAAATATCAAGTTTCTACCATTGCTAAGCGCATCGGACAACTTATCACAATGATGACCTATCGAGAGAAATAAATAAATACAATACATACATACATATATATATATATATATACATATAGAGAGAGAGAGAGAGAGAGATCCAAATAGCACTAAGAAATACGAAAAGACGATTCTATATGATAAGTTAGTGTTCCCACTCTAATAAAGACTTAAGAAAGCTAGCTTAAAGGAAATGCCCACTCTAATACAAATTTGAGAAACCTATCTAAGAGGGAATGTCCAAAACAAAGATAATTTTTATTATTTTTAAATTAAATAGTAAGCTTAAATAATATATCCTAAATTAAAACGTTGCACCGATTTTAAACAAGATGTGATTAAACAGATTAACGAATTCTATCTTAACCTATATATGCATCTAGGTGAATGCATGATCAAATAAGTAAATCAATCAACAATGCCTGATGTATGAGGAATATCCACAATGGGGAAAATCTCGTATTACCCAGCCATGTAAATTAACTATAATAAAGGAATTACAAAAATTGACTAATGACTTCACATTGTCTCAACGCCCTCGCAAGCCATGACACATCTTCAATCTTCAACCTCTCCTCCACAACGACAACGTAGGAATACACCAACATAACCTTCATAATGTGTGAGTCCACACACCTCGGTATCCATCGGACATCTCAACAACCGTCTACGGATTGGAATAGGTAATCCATTGTTTCTTCATCGTACACCACACAACGTAGTCTACCATGTGTAAACAAAAAATTGGGAGTTCTATCGGATGTGGAGAATAAACTTAAGTTCCCATAAACTAAATGTTAAAGCATGATATAATGAGTCTTGGATCTAAAATTATTTGGGTGTAACTAGAAGTTTGGGTAAAATCAAAGATCTTTTGATAGAGTATGGGAACTCAAAACATAAGAATTTTACTCTGAATAAAATGTTTCTTTGCACTCCTATTTATTAGAGGCTTGTTGAAAATAAGATATGGATTAAAAGCAGTTTAGAAATTCTTGAATTCTTTAAAAATTCGTTAGCTCGTTCGAACGAGGTATGTGTCGTTCGAATGAAGCCATGCATCTCATTAGAACACCTTTGAAATGACATTTCTAATGAGATTTCAGAACTGGTCAAAAGTTATCAAAATCGTTCTCGTACAAAGTTATTTTAACGAGGTAAATGTACTCATTCGAACGACATACCCAATATTGGCATTCTAACGACCTTATGAAAACGTATTTTTCTTCTAAATTTTTTATTATAAAAACCTAAAACACAAATATAAAATATCTAAGGATAAAAATATTTACGCATCCATACCTGAGTGATCTTCAGAACATGAAGATTAAAATTATCACAAAAAATGATACGTTGATATAGATATTCTAACTTAGTCATTGTGTCTTCAATGAATCGCATCAAATTCTTGAAAGGTCCACAATAGAAGTCCTAAACTATGACTCAAAGAGTTTTTTCCAATACTAAATAGAGTCAAATTACATACAAAATGACTGTGTTTGAATTTTTTCCTTACAATGAGGTTAATTCTAGGCTTGCAATGATAAATTTTCGAATCGAGTCAATTTGTAAGTATTGTCTTAACTTCATGTTTGGACAAAACTTGTTTGAGTCATAGGTTAGGATTTGAGTTTTGCCTTTTAAAACTATGATGTGTGATTGAAGACCATGTGTTAAAGATAAAGAAAGATCAAGGTCACAGTCAATTGTGTATTGACATTTTGTATTCGACAACTGAGGAATGTCAATGAAGGTATGAATGCATATTTTTGTGTGATCCCTGAATAGGTTTGGGTGTTGTTTTATAAAATTTGTTTGAGCCATTTTCGTAAAATGGAATTTTAAAAGAATTATTTTGGTTTTCGTTCGTCTGAATGAGTTTACTCAGTTTGTTCAAACGAGATCTGAATGTCATTAGAATGACCTTCAAATTAACATCGAATAAGATATTTCTGTTGATAAGAGGTATATTATTTGAAGCTTGTTCAAAGATGGTTCGAATGCGATTAGCGTGTTTGTTCAAATCAGGTTTTTGTTGGATCAAATGAGTTTTTTTTCATTGGAACGAACTATTTTTTCATTCAAATGAGTTTTCTTGTAAAACATATCGCCTCAAAATTCATCTTTTCTATAAATACTTAGGTTTGGCATTGATTTCCTCAAGAGGGTTTTTGTAAAAACTTATTCCCAAGGTTTATCTTGTGCCTCCCAAACCTTTGTTTACACCCAAGTTTCATATCCAAGAATCCTACATCTATCTGTCTACTTAAAATCTCTCATGTTTTACACCATAATAATTTTCTCTTTATACTATGAGCATTTCGAGCGATGGAAACCATGTTTGTGTTGAACGGTGACTCAAATGGTCACCAAACAAGTAAGATTCGTGGGATATCGAGACGTGGGAATGTGCCTATTTTGTGTGGTTATTGGAAGGCATCCAATAGTGATTGTGATGAAGGTTACAATGAATGATGAAGTGCATCAAGTCTACGAGTAAGTGCAAGGTGTTCTTATAGATAGACCTATATCATAATGGACTTGTCTATTTGGTTTTTTAGGTTTTTCCCATTGTAGGTTTTCCTTGTACATCTCCATGTGATGATATACTTATTTTATTCTTGCTTATAGTCACCTAGATATGCCCTTAGGTCAAGAATAAAATTAGCAAAAATGTTTCAGACAACACTGGTGGTTTTATTTGGTGCAAAGTTTATTAAAATTATGATTTTTTTAAATTGGTGGTGTTTCTGTAGCAACCCTAAGGGGCACATAGCTTTCTCAAATTGGTATCAGAGCGGGAATACTAAGTTATCGTGTAGATCCCTATTTTGCATTGTTTTAGGGTTATTTGGATGTTTCTCTCTCCCTCTCTCTCTCTCTCTCTCTCTCTCTCTCTCTCTCTCTCTCTCTCTCTCTCTCGATTTCTTTGTTCTTTTATCGGCGGTTTTACCTAGTAATATGCTATCTAATGTATGTAGAGAAGATGATTTTGATATTCAAGAAGAGTTAAATGATCTTCATAACTATGCTAGAAAATTAACTAAGTTGAATTTAAAGTTTGAAAAAGAATTAGATTTCTTAAAAAATAAAATTTCTGTTTTAAAGCTAAAATTGATTCTTTGAGAATTATTCAAACTCAAAGAGGTATACTTGTTGAGAATCTCATGGACATGAATCGTGATTTTAAAACTTTATAAGCGACTAAAAAGGAGATTAAGGATAGAGTAAGGTACTTAGATAATGAATTAGAGAACTTTAATTTTTTTGGGTTAATGCTCGTGCCATTAAAGTAAATTTTAAATTGATAGCACGGGGAAAGTCTCTTAGGATAAGTTTGCTTTCATTGAGGGGGAGTGAGATAACTTTCTAGATGTTATTAAAATTTTGAAGGAGTCCCTTATGTTTAAAGAATATAATTCTTTGTTTGAGTATAAGATTTTGAGGTTAAAATATGATTTGAAAGACTCAAGTAGTATCGGTACTAGCTTCGATTATTCGAGTTCTTTCACCGTTAAAGCTAAGACCAATGTTTATTTTAGATTGTCAACAGTTGACCTGGACGGTAGAAAAGGTCAACCCATAGGTAAAATTCCTTGTGTTTCCACATGTTCGAATTGTGGTAGGAGGTCACATTAGGATTTTGTATGATATTAGAAAAGGTCCTAGGAGGTATAGATTCTATGTCACTATGGTTCACAAAATTCAAGGTGTTAAGTATTCATCTATTTGGGTTAGTAAATCAGTCTTCGAGGCATTAGATGTTAGACTGATTGGTTCTCCAATGCTTGCACATAACTTTTCACTTGTTATATCATATGGGTGATTACGATTAAATGTTTTTCATACACTAGTTTTGTGATTTACATTATATGTTATTGCTAGTATTATGATGTGTTCATCTTTTATATTTTTATTTTCAAATGTTTTGGGTCTTAAAGAGAAAAATACAAAAAGATTTTATTTGTCTTTTGAGTTTATTTTTTTAAAATTGGTATTACTTTTAAATATGTTTTATAAACTCAAAAAAGATTTATGTATATGTGTACTTTAGTTTAACACATATTGTGTGATATATTAGTGCATTTGAATCCCATTCCTTCCATGTATCCATGAAATTGGGACGTTTGATTTTGATTGTTAATGCTTGTATTATTCTTAATTATGCTTACATGAAGTAGTTTGAAATTGATTTTCATTATGCATTCACTTTGAATATGCCTCCTCACACATTTTGCACGAGCTCTTTTGAGTTTTAAATTCATTTGTCACATGAGCTAATTGATGTTTTATCCCAATAATCTTATCAAATACATAAAAAAAATACCGCGGGGGATTTTTTTCGTGTAAAAACCATTTCCTATGATTTTGTTTGATATTTTTGAAAAATATCAATTCACATGGGAAATGGGTACAACTATCAATATTTTTTAGGGTATTTAGTTGAAGATTAATGGGTTTGAACAATGAATCCTAGTTGAGCTTAATTTTTTTTTTATGCTATTGATTCGAGAATCTTCAAAATTTCTTGGCAAGTGTGCATGGTGTTTGTTTTTCCTTTTAAGTTCTTGATTTGACATGTGAGTCTAAATCTAATGTTGATAAATTATTGCGGCCAAATAGATCTACTCATCATTTTCTCTTATTTCTAGTTCACGCCCCTTTACTTCGTACCACCGTGTTTAGACACACTGATACTATGCGAGCATGGAAAGCTTAATTTTTTGTGTTTTTCATGATCGCTTATAACTATATATACTTGTTCTTTAATAGTATTTGTGTGGTGATATATATATGGTATGGTTTTTTTTTAGTATTTGTGTTTTTATATAATTCATACTTACCTTATGTTTAATCTTTGATTTATATTGGCATGTGTTATGATCATCTTGGTATCTTATACTTCAATCCTTGCATCTTAGTAGATATCATTTGTTCATAGTTTGGATTATTTGTACTTGTGTTGCCGATCTGTTTGTCGTTGCATGACTTACTTCACACTACCCCCTGATATATTTTTTTTCCTTTATGATTGCCATTCCTCCCTTAGCGGAGATTTGATTTTATTAGATACAAATGTATTATTACTGCACACCTTATTTTTGTCTATTCTTAAATAAAAAAGAGATAAATGATATCTAACTCTTTATGTGTAGGGGAGATCTTTAACATAGGGGGACGCATCTTTTCTTCGGTAGAGATGTTTAGACAAAGGGTGAGAGTTTTTTATATGAAGTTTATATATAATTATATTCTCTTTTCATTTGAAGGTGTGTTTAAGTGTGCAGGTTAACAACGATATGATAAAGGGTTTCGCGCAAGCAGAGCTACTTAAGTTTGTGTCGATCAAGCGTCTATAACTTTTTTTTTAAGTTTAAGAATTCAGTCTTAGTGATCTTGACGGCCCAATAGTTTTTCATTTTAAGTTTTGTTAGGGAATAGCCAAATGGGGAGATTTGTAAGAACAAATTTCATAATCGAGTCAATTTGTAAGTAG
>OX422209.1:257507053-257594553 GCA_949130495.1 Sambucus nigra
TATTGATTGGTCAATTTATTAATTTAAAATCCTTAATTATGTGCCTAGTCATCATTCCTTTACATCTTCCACAAAGATGTAACTTAGGGTTAAAATTGCACAATTTCTAAACCTCATAGTTAATATTGCAAATTTTGAAACTTTGGGTCTAAAATCGAAAACCACCTCAAACTTCAAGGCTAATTTTTCATTACCCCCTTTTAAAAATATATTATGTGCATGAAATATAAAGTGATTTTATTTCCCAGAGACCAAAAATTAATTTCTCTTATATGTTACAACTGTAGAGCAAACAATTTACCAAGAAAATTTCTCACACAAGGCCAAATGTAAACAGGGGGGGGGGGGGGGGGATTAGCTTGCTATTTTTTTTACCTTCATTTTGTTATGACCTCCCGCATAAACCTACTATTGTTTTTTTACTTCAAAAATTCACCTTAAAATTATATTAATAAAAATAATTATTTGTACAGCACATTTGCAAATATATTGCACTTTTAAAACCGCAGTTGGAAACTGCATTTTTATGATAAATTTTCATTTATCAACTACATTTTTATATTATATTAAGGACGATATTAATTAGTGATTAAGGATTGAACTAAAAATGTTGTTCACAACTATGATTTCAATTGAAATCATATTTGAAAATGATGTTTTTAATTGAAATTGCGATTATGAACCATGCTTTGGTGATAATTATTTTTGTAAATAACAAATTAAGGACTATTTGGTCCCACCTAAATGAGAAACATGTTGGTAGAATAATTTTTTAATTTGGAATGTACATGAAAATTACACATCACTTATTAAGGTGGATGTGTTGTCAAATAAATCCCTACTTTCATATTTTTAGACAAGTAGTTGGCATAAAATTAGTCTTTTTAAACTTGTAGGGGTTTATTTTTTAACTTAACAAATCTAGATTCGATTTTTACAAACATATGTTTTTTAATTTGATGTTGATTTTTTTAATTTCAGTGTTGAATGCCTATAAATATGATAGAATGGCCCTCCATAACCATCACTTACAATAATTATAAGGGACAAAGATCTGACAAGAAGGAAAAACAACCGCAGAAGGCACCTCCATGATACCTTCTAGTGTTACAACGAGTAGGCATTTGGAAGGGAAAATGAACTCTTTTTCCATATTATTCTCGAACCTACAGGGAAGGTGCATAAGGCATTGAGAGAAAAGGAATTCAGAAATGTTGTAGGCCCTCTCCACCCCATATAGGAGTTCCCCCGTCAATGCCTTGAAGAGCCCGACTACGATGATGATTTCAACAAATAAACATGGACAACGGTCATCGACTACACGCATTTGGAGCCATAAATATGCGTTCCAATATCCTTTATGCAGATATGAAGTCTCTCGTTTGGTAGACAGAAGGTTGAACATGTAAGTATTTTACTATATTATATTATCATTGTTTGTGATTAATATATATTATAACATAAAATGTATTATAAATAGGTCATATCCATATTCACATCAGTGTGCCCAAATACACTGGGTGACTTAGCCGTAGAGATGAAGGATCCAATCGGTACCCTTAACAGCTCCATTCATCACAAGGTTTTTTTTTCCTAATTGCAAGTGGGGGTGAAAAATTGAGGTTGAGAATGTCTTGATTATAAATTAAAAAACTTCATATATTCAAGTCGAGTAGGACTGCCCAATATATTAGCATCACCAAACAAACATCAACAAAGTTCTTCGGGAGAAAATGAGGGTCGTGCAGTGATAGGCACCCAAAAGTGTTAAAATTACTCCCCAAACAAACAGGTTTTAATAACTACTTCTGGGTAAAACTGGCCTAATGAATGTATTTGTTCATCTTGTAGGTCAATTTGCATTTGTAGTTTCAAATGCATTATATCAAGGCAAATGTGACTATGATGCAGCCAAACAAGCCTAAATCCTATCCCGTTACCAAATATCCAGAACACAATCATATCCAAAACCTGGTGTAATTCCCCGTAGGCGTATTGTATTTGTATTATGATTTTATATGTATTATTTTGAAGGCTTTTATACATTTTTAGTATTTTATTTGTGTGCAAATCATTTTATTTATAATAGTATTTAGGTTTTCTATATTAGTGTTGTACCATAAATATGGTGTGTTTGGATAACCAATTAGTACGCGATAGTTGGCTTTCTCCAAGAACAGAAGGAGGTCGGCTCAGACCTAGTCTGGTCGACCCTATATTATCCGATCGTCCTCAGTGTGATAGGAAGTGAGTTTAGCCCCTGGCTTACGAGCCACTGACGATGTTAATTAATATTGAGCACAAGTGGATATCAACTAGTGGAACGATGTCACCAGCACTCAACAGCTAAGGATGGGGTATTTAAGGTTTACTATTCTCCCATTATTGAGGGGAAACGTGTACCCATCCCACTTTTCCATAAAGACATGTAAAAATTTGTACCCGTCTAATCTATAAAGGCAGGGCACCTATCATCCAAAGTTCTTTTTGTCTCCACTACTTTCTCTCACTCTAGGCCCACATGTGGCATGTATAAATATGGTGTATGGTCCCCCTCATAAAGGTGGGATCGAGAGATTAGTTTTCTAATATTATGCTTCCAATTTCTAGAATGATCTAGAGAGCTTGTAATTATCCATCCATTCATGGATATTTCAAACTGAATCTAATACAAATTACTACTGTAGTTGTGGACATAGGCACCGCACCGAGTCGAACCACGTAAGCCAAATTTCCATCTTTTTTTCTCTCATCTTTTCTCTATTATACTTACTCTAAATAAGCATTTTTATGATTATTCTCTCGTTATTTGTAATGAATCTAAGATTAGCATATTTAGCTAAGATATAAACTTATAAACTGGTTTTATGCATTAACAGATTGACACTGACTGTGGGAAAGTATTAACAAGCCTGTTGTTGCTTTCTACTAATATTTTTTCTTACTACTTCAGGATCCTCAGTCCCTCTTAACACTCTGTTTCATCGATTTCCATCCCATTGGTTATAAACACTCTTCCAATCCTAAGTTAACTCCAAATCCATAACTCGACGTACTTCCTTCTACCTATAGTCTATTCTTCCACACAACTCTTGTTATTGCTCTATTTTCTGGGCTATGATACTATAAAAATGGGTGAATATCCAGAGAGTAGCAGGGTTTTCGAAGAAGCTTCGCCTTCTAAGTTCATAGACACTAATAGTATGCAATGAATACTACGACATGTGTCTAAAGGCTAGGAGTCTATCTAGGAAAGTGTCAGGCAATTGATGCAAAGCATCCTGACTAGACAAAGGAGGATGGAAGAAAATTTAGCTACCCCAACAGGGGTGAAAACCTCGAACGAAGGTAGAAATTTCCTCCCTCGGAACCACACTTAGATAGGAGGCAGATGTACCAAAAGAATATAGTAGAAAATCCCAAATAATTAGACTGGGGCTCACACGGGGAAGCGTGATGGTCCATACAGAATGGATTCGAGGGAGATGATAAGACTTATATATTGGGACCATATCTACCATCTGAATAAGTGGATATGATAATGACTATGCTAATTCTTTAGAGCGTCGAAGTGTTTTGGAAAGGTTGAGAAAAGGGTCTCCATTTAACCGTTTGGGGCCAAGGGAAGAAATAACACACCAACGTAAGGGGATAAAAGAGTATAGAGATAAAACCAAAAGCGTTGAACTTTCACAAAGGTCAAGACCAAGTGTTTGATGGTCGAATAAATCCAAGCAGACTTCCCAGGAAAGAGATGGACGACCAAGCCTACGGAGAAAACTTCTCCAAAAGAGAGCTCAAAGATTCAACCTACCAAATGGACTTTAACAGAAGATAGCTCAGTAATTAGTATAGCCAATGAGATTATTGACATACCTAAATCCTTATTTAGACAGGAAAAATAATTTCGTGATCTCGAGCAAATGAGAAAATTATTCAAAAATGGGCAGCTAGTGTAATGAAGTTTTGAAAAAAAAATCGGCTTGATAACTATTCTTAGACAGCTCATCATGTACCAATGATAGTGGAGCAAGTGTAACAGTGGCAACACTATACGGATGTTATGTGGAATATGCCATAAGATTCCACTTCGATTACTCTAATAATAAGGTAGAGTATGAGGCACTCATTGCTGGTCAGGGACTGGCATCATCGCTTGGTTCCCAACAGTTATCAGCCCACAGTGTCTCCCAACTCATAGTTAACCAAGTCTTCAAATTTTAAGATGCGTAGAAAGAATCAAAGATAAACTACTTGGCAAAGGAAAAAGCATTGTTATCAATATTCTCGATTGTTCAGATGGTCTATGTGGCCATCCCTCTCGTGGGATTTTCCCTCCCATCTTGGGGGTGCTTCAGTGGTCGTACACACATGGTTGGAGCGGGGGGAGAAGGTATGTATCCTTTTCCAAGAACCCTTCGATCATTGTCGATGTGGGGTGATGTAAAGAGATGGAGTCACCAGCCTATTTTACACAAAGCAGGCAAAGAACATGTCATCGCCTTGAGAGAGCAGCATCAAAGACAAACTGATGCTTACAAAACCTATAGTTCAGAGGTTCAGGGACTAAGTTACAGAATGGGAAGGTGTTAGGCACCCATCCCTCCCTTTATCTCTCTCATAGGCTTATGTTACTATTTTCTTAATTTTTTCATGAAATGTTGTGCTTGTATATATAAAATGGAGATCAGAATCGCTTGACTCATATCATGGAAAAGATAGAGTGAGGTCATCCAAAGGAATGTTCCCAAAATAATAATTAGAAAATATGATGTATGTGCTTATCGAGATATTGATCGTTATAATAGAATGACAATATTTTTTAGATAAGACGCACAAGTATGAATCATAAGCATGATATATAGATAAAATAGGAAAAAGATGAAAATAGGAAAATTGGACTCGAGTCTCAGGTTTTAGCTCGAAATGCCTACGTAGCCTATGAAGGCATCAAAATCCATGTAGTTCGCATGCGGCGCAAGGGTGGGTTTTATCCAATAGATTCATAAGGGATTTTATTATATGTGTGTGTGTGTGTGTGTGTGTAGAAAATATATTTTAGTTTTGAAAAGATCATCATCATCATCCTTGCCTTAATCCCATCATATGAGGTTGGCCACATGGATTCACCTTTTCCATTCTAATCTATTACATGCATTATTATCATTTAAGTTTAATTCCTTAAGGTCTCTCCTGATGATTTCTTCCCATGATAGCTTAGGGCGATCTCTTTTTCTTTTACCTTCTATTTCCAAAAATATTCCTATTGTTATAGGGGCTTCTATGAGTATACTCAACACATGTCCATACCACCTAACTCTACTTTCTCTTCATTTATCGTTAATTGAAACTACTCCTAACTTTTATCTCACGTATTAGTCTTTAATTTTATCATTTCTAGTAATGCCTATCATCCACCGGAGTATCCTCATCTCACTAACATAGAGACTTTGTTCATATTTCTTCTTTAATGCCAAACACTATATTCCATACGAGGTCTCTAGCATAACAACTGTTGTATAAAATTTTCCTTGTAATTTATTAGTTATCTTCTTATCGCGTAATACTCCACTCGATTGTCTCCATTTCATCGAAACAGTTGATATTCTACTTGTAACAACCTCGTCAATATCCTCATTACTTTGTAACATTTAAACTAAATAATGAAATTTATTAGTTTGGTTTGTCACTTTTGCTTCAGTCTTCAACATTATTGTACTCGGCACCTCATTATTAAATTTACATTCCATAAATTTCGTTTTACTTCTACTGATTTTTTATCCCTTAGACTCTAAGGCTTTTCTCCAAGTATCCACTCTCATCACTAAGCTTTCCTTTGAAGTGTCTATTAAAACTATATCATCCACAAACAACATACACCATTGGACATCTTCTTCTATGTCTTTAGTAATCTCATCGAAAAGTACAACAAATAAATAAGGACTTAAGGCCGATCCTTGATGTAAACCCACTTTAATCACACAGTCATTAGTTTCTCCACATATAGTCCTTATTTTAGTCTTTGTGTTATCAAACATATCTTCAATAACTTTAATATAACTCATAGGGATTATTTTCCTCCTTAAAGCCCACCAACTTATATCCCTAGGTACTCTATCATAAGCCTTTTCTAAATCTATAAATACCATATATAAGTTTTTATTCTTACTTCTACATTTCTTCATTAACTGTCTTAATAAGTAAATAGCTTCCATGATGGATCTCCCTGGCATAAATCCAAATTAATTTTTCAAGATAGTTGACTAATTTCTTAATCTTTGTTCTATAACCTTTTCCCATAATTTCATAGTGTGATCATCAGTTTGATTCCTCTATAATCATCGCAGGTTTATATATCCCCTTTATTTTTATATAACAGAATTATGGTGATTTTCCTCCACTTATCTGATATGTTTCCTTCTCTTAAATTTTTATTAAACAATTATGTTAACCATTCTACCCCTAGACTTCTAAGGGTTCGCCACACCTCTATGGGTATTTTATACGGATCAACCGTTTTATTCTTTCCCATTTTCCTTATTAATATGAGCTGCCTACGTACCTCTAAGGGTTTTGAAAAAAATTCAGAGTTACATTTTTCGAAGTAAAAAGGAATTTTAGAGGACCAGGCCCCGCGTAGTTTTGAATAGAGGGACATAAAGATTTTTTTAAAATAAAAGGGAGATGAGAGGAGTCGTAGCGTGTTGAGATTTTGGACCAGGGGTATAATTTCTTGAGACGGTCCAGGTTAATCAGATGTGCCATCTCTTCTCCATCAAGGTCAGTGAGCATAGCGATGCTACCAGACAAGATCTTCTTCATGATCCAGGGGCCATTCCAGTTTGGCTTGAACTTCCCTATGGGGTCCCAGACGGGTTCTACGATTTCTTTAAGGGATAAACCACCTTCTCGGATACCACAGTCCTTGACTCTCCTATTAAATGATCGCTCTATCTGGCGATGGTATCCCTATACGTGATATAGGACTTTTAGCCTCCTTTCCTCTAAGGTTGACAACTCTTCAAGACGACTCTGATGTCAATCTTCTTCGTTGATTTTTTTCTCAAGCATGAGGCATAGTGAAGGTATTTCTAGTTCAATGGGTAGTATGGATTCCATTTCATATACCAAAGAGTAAGGGGTATCCCCAATAGATTCTCAAACTGAAGTGCGGTAGCCTCAAATGGCGTAAGGGATCTGATTAACCCAATCTCGATAACTTTCGGTCATCTTACTCATGATTGCTTTGAGGTTCTTATTGGCGGCTTCAACTGCACCGTTGGTTTGTGTTTGGTAGAGAGAAGATTTGTGTCTCTGAATCCATATTCGTCAACTAATTTTGTGAATTCGGCCTCAGAATGTAACCCATTGTCCGACACTAGCTCGTGTGGAACCCCATATTAGCCGATGATATTTTTTCTAATGAACCTGGACACCATTTTGGCATTCAACATGGCGTATGACTCGGCTTCGACCCATTTGGTGAAGTAATCAATGGAAACCAGGATGAACTCGTTCCCATTGGAGGCTTTTGGTGTAACCTTCCCTATGATATCAATGCCCTATATGGAGAATGGCCAGGGAGAGGTCATATTGCATAATTCCCGTGGGGGTAAGTGCTGGAGATTGGAAAATTGTTAGCATTTAAGGCATCTCCAAACATAGATGGTGCAATCCTGAACTATGGTGGTCCAATAGCCATATCGAATAATCTTCTTGGCTAGCTTATGGCCATTCATGTGGGGTACGCATTCCCTGCTGTGAATCTTTTACATCATCTCTTTAATGTCATCCCCCGTAATGCAGTGTAGATGGGTTCTATCAAAGTTTATCTTGAATAGTGATTTATTACAGATAATGTACTGGACATCTATCTTACAGAGGGTTGCTCGGTCTTTATTGCTAGAATCTTTGGGGTACCTACCGTGCTTGAGGAGGGGCCAAATGTCATAGTACCCGGACTTAGCCATATCAGGATCTTCTTCTGTGATGAGCTCGATGTGGTAGTAGTGGGTTGGTTTAGTTTTCTTTTGGACAAGGAAGGGGGACATCGTTATTCCCTCAGGCATGTCAACCATGGAGGCTAAAGTATAAAGGTCATCGACTAAGCTATTACTTGCCCGAGGCAAGTAATGGAAGATAATATCTTGGAATTGAGGGGCCATCCCTTCTAGGTGGGCATGGAAGGATAGGATCTTCTCATCCTTGACTTATCATCTTCTAAGGACCTGGTCGATGATGAGAGTGAATCCCCTTAGACATATAGGCATTGAATTACTTTCTTGAGAATGACTTCAAGGCTTACAATACACGCCTCATATTCGGTCATGTTATTGGTGCAGCAAAATTCTAGCTTGATGGCCATGAGAATATGAGAATCATCAGGGGCAATCAGGAGTATCCCAATGCCATAACCTTTCTTATTGGTAGCGCCATCAAAGAACATTTGCCACCAAAGGTCTTCTTGGGAGGTAAAAAGGATATCTTCGTCCAGGAATTCGGTGATCCAAACATCACCTTCTTCTATTGGGTAGTCAACAAGGTAGTCAGAGATGTCTCCCCCTTTCATGGCTTTCTGCATGACATAAAAAATATCGAACTAGGCTACCAGCATTAACCATCGAGCCATTATTCTAGTTATCTCGATCAAGTATTTGATAAGATCCATTCGAAACACGAGCCTGATGGGAAAAGCGAGCATGTAGTGTCGTAATTTTTTAGTGACCCAAATAAAGTCGACACATGCTTTCTCCAAGGTAGTGTAGCTGACTTCCTACCCACCCAACTTATGACTGGCATAGTAGATGGCCCTCTCTTTGCGGGATTCCTCAAGGTATTGGGCTAATAATTCCCCAGCTACGATGTCTGTTATGGTCAGTATAGAAGTAGAGGGAGACTCAGCTGTGGTGGCATGAGTACCAGAGGTTGGGTTAGATACTGCTTGATTTGGTCGAAGGCTTCCTAACAGACTTCATTCTAGAATTTAGTTGAATCCTTTTGGAGGAGTTTGAATATGGGTTCACAAATAAAAGTCAACTAGCTGATGAACCGGCTGATATATTGTAATTTTCCTCGGAATCCTCGGACTTCCTTTTCCATTTGGGTTGGTGGCATTTTGAGTATGTCATTTAATTTTGCAAGATCTGCTTTAATCCCCTTCTCGTTAACCATGAATCCCCAAATATTTCCTTTGGTGACGCCAAAGACACATTTATGTGGGTTAAGTCGCATCTGGTATTGCCGCAGTCATTCGAACAACTTCTGGAGAGTGAGAACCTAACCTTCCCGAGTTTTAGACTTGATTATAATATCATCCATATAGACCTCGACTTCTTTGTGTATTGAACCATGCAAGATGGTTATGGAGGCCATATAGCAGGTAGCCCCTACATTTTTTAGACCAAACAGCATAACGGTGTAACAAAAGGTTCCAAAAAGGGTGATGAATGCATTTTTTTTCTTGATGACCAGGGTGCATCTTAATTTGATTGTATCCGTCAAACCCATCAACGAATGACTAGATATATTCTCCATAATCATTTCGATATTGGGTAGAAGATAATAGTAATTTGGAGAGGCCTTGTTCAAATCTTGATAGTCAACGCGTATGCAAACCTTTCCTCCTGATTTTAGCATAGGCACGATGTTGACTAACCATGTGGGATATTCAATCACTCGGATGAAGCCTACGTTCAACTGTTTGACCATATCTTCCTTAACCTTGAGTGACCATTTGGTGCTGAGCTTTCATAGCTTCTATATGACTAGTTCACATTCTGGGAGCATTGGAATCTTGTGCTGAGCTATTTATGGATCAACATCGGGTATGTCATCGGAGGACCATGCAAAGACTTCCATAAATTCCATCAGTAGTTCATCGAGTTGCGCACACTCATGCGCGTCAAGGGTGGAACCTCTCTTAATCTCGCACAGTTGACTACTAGAATCGAGATTAATAACAACGATTTCATCTTTATTAATTTGAACGCAATTATGTTGTTTGTTATTAACTTTATTAAGATTACTTTAAGGATTATTCTTTTGTAAAATGATCATCATCAAGTGTTTTATTAGAATCAAGACAATTAATGTAAAGCATAATAAGATACTCAAAATCTTCGTTTATTTCATTCTTGGAAAAAATGGCATTGAGAAATTCATCAAAGGAGGTCTCGATTACATTGTGATGAGAACAAGGAAGAACAACTGGAATAACAACAAAAGAAGAAGAAATGGGATAAACATCTAGGTTGGGGTGCATTTCAGTGGGTGGAACTGGTATAACATTCCAGTTGAGGAGGGATGCATCATCAACTTTGATCATGATGGATGGATTCCATGATGGCTGAGTGGATCATGAAGATTGTTATCTCTAGTGTCTGCAAGTTGAACGAATCCTCGGAGTCACTTCCCTCGAAATCATCGGTAATAGTTGTGGTCTTTTCAACAAGAGGTTGCACATTATTCTTGGAACTTTCGACCCATGAGTAACTATCTTAGAAGAAGATCTCCATTCCTGTATTTATCTCCTTATCTACATGATCATACCACGGTTTAAGAAAGCCATAAAAGTGAAAATCTTCACACTCTTTAATTAATCTCCCATTCATGGAATCCCCTAAGACAGTCTTGGTACTTTATATCCTTCTCTTTAACTGAGGTTGATGGAGCATATTAAGTTCCTGTAATGATGATTGATAACCTAGGCCACATGGAGGAAGGACTTATTCAACACAATGGGTTCGATTGTCCCTGCTCTCGTCATCCCAGCCCTTGTTCGAGCATAAAATGAATATTTTTGAACACCTGTATCATATTGACATTATCGTGAGGGTTGTGCTCTGGACATACTCTATCTTTGAAATCATCCCCTACTGGGAGCGAAAGTGGTTCAATTTGAAAACCTGACAGAAGCATACCATTCACCCCATATTGTATCTCTATTATCGAATTACGGATGCTTGCACTCTCAGTGTTATCACCGTCGCCCAAGATGTTGAAGACCCTCCCTTTGGCAAAGAGCTTCAATTTTTTTATGCACATAGGAAGACATTCCCTTGATACTGTGGAGCCACGGTCTTCCAAGCAATACTTTGAAACAAGCCGGTATATCGATGACTTAGAATTCAATAATGAGATTTATAGGGCCAACCCATATTATAAGCTTTATGAATCCCATAACTTCTTGATAAGTATTTTCGTAAGCACGCACCACGGAGGAAGTTGGAACAAGGTCGCTTACTTTTAGTTCCAAGTAGTTAAGGGTTCTTAACGGACAAACATTAAGTGTTGACCCGTTGTCGATAAGAGAAAGAAGTACTATTTTTTCCATGACCTTGGCAGAGATATTGAGAGCATAGTTGTGATTTGACAAAACTTAGGTATTTATTCCTCGGAGAAGGAGAGCATTCTAGTAGAGGTTAGAGACTCGACCAAGTTCACGTCTTCTTTCGGAGTGGTAGACGGAGGGACTATGGGCCCGATAATCATTTTAATTAAGGCATTTTGGTGCAGTTGGGAAGACATAAAGAGTCCCCATATAGTAATGTTATCCTGAGTTTTCTTCAACTAATCGAGGATCTTGCTCTCCTCGAGGGTCATTTTCGGCATATGGAGTTTCTCCATACCTTTTCCTTTATCCGTTCTTATTGATTGAGGGTTCGGAATTTGGTAATGCCTCCCAGATCTAGTTGTATGGTTGACAGAAGAGGGGGGAAATTGAAACCTTGTTTCTTTATCTATCTCGATTTTTTCAGGCACTTTGTTAATCTCCTAGCAGATCTTCAAACGATATCATTCCACATATAATGACTACTGGGCTAGTCTTTTTTGGGCTTTGCTCTTCATTTGAACTACCGAATTCTTCCCCCCATCCGGTGGCAACAATGTCATCCTTCCATGATAACTCAATGCATTCTACAACCTCAACGACCTCTTCGTATAGATCCTCCCACTCAACGGGGAGATGCATAAGTGAAGGTACAAAGATCCCTTATAGTTTCAAAGCATCAAGTAATTAAGATATACTACAAATTTCACTAGTTTATTAGAATAAGTTTGCCATAATCTGAACGACATCATCTAAGTTAACTTCGTCGGTGGTTACTACCCAATTATCTGACTTGCAAGAAAACCTTCGAGCTTTCATGAATAGTGCACTAAATTTTTGGCAGTCAATGGTAATTTTTTAGGGCAATTTCATCCCTAACTCTAGGAGATGGTTTAATACCGCTGGCAATTCCATATCCTTCAATTCGAATAGGGTAAGAACGATAATACATGATCTCGTAAGAAGTGAAAGAGACTGATCATCAAAATAGGTAGGGGTAGGAGAAAATATGAGAAAACCTTGAGGGGTTTAGGCGAATATACGGGTATGATGGGTGATTTACTCAATACAATCTAGGTAGACGGGTCAAATTCTGGGTCTTCTTCTAGGAAGATAGCATTTGTATGGTTTAGAAGTGGATTATGAGTTGTGTTGGTTTTAGGATTGGTTGGTGAGGCGATAACATCCCGATTAATTAGACCTTGGATTACATTTTGAAGATGGAAGCACTGATCCATGGTATGGTTGACATTTTGATGGAAATCACAATGGGCGTCGAATTTGAAATTTTTGGGAAGTGGGTTTGGTAATGGGTGAGGGTCCAATGGCTTAATAGGATTTCATCTCAAAAGGGTTGGGTAGACTTTGGAGAGCGGAGCATGAAGATTAGTGTATTCCTTTATAACTGCGTTAGGGAATCATTCTAGTGCCCATGAAGGCAGGCTGAGAGATGTTATTGATGGTTAAAACTATTGTATTACTAGGCTTTTCACACTTTATGGGAGTGAACTGTTCGGATACTTTCTTTGCCTCAGCTTCTGTCCTACCAGAACTTTCTTCGATTTACACTCCTTCTTACAAGAGGGCTCGGAAATGGGGGTAATACTCTCCTCCCATCATTTCTCGGACATGGGGTAAGATGTTCTTCTTCACAATACTGACATGTTCCTCTTTAGAAGGCTGTTTGGTCAGGGTGGCCGCTTTCTCTCTCTACATTGCTATGAAATTACTGACGATTTCCCAGGATTCTGCTTGAGAAGTTCAAAATCAGGGCGTGTAACCTCCAATTCCTCGTTGTACTTGTACTGTGACATGAATTCATAGGCAACATCCTCGTAACTACGAATTCGAGATTCTTAGAGGGATAGGAACCAGCGAAAAGCATTATTCTTCAAAGTCTGTTGGAACATTTGAGACATTATTTCCTCGGAGGCACCTAGGAGAGTCATGGATCGATGGTAAATTCAGAGATGAACAATTGGGGGCGCTCTACCCGCTAACTTCTCAATGTTGGGCATCTTGAACTTTTTCGGTAGCCTTGCTTTAGAGTAGGGACATATAGGTGTAATCCATGAAGTTCCCTGAGATTCGAACTTGGTCAAAATTCTTGGTCAACAACTTAAGGTCCTCCTTGACCTTATTAAACTCTTCTTCCTTTGGATTAATGGTCATGGGAAGGTTAGCCCCTGGATGATCAAGATTCGGCATAGGGATCTGAGCTGGTAGTGTCTCATTGGCAGGAGGGGCATGTGGAGCATGCTGATACTCTTCTGGGATCCAAATAGGCTCAGGTCTGGGTGGACCTATAGCTTGAGGGAACAGGACCTCGGGCTCTATAGGAATAGGGACCTGGTTTTACTGCATCTCATGAACCTCGGTTTGAAGGTTGTCAATCTTGGAAGTAAGTTGGACTAGGATCGTCATCAAATTCGGTGCACATTCGGTACATGGTCTGCATTCTCCATGGAGATTGGGTGAGAGTGGATTCTGGACTCAGAGGAAGTAGAGAGAGAACTGATGTAGCTTCGGGGAAGTTCGACGGAAGATTGAAGTCAATACGGAGCTAGGCCAAGGGCTAGGTATGCGATCTACCTGAGAAGGAAAAATAATCCGAATCTATTTTTCAAAGAGTTGGGGGGGGATGTTTTTGATAATTTATTTTGGAAAGGGAAGGTCAAAATATTTTTGTTATTTTTTAATAAAAGGAGGAAAAATGCTTTTGGTATTTTGAAGGGGGGGGGGGGATGTTTTTGACACTTTTGTAACGAAATAGGGAAAAACGAGAGAAGTGTCTTAGGATTATTATTATTATTATTATTATTATTATTATTATTATTATTATTATTATTTTTATTATTATTATTATTATTAATATTAATATTAATATTAATATTAATATTATTATTATTATTATTATTATTATTATTATTATGTTATCACTTGTAATAGGTTTACCTAAATGAGAAAGAAATGCAGGAGGGACCCGAGCTTAGGAAAACTGGGTTTGAAAAATATGCAAAATGCGGTTTGACTTGTTGTGAGGCTCATGGACAGGGTCCTATTTTGGAAAAAAATAAAATCTCACGAAAATTTGTGCGACATGTCGACCCAACATTTCGCCAGAGTTTTGAGTAGTAACCGGGAAACTAAATATGAGTGATCTAGGTTTGATGTCTATATGAGGGTATACATTTATTGGGTTAGTAAAAAGGCTCTCCCCTTTGTCATGACTTCCACGATATACGTCTTGCTTTTTAGGGCAATCGGTACTTATGAACAAGCCATTTGATATACGTGAGTGTACGTGAATTGCCTCACTATATACCCCGTGGGGATAGTACGTGTGAGAGCGAATTCGATATACTTGACGTACGCGAACGACTTCCTTACTACATACCTTCCATCATGACTTTGGTCAAGAAGTACGATGCGGGGGGAACCGTTCGATATACGTTGAAGGTACTTGGCCAATGGAAGGTGAGAGTCATATTGCTTAGGCTCACTGCGACTTGCCGGACCTATACTCATCAAAAGTGACCACCTAATTACGGGGTAAAATATGGTCAGTAGCCATGCTCTTTGGTGATGTAATGTGAAAAATGCATGATTCTTGATTAGTATATTATGGAGAGAGTATTTTATTTGGCATGATGAGCACTATACTAATAGGGAAGAATGTACAAGTATCATGAAAAGTAAATCTAGCATGGAGCATGAAGATTACATTAAGCATGGATATGTGAGAGTGAGTGATGTGGGAATATATATGAGTGAGTGTGTGGTAGTGAACCTAATCATGTATTAACTACAAGTGTGTGATAAGTGTGAATGAGCATGGATATATATAACTGTGATGAGTGGAGGCCTATTCTGGTGACACCTAAGCGTGGATATTCTAAGTGGTGTGTGAAACATGTGGATATAGGTGATCCTACGTGTAAGTAGTGTGAAGTGTACATGGATATTATTGACAAGTGTGTGAGGAGTAATATAAGCATGAGGTAGATATATGCGAAAAATAATAGAGGAGAAAAAGGAAACATACAGGTAGGTGCATACGCACACAAGTAGAAAATGATAACACCCATGTAAACGGAGTCTAGTCCTCTTAAGTCAGTCCCCAGAAGAGTCTCCATTGTGGTCATCCCTCCCATGGGCTTTTCCCTTCCGTCTCCGTGGGTGCTTCAGGCACTCGCGTGTGCGTGGTTGAAGGGGGAAATGGTCTCGCGCCCTATTCCAATAACGCTTCGGCCATCGTCGTTGTGGGGTGATGTAAAGAGATAGATTCGCCAGCCTATTTTTCACAAAATAGGAAAAAGAACATGTCTTCGCCTCGAGAGAGCGGTATCAAAGACAAAATGATGCTTATGAAACCAATAGTCCAAAGGTTAAGGGACTAGGTTACGGAATGGGAAGGTGTTAGGCACCCATCCCACCCTTAGATCACTCATGGGATTATGTTACTATTTCCTTAATTTTACCGTGAAATGTGTGCGCGTGTATATATAAATGGAGACCGAAATCGCTCGAATCATATCATGCTAAAGATAGAGTAAGGTCATCCAAATGAATGTTTCCAAAATAATAATTAGAAAATATTATGTATGCTCTTATCGAGATATTGATCATTGTAATGGAATGACAATTTTTGTTAGATAAGACGTGCAAGTATGAATCACAAACATGATATAATAAAAAATATTTATAACATTTGAAAATTAAAAATATATATTTAAAAAATCAGAATATTAAATCATAACATTTTTAAAATATGTAAAATACTAAAAAAAACTATCTAAAATAGTAGAAAAATAAAAAAAATATATTTATACCATTTGAAAATTACCAATATATAATTAAAAAATTGAGGAAACTAGATAAGAACATTTTAAAAATTAAAAAAATACTCAAACAATATTTTAAAAAAGGAAAATACAAAAACACTAATAAAAAAAATTTAAAAATAATAAAAGAATATTTAAAGTATTTGACAGAAAAAAATTCTAAGTTCCAAAAATATAGGGAAAACATGAAAAATAATAATAATACTTTTTTATACAAAATCTGTGAGAAAACTGTATAAGCATCTTTTAAATTTTGGCTTAAGAAATAAATTTGGGATGAAAAAAAACTGAGTAAAAAATAACTAATGGAAAATTCATAAAAAAGATTTAAAAATATTAAATATTTGGTAAAAATTTCGAGCAAAAAGTGTAAAAGCATTTACAAAATATGAACTTGATAAAATTATTTCATATAAATAACTTTTTTAATTTGGCAATTGATTTTATTCGTATAACGGTATATTATATTTTTAATAAAAAAACTAATTAAGAAATCATGTGTCTAAAGCACACAAATAAATCGTATAATGTTGTACAATGTAGTACAATAGTCCTACACACGTGGTATAAACAAACATATTAAAGTCACAAACATTTTTGCAATAATTTATACGTCCACGCATTTCCAAACATAAAATACCAATATAATAGTTTATACTTTACACACTTTCATGGTAGAAATCATGAATAAAATATTAAGTTCATACACCCAGGACTACACACATGATCTCATGAAAAAAATAACAAATAATGGGTATATTGTAAAACCAACTATTACCGGGAGATGAGAAAGGTAGTTTTGACGTGTACGAGTCGCCCGAGCTCGTAGAATGAAGCCAAAGTAGTTGAACAGGGGTAGGAAGTCGAAATCGTCGAAGTTCTGTTGTTATTTTTTATTAACCAACAATGGATGTTGAAAAGACGATCAAATGTCATAATTCAGTTGAAAACGCAGTTGACAATCGCGGTTCTAATTTAAATTGAATACGCAGTTCTCAATCGCGATATCATTTAAATTGAATATGCGGTTGTTAATCGTGATTTCTATTAAATTAATTTGGATAATGTTAATGGTGAGCACATGATAGTTATGTAAGGAGGCGTATGAGAACGCCAATCATTTACTTCTGAATTGTAGAATGACGAGAGGTTTATGTCTTGGGTTTTACTTGAGTCGGTGAGGGGGTTGCTAGAGGTTCGGTACCTTCCCAAGGGGTGTAAGGGGGTTAGCCAAGTGTGGTGGATGGTGCCACACTGCATTTTTTGAATTGTTTGGACGGAAAGAAACTCGAGATGTTTTGAAGGTATACAGATGGAGCCGGCTAGAATGCGATACACTTTTCTAAATACTTTATTAATTTGGTATAAGGAGAAATATGTGGATACTCTTCCTAATATTCTAGAGTTTGTGGAAGATTTTCATAGTGGCATGTAAGACTGGTTATTTTTGTCCTGGTCCATCTGTGGGTGGTTTTTATTTTTTGTTGCAGTAAGTTGTAATGTATACTCTCTGTATACGAGTTACGCTACCCTGACATCCGGTTTTAATGCATCATTTGTTTATAAAAAAAGATAATACTTAATTATCGACCAATTGAATTCAATCACAATACGCGATTGACAATAGCAGTTTCATTATAAATTCGCAATTGGTAATCGCAGTTTTAAAAACTACATTTTTTTGTAACTATGTCGGACAATACAATATTTTTATAAATATATAATTAGAGTATACTTTTGAAATAAAAAACATTCACTTTTTTGTAGTTAAAAAATAAATAAAAATGAAAAGACTTTCACTTTTGGAAAGGAGGAATCATTCGAACTTGTTGGTTAAGCTGGCATGTGGTACTTGCTATAGTAATTGATGATTGGTGTTTTATTATAGTCTTGGACACACGCTATTACAATGTTGCCCTAGTATAACCACAAAAATTAACTAGAGATTAGGGAGAATAAAACTCATGAGCTGAAATTGAAAGAGATTCTGGTGCCCCCAGTCTCGTTCGTATCAAAAGTTTTTTATTTCTTAAAGAAGCAGTAAATGTCATGAATATATGCAACTGAAACCGAGAAAACTTATATAAACGATGTAATTCTATTGATATATATCTTTTTAGAGAGAGAGGAGTGTGTTCCAAGACACAATGATTACATGAGTCTTGGGAAAACACAAAGAGTTTCCGTGAAAAGAGAGAGAGATAGGGAACGTGGGTGCTTGACCAGGATCACAATAGATTATTTAATTTTAAATTTTAAAATAATATTAATTATGAATATAAATTAATAAATATTTCATTTTTATTTAGTTTCTATTTTCAAAAAAAAGGAATACACGATATATTATAATTAATTTATATTTTATGAATATAAATTCAAGCCAAGTGATTTATTCAATAATAAAAATTAAAAAATAAAATAAAATGTTTATTATTTTATTTTTAAAATACATATTAAAATAAATCTTAGATTTAGAAAGTCGAACAAAAGCAAAGGAAAGCTCAACTGGCCCCTTTTTATTTTATTTTTTATCATGATACATCACGCCCGCACACACTCTTTCTCTATGCTTTAATCTTGTCTTTGGTCGGTCGACAATCTGTGTGTTGTGTCTTCACTCAGTTGTGCTTGTGTTTCCCCCCTTCTCCATCTCTCTCTCTCTCTCCTGCCCAAGCAGCAGCACTCACAGAGTGTAATTATACACTTTGAACTAATCACAAAGCAACATAAATATTGTACAATTTTCTTTTACAGTATATGATTTTTGTAATATATATAAACTCGTATATAATATTTTAGAAAGTGAAAAGAAATGAAGTATGATGGCTACAGAAATGGATAGTGAGAAAGAAAAGAGAATGCCGTAAGAAGAAAGGAAAGGAGACTACCAGTACTTACACACCTCTATATAACTAGGAGTGGGGTCCAAATGAAAAAATAAATAAAACAAAAGAGACCAAAAAGACACCAACAAAAAACAAGAGCGAGGAAAGCTTAGTTGATGGTAGGATAAAAAGGGTTCATCACCCCCAACCAAGGCTGTGCAAGGATAGACAAAAAACCTACCAAGTTTTAGGTACAAGACAGAAACAGAAACAAAAACGGGTCCAATTTGACCCTTCATTCCATCACATATCGAAACAAGGTCTGTCTTACTTCCTTTTTCTTGTTTTCTTCCTTAATATCCCGTTTTATCCCTTTTGCCTCGGAGCAACTATAATCCAAGTATTTTTCCATCCTTCTCTTTATATTCCTCGCTTTTCATCTTTCAATGAAAAAAACATGATATGATTACCAAACAACCCTAAAGTTCTTTAATTTCCAGCTTCTTTTGTAGTTCTTCACATCTCTATATACAAGGAAGAGAGAGTGGGTGGGAGAAAAAAAGAGAGATATGTGTGGATATAAGGAAGAACATGAAGGAGAGTGTTCTCAAACGATGCATAATATTCAAGGTTTTCAAGAACAGCTAATTCTTCAACAACATCATCAACAAAACAGTGATGCATATAGGTCAGGGTTGATTTTTCCAGAAGTCTCTCAGATCATGCCGTGGAATCTTCCACCGGTTCATGGGTTCAACCCGGTTCACTTCCCAGCAACCCCGGTGCGAGACCATGACCCTTTTCTTCTTCCTCCGCAACCATATGGAGGTTTATTTAACAGACGACCTGGTCTACAGTTTGGATATGATGGTCCATCTTCGGATCATCTACGGCTCATATCTGACACGTTTGGTCAAGTGGTTCAACCCGGTTCGGGGCCATTTGGGCTTCAAGCCGAGATGGGTAAGATGAGTGCTCAGGAGATCATGGATGCTAAGGCTTTAGCTGCTTCAAAGAGCCACAGTGAGGCTGAGAGGAGACGTAGAGAGAGAATCAACAACCATCTCGCTAGGTTGCGTAGCTTGCTGCCCAGCACTACCAAAGTAAGTCACACTCATAATCATCACAATTTTTCAACTTGAATGCACTTATGCTTAATGATTCTAACCCTTTTTGTTTTGTATTGTTTTGAGGTTGTGGGTTCAATGAGACCTGAATATCTTCCTGAGATACTTCTTGAGTGGTTCATGTGTACCTGATGACTTCTCCTTATCACTGGACTTTATACACCCAATACGAATACATATTATATTTGATAATTTTACCATTGATGGTTTACTAACGGGTCATTTGTTTTTCAAGAGCTTAACGGTGTGAAGTTTTGTTAAATAAATCTCCCATCTTATCTTATGTTGTTTACATGTTATTCTAACTATTTTACTATTTTTTTATGTTTTTTTTTACAGCAGTCTCATATACCAAAGATAATAAGGATAAACAGAAACAACTTTTTGTTTAAAAACCAACGTGTAACATTGGGCATTCAACGGGGACTAACCACTCTCAAGTATTAAGAGAGAAACACAAGCAACCTTTTAAATTGCTTTATATTAATTTCTCTTAGATAAGAAAACGAAGGCAAGAAATGAAGATGAAATTTTTTAGCTTAGTGAACTTGCCTTTTAACGTTGAATGCTAGAGTTTTTGTGTAATATAGTATCAATAGAAGCGTCTTACCAATTAGTCTAATTTATTAAGTATGTAGTCTAAATAGTTTCTACAAAAAAAAAAATTGTTCCACAAGTCCATGAGAAAAGATTTTGGCTCCAATAGATTTATTTGTAAATAAACAATGAATATTCCCTATATATATTGATATGACATACTGAGAACTTTATTTTGATAGAACTAATTAGAAAATGTTTTATGTAAATAAAAATTATTTGTCAAGTTTCTATACAAGATCAATATTTAATGGTAAAACAAAACCTTCCTATTTAATGTAGTCTAAAAATTTAATTAGGGCTTGATTTATAAATGCTAATCAAAATTTTACATGAATTACAATTGTGTAGAAAACTTTATTGTTTGAAAATGTGCCGAGCTAGCCCCAAAGAATATTTTTAACATGGGTCAGTGGAGTTTTAAACGAACATTATTAGAAATAAATTTAAATTTATCGACATACATACATAGAATAGCAAGGCTAATCAATATTATTAGTTAAATTGTGGATGATTTAATAGTGAGTCTTTTAGATTTTAACTTAATAATGTCTACTAATACTCCATACTCCACAAATTAATAGTGCAAAAAAAGTTTAAGTTATCCTCAATTAAAAGTTTCTTCCTATTGATAAATAGACCAGATGTGACGATAATTAATATGTTTTCATCATTAGAAAGCCTATTCTTAATAAACACACAGGTTAAATATACAATTTTACACTATATACATGTTGAGGAACATTTTAGGACTATGATAACCTTGCTTATTAAGAGCAAGCATATTTAGGTTCATTAAAAGCACTTTCCGGTCATGTTTTTCATTAATTGTGTCTCACAGATGTGAGAAATGTTACGTTCATTTCCGGTTGTCCCCATTCATATTCTAACGTTATGATCTAATTAATTGTCTGTTTTATTCTTCGGTTATTCTTGTCTTGTCCGAGTTTTGTGATGGTCCCGAGGAAAGAAAGTCGGAAATGGACTTTAGCCCAGTTGATATGATAAAGAGAAACAATTGTTGTTGAAAAGCTTCCATGGAAAATTCTTGCCGGATTTGCAGACGGACTAGAGAATGAAATAAATAAATAGACGGACAAACGAAGCATTCCTGTCAGTCACCTATATATATACCTCCATGCATAGCTTCAAACCCAACTGTTAACCACAATAACTTTCTTGTTTTAACCGATGAATTACTAACGTCTTCAAACCCCATCTCTTCTTTTCACACAGAACTTCAATTTCAAGTAATTTTATATTCATACAAACTTTGTTGCGCAATTAACTTATACCTTAATGAGTAATGTTATAGAAGGAAAAAAAAATTGCACCAATACTTTACTGTGCCAAATTCATTGAGAGTGCAATATCCTGTTATTTAATAAATCACTTTCTATAATTCTATTTTCATTTTATAGTGTAACTTTAGGTGCATAAGTAATTTTCTCACTACTACGTATTGTCATGATAGAATATATAATATAAAATATAATTGTGGTTGGGTTTTAATTATTTGAATTAATAAGATTGATGCCGTTTGACGAGTATAAAATTTCAGACAATAGAGCCTCTTTCATGCAAATTTGTATAATAAGAAGATATGAATCTTATATGACAAAAATGTAATTTACACATGTTTATAGAAAACGCTATTCCAATACAACGATCTTCAGTTTAACTTATATCCTATGTGCAATGAAAAAACATATTTGTAGTTTTACTGAACAATATTTTGCGGGTTTCCTGCTTCTGAGTCCCATATTATATTCGTTACATTCTTCCAAAAATCCATCTATTTGGAGGGAACTCATTGTTGTGGTATTACAATAAAACAAATAGCCATGCAATGTTTGTTTTCAGTATTGTGAATAGCTAACACTTGTTTGTTATTGCTTGTGATGTAGACGGATAAAGCTTCATTGTTAGCTGAAGTGATACAACATGTGAAGGAGCTTAAGCGTCAAACCTCTGTGATAGCGGAATCTTGCCCAGTGCCAACAGAGATGGATGAGTTAACAGTCGATAACGCGTCCGACGAGGATGGGGGATTTGTAATCAAAGCCTCACTCTGCTGTGACGACAGATCCGATCTGTTGCCTGACCTCATCAAGACTTTAAAATCTCTGAGATTGAGAACGCTAAAGGCTGAAATAACAACACTTGGGGGACGTGTGAAGAACGTTTTGTTCATTACTGGGGATGAAGATACAAATATGGACGACCAACAACAGTACTCAATAAGTTCAATACAAGAAGCACTTAAAGCAGTGATGGATAAGACAAATGGTGACGACTCTTCCTCAGGAAGTGTTAAGAGACAAAGAACCAACATTAATATCCTTTAGTACATGTTTCCCTACATTACTAAGTCATTACTCTTCATTCTTCTTCTTCCTTTTGTGTGTGCTTCTTTTGGGGGTGTTTATGTGTTATTTTTTTTTTTCTAAAGCATAAGTGTGAGAGAAAGAGAGAGATGGTTAGAAATGGTCAAGGATTTTTTTCGTGAAGAGCGAAACCATATATCAAGACCTAACAGAGGAATGTGGACTTTGATTGCTTTCCTGATCAGGTTTGGACGCAAACACGCAGTTTGGATGTTTTGTAGTGACAACCTCTCTGTCATTATCTATCTATTTATATATATATATATAGACATATATATAGTCAGAAGGGTGACGATATAGTTTTCATCATATGCTTGCTACGTCCCCACCAATACTACCATCACCTTCTTCCATTCCGTTCAATGCTATTTCAGGCTTCCAACTGTGGTGTCCAATAGAGGAAGAGGGAGAAAAGAACCCTAACCTGGCATGCAAGTTTCAGAGTCACGAGGGTTTGTGATGGGCTCATTGTGGGAGTGTCTATATCACCTTATATATTTTTGCTACTATTTTGTTTTTTCTGTTGTTTTTTTAGTGTCTTTGTGACATTCAGAAATATATTTATCCTGGTTGAGGTATACTTATAAGTTTGTTTGTATTTTTTATTTTTTATTAACTCAAAATGAAAATTCCAATTAGAGCTATATAATATTTTAAAATGCACTATACAACGTGGGTTTAGCCCTCCCCCATTGAAACATAACTAGTTAGTTCTACACGTACAAATGATTCGTACAGAATCATATATACAGACTAACATGTCGTGTTTACATTGGTTCGTGCTTTGAGTCATTTCAAGATACGGACCAATACAAACACGACACATCAGTCTGTACATACGACTCTGTACGAATCATGTATACAAATAGAATTATTGTTGAAACATACCTCCCTAAGGATTTTTTAAGAAAATACTTCAATGGAGTATCCAAGAAGTTGTTGAACCAAACACCTCAAATGCGTGAATAATAATAATAATAATAATAATAATAATAATAATAATAATAATAATAATAATAACAAAACTTTTTCGTTATGTCAAACATATGAATAAATTTACAAATATTTTTGTTGTAAATAGTTTTGACAAAACCAAGAACAAACTCAATTAAATTTTAAGATCATTCATGATATGGAGGTGTGTTTATATTCTCTAAGCGTATATGCAGGGTTGACTTCGAAATATATATAATTTGTAAAAAAAAGGTTCCTTAATATGTATTAAAACGAAGAAAAAAATATGTCACAAATGTATAACTTATAGCACATAGGATGCACGATCGCCCACCTCAAATTTGTTCAATCTACCATGTGAATGTTTATGTGTATGTGTTTGAAGAACACTAAAAATATATGCAATTGTACTATTCTGAAAACTCTACTTGTTTTACATTTTCACATTTCCCTTTCTCGTCAATTGAAGATATTACTAAAGCTCTCTTCATCTATCTAAGTGATGAAGAACTCTCTCTCTCTCTCTCTCTCTCTCTCTCTCTCTCTCTTACCCACAGAGAGAGAGGCAAGTGTGCGTACTCACTCTTTATGATGAAGTGATTTTGATCCAATAGAATGACTCGAGAGAACCCATTTATTTATAGTGATTTAAAAACATTTGATGGTCTCTCTTTGGCACACATTCTTGTGAAAAGATCAAATGTACATCAAACCAAAGATGAGCATCTCCTACTTAAACACAAGTGATCTTATATGCTTTGAGGCAATGTTAGGTCTCCGTATTAATGCAGAAAAATGTGAAATGATTCAAATTGGGGGGGTTGGAAGCGTGGAGGGCCTGGCCGAGACGCTTGGGTGTAGGATTGGTAATTTTTTCTTAACATATCATTGATTACCATTAGGGGCTATGTTTAAGTCTGAAGCTAATTGGGACTCGATTCTAGAGAGAATGAAAATGAGGTCGACAAGGTAGAAGAATAATTATTTATCGAAAGTTGGGAGGTTGATTTTGATAAAAAGTTTGTTCCCTATATATCATGTCAACCTTCACATTATAGTGTGCCGTTTGTAAGAAGATGAAGAAGATGATGAGAGACTTCTTATGGAGAGGTAATGAGGATAAGTTTAAATATTTTCTAGTGGGCTGGAGAAGGTATGACACCAATCAAGGAGGGGGGAGTGAGTGTGAAGAACTTAAAATATTTTAATAAAACATTGTTAGGAAAGTGGTTATGGAGATTTCTCCGTGAGGAGAACAAGTTATGGAGGAAAGTAGTGGGAGCTAGGGGGTGTACCAATTTTGGGTTGGGGCCGAGAGTGGGGCGGGTTGCTTATGGGGTAGGGTTGTGTGGAAGTATATTTCGAAGGAGTAGTACACAGAGTTTTAATTGGGAATAGGGAATATGATTAGGATTTGGAAGGATAGATGGGGCAAGGATGGATCTCTTTGAAATTAGTTTCTTAGTATTTTAAGAATATGGAGGATAAAGACATTCCGACGGCAGAACATATGACGGTTATTAGTGATCAAGTGGTGTGGAACCCTAAATTTAGAAAATTATTTTGGAATTGGTAGATCGAGGAAGTTGAGGCATTTTTTGTATGGTTGCATTCAACCCCACGACCTATGAGCAAGGTTGATGATTTGAGATGGCAAGCATGTGGGAAATGGGTTTTCACAGTGAGTAGTTATTATTTCATTTTGCGAGGTAATGGGTATTATAGAGCTTACTTCCCATGAAAATATGGAAGTCAAAGTTTCCCCCGAAAGTGATTTTCTTTGTCTAGACCATGGTGAACAAGCCATACTGACGACCAAGGTCTTGCAAAAGAGAAGGTCATCAATGTCTAGTCACTACTAGTTGTGCAAGGAGGGGGAAGAGAAGACCAATCATTTATATTTACATTGTTGAGTGATGAGAGGCATGTGGTATGTTTTATCCCTGAGTTGGATGTCGTGGGTTATGCCCGAGACGGTGAGCGAGTTATTAGAGGCTTAACATCCTCCTAAGGGGTGAAGCGAAGGGGGGGGGGGGTGTAAAGTGTGGCATTTGGTTGACATTGTATCTTTTGGACTATTTATAGGAGAGAAATGCGAGATGTTTTAAAGGTAGGGAGATTAGGCCTTCTAGAATTAGTTAAACTTTTTTTAGTACCTTGTTGAGTTGGGATAAGGAGAGAAACACCGCATCTCTTCCTAACTTTATAGAGTTTGTGGAGGAGTTGAAAAGAGTCTTGCAGTTCTGGTAGATTTCTAGCAGTGGCCATTTTTTTGTCCTTATTTTTAGGATGTTATGTATACTCCCTGTATACGGGTTATGGTCCCTTATCGGTTGGTTTTATAAAGCATTTATTTGTGAATTTTTTTTTCCTCCAAGAGACCTTACCAAAATCCTAAGGTTCACTAAAATCTATCCATGAAGATTATATTCCTAATATGATGGAAAACCTTTAGCTGATTAAGGAATGTAGGTTAACGTTATACTATTTTCTTTTTCAAGAGTTGGATAGATGGTATGCCCACTGTAGTTTTTTGTCAATATGGGAGCGTTCATTGCTGAGTGAAAGTTTGTATGAGGCATAAAAATAAAAGACTTATTAAGAAAGGATGGAGTGATAATAGAGAAATCATACCCTACACTCTTTATGTGGTAAACGAAGTGTTCTTCGTGCTTGTCATTAAAGAGGGACGGAGGGAGGAGGACCATATTTCTCATCCCGGAGCAGGTGGATGGGAGGCGGTAGGAGATATTTATGTGAAGATGGAACCGGTGGTGCCGTCTCGGTTGAAGAGGGGGTCGATTATTGTGGAGGATTGTGTTATACATGAAAATACCTAATTAAGCTGTTTAACACAAGTTAAAGCATTCTAGTATCTTCTGAAATGTTTCTTGAAGAAACTCTTTTAGAAACCAAACTAAATAACACAAGATGTGTTTAGAAAAAGTTATGAACGAGTTATATCAGATATTAATGAACAAGTTTTGAAAATAAAAACTAATTTTTAGTTAAACTAGCAGTATAGCAGGGATAAGAGAATTAGCAAACATGCACAATACACGAGAATTTTAATGTGGTAAACCCCCACCCAAATGGGAAAATATCCACGGAGGTCTCTACACCTCAAAATAAAAATCCACTAGAATAAGTTTTAAGGTACAAGCAAGTAACGAAAGTTAAACACACAATACATACCTAAATCTAAGTTAAGAAATTATACCAGCTTCGTTAGGTAACTCCAACTATTGAGGCTCTGATTTGGTTTCTCGTCGTTCAGCAGCTTGTCTCCTTAAGCTCCTTATTTACGTCGACTCGAAAGTTGAAATATCTTAACCAACACACAATTTCAGTGTTGTTTTGTGAAGGTGTTTGTGTTTTAGTGCCTAAAAACATGCATGAACACACACACACACACACACACACACACACACACACATACACACACATACACACACACACACACACACACACACACACTTATACAAACAATTATCTTACAAATTATAAGATTCTTCTAAGAATGATATGTAGGATTTTACAATACTAAAATTAGGTTTCCTTTTGAAATAACTAATTTTCAGATCTTTGTTCTAGAGAACCTTTAAAAATGAGATTCTTTGAATCTTTATTTATCTACACGTTTTTCAAAATGAAAAACTTAGATCTGAACCTTGAACCCCTCAAATCAGTTTTGTAAAACAGAAATAAGAGATTGTTGGATTTAAATGAAAACAAAACATACAAACAGTGAATCCAATAAGAGAGCATAATTTCTTGATAAAGAAATTAGATCTAACACATATGTGACTGTATCACTAAGAAATCAGATCTACTAGTTTGAATATTTAGAAACAAGTTCTGATTTTGGAGTGAAGGTCTTGGAAAAGAGATTAAAACCAAAAAGGATGGATAACTCTATGAACCAGAAACCCCAAAACTCTCAAAGGTATTCTTCTGAGATAAAATGGACAGAGTTTGGTTTGGGTTTGTATTTTCTCTCGAGTTTTATTTTTCTCTCTCTTCTCTTTTTTTCCTCTCAAACCCTAAGGTTTTCAAATATTGTAATTGAAGGGACGAAGGTGTAATAACCCTCTCTTCCGATAGCCCATTTTATCCTTAATTACCATGTGTAGTAATTAGTTATTATCTGATAGATGCTGAGTAAATATTAATTTGTTATGACAAGGTCAATATTTACAAAAATGTTGCATAGTTACCCCGTGAGTAGATAAAATGTTCATGTGGTGAGTTATAATGTCATAAAGATTTAATATGATATTTTGGTTTATTATGAAACCGGAAGTAAAATGAGTTATAAAATCTCCAAATGATAATTTGGATAGTATAGTTAGTCCCGGTAGGTATGAGACAGTCAAAATAAGTGCCATATTGTATTTTGGCATTTCGGGCACTTTTGACTGGTTTTGGCTTAAATAGTGTAGTCGCGTATATTTTTATCGCGTATTAGTTACTTAAGTGGGCTTATGGGACTTAAGCCCCATTTTATTTCCCCACCCCTATTCCCTTTCTACCATTTTACACCATTGAGCCCTAGAGAGAGTAGAGAGAGGAAGAGAACTTGGGAGAAAAAAAAAAAAAAAGAGATTGGAGCTTGGATTGTTGCTTCCTTCTTCATCAAATCAGATTCTTACCTTGAGGCAAGTAATCTACTTGCAAGTTTATGATTTAAGTAGAATAAATTGCATTGATATTTATGATTTAGAAATGTTAGGGTTTTGGTGGAATTTTGGGTATTTAACCCTTTGAGATTGATTTGGATGATAGATATTACAAATGATGGTAGTTGGGTGTATTTTTGGTGTACTAGTTCCATTAAATTAATTGGGTTAAGCTGATTTTGGGTTGGTTAAAATTTTGGAGTTCAAGACTCCATAGCCATTCTTGGCATTTTCGCAGGGGCGAATCGATTCGCATAGATGAAGAATCCCAGGTTCTATTGTCCGAATCGATTCGGCATTTGCAGAAACCAAATTTTTGTGGTCCGAACCGATTCGCTTGGGCGAATCGATTCGGCCCTTAGGGCGAATCGATTCGGTTCCAGCAGTTTTGGGGCCTTTTTCCTTTTAATTTTCATCCTTATTCTTTAGGATTAGGACCTAGGAAACTTCTTTAAAGAAGTAAACTTAGAGTCCTAGAGTAGTTATGGAGTTTGGTCGTTGCCCTGGATTAGAAATGGGTTCATCTGGGGTTTATTTCGGGGAGGTTTCAAGTGATGTTAAGGCATTACTTCTTTTATTCAAACTTGTAGAAGTTTGGAAGTTAAATGCCCTAACTTGGAGACTTAAGGGCTTATCGAAGTTATATAAACCGGGGAGAATTGTAGGATCATAAAGATCATTTGGAGACCTAGCCTGGAATTGTAATTCGAGGTAAAATTAAATGATAATGTTCGATGGGAATTAGGTTCGCATATTATAAACCCATAGGTGTTTAAAGATAATAGGTTCAATTCAGAATGAACCCCGTTGTTTAATGATGTTAGGTTTAATAATGAAGAACCAATCACATGATTAATGGAAATGGATTTTTGGACTTAAATATGATGATAAATGTAAATGTTAATTTACTATTACACACCTCTCTAAATGACATCATAAGGGAAGTTCGCTCGTGAGGTGAAGCCCCCTGGCTAATGAATGCAGGGTGGATATAGTCCTAGGCCATGGGAGCGCTTATTGTTATATTTTTCTGCGATGGGTAGGAGATTCCGGGTGTGGTCTTGACTACCCCACAGGCTCATGGCCGCTTCCCGACGTGTTCCGATAGGTGCCCAGGTTGTCTTATGTTAGGTCCTGGAAGATGATGGTCATTTAGGGGCGCGCACAGTGGGGAAACCCGGACGGGCGGTCTTAGATATCGTTATATGTATATGAATATAACTATATTTTCATCAAGTTGGACTTGATGGTTGTTAAACGCCACAAAGAGCGTATGTTAAATGCCATAAAGAGCATAATATATGTGCCAGGAATAGCACGAGAATAATATATGTGCCATAAAGAGCACCTAATGTAAATGATATTCCTAATAAGGAATGGAAAGATAAAATGGGAAGTTTTAATAAGAATAGAAATTATAACTTCTTGACTTAACCGAATATATGGTCTTAGTCCTAATAAGGAATGTCTGAAGGATATGGAAATTGTATTTTTAAGGTAGGGTTTTAACTTAAAGTGCTTTACCTTCAATTCTTGCTTATATTGTAGATAGCATGTCATATTATCATCCTCATCATTCATGTATAACTGCTCATATCTATCATGCCTTTTATTCTTCTAGAAATCATATAGAACCCGGCCCTGACCGGTTTACTTCCTTTTTGTATATATATTATTATATCCGCTCAGGTGCTCCACCGCAAGGACGCCCGACTTAACTTTCCCAAGTTTCCTGCACTTTGGACGAGCTGTAAGATTTTGCGGGTTATTACAGGATGTTGTATTAGACGCTTTCATTCTTGTTATTCTAGATATGATCAGGTCTTGTCCCTCGGGCGTGTGGCCCAAACGTTTGTATTTGATTAATGATCGTACTATGTAAGATATTTTATATTGTTGTACGTTGTCTTATGTAGCTGTGGACCGACAGCTTATTCGGTCCATTTGTGCACATTCATTTTACTTATATTATATGTTATCTTTTGGAATTCCACTTGCTTGTCAGATGGGGTTGTTAGTTTACATTTTCATAACCGCATTTTTAAAATTTTACACTTTTTGGCAACCCATCTTATGATTTATTGGGTGGTTTTCCCGTATACTATGTTTATATTTGTGATGCTGAGAATGATATCCATCCATGATCCCTGTTACGTTTGAGTATCGGGCTGGCCACCCCTTATCTCGGATTGCGGGTTGTCACAGAAGGCTCCTATTTATAATAATGATTGAAGGATTTGGAAGCAGGTCTCAAATCAATGGCCGAGATTTGATCGGAAGTTTGAATTCAAATCATACGACTGTCAATGCATCGCAATTAAACAAGCGTTGATTGATTCAAATGAATGGTATTGGGATCAAGCCTAAACGTATGAAGACCATTGATAAGGATTAATCCAACGATGATAAATGAATCTCGGGTATATGAAGGTAAACAAAAACAAATCTAGCGGCTCTAAGTGCAACACATGTATGGCTTAGATTAACTCACAAACGCCTATTTTGAAGTTCTATTTAATCTCAAATACTTCCCCAAAACTCTCTACCGCTTTCGGTTCCTACCCAACCCAAATTTAAGGACCTTTTGAATATATAAAATTAGCCCCAAACATTTTAAAAACCCTAAAATTATTTTTAGAAAAAGGTTTTTATATGTTTAAAAAATTCCTAATTTTTTTTTAAAAATATAGAAAATTATTTTAATTTAATTGTTAACACACACACACACACACACACACACACCTAATATATGAAAAATGAAACTTAAAATATACAATCCTAGAGTGTTGTGTATTGTTTTTCTACCTGTACCATCTTCTTGTTGATGTAGACATTTTTGAATCTTGAAGAGGCAATGAGGCTTAGGGTAAAAATAAGGATGACAAAATTTTTGTCTCTATTTCCAAACTATATAAGCGTCTATATATTAGACTCAAGTAAGTCTCATAAATAGTGTTTTCAATACATATACAAGTGATTCAAGGCAAGAAATAATTTCTACAGCATGCATGCATGGGGCCATGCCCCACTCACAAACTATATGTATCAAATAATAGAAAGTTCCAAATTGAGGTGGTGGTTGAATAAAATTCGTGGCTTCACTATACCAAAAATGTTGTTTTATAAGTGTTTTAAACACTAACAAAGAAAACAGTAACGATTTTAAACATTTATAAAATAACAGATTATAATTTATTTGTAGCTTTTCAAAACACTAACAAATGGAAATTATAAAATGTTCAATCGGTTAATATTTCCATACGTATGTGTGCTTTAATTAACCCATTATAAATGTTTAAAACCATTAGTGATTGACGTTTTATAAGTGTTAAAAACTGTTACTGATTGACGTTTTATAAGTGTTAAAAACTGTTACTAATGACATTTAATAAGTGTTTAAAACTGTTACTCTTTGACATTATATAACTGTTTATAAATGTTACTGTTTGACATATAGTAAAGGTTTCAAACACTTACAATATTGATACAAATAAAAAACGTTTGGCCACAATGACCTCATCCAAAGCAGCTCGATCATCTAAATACAACAAAACTTTGGAACCTCAATCATTTGCTCAGTCAACCAGTAACAAATTAAATTGGTTAAACATTTTTTTTCATCTGAAAACTAAAAAATATATCTCAAAAGATATAGCCATATCTTTCATAGCACTAGCCACTAAATCTCCTGCATTAGTGGCTGCTCAACATAAAGGTATAACCGTTTCGGGATCCTTCTCCACCAATTGTAACAAAAGAACCAAAAACACAATTACCCAACAAATAATTCAACAACATTAATCATACCTATAAATACCCATTGCATAAAAACCAAAAATAAATGTGTCCATTAATTTTTGGCTTACTTGAACATTTTTGGCTCTGACATCCACATATTTACAGTTGGCAGAACTGCAACCACCTGGTCATATTAAAATGTGCACTTCTAAAATCAAGATAATAATTATAACATAGAAACCAAATTTTCGATAAAAAAAAACCATTAAGAACAACAAGAAATAACAAGTAAACGGTCAAGGCACATAAAACATAAAAGAATCCCCCGAGTGAATAAATGAACTTCAGTTAGAAAAAAACATTTTATTTTCGAAACAAAAAAATTTTTCAAAGCCTAAGGGTAAAATTTTGTTTCGAAATAATTTTGGTTGCCAAATAATCACAAAGACAAACAAAGAAAATCAAAATAATTCTCCTTTATTTCGGAGGGCGATTCTTATATTCTAAATCCTCATCATCTATCATGTTCCACATTTCTCTAAGAATTTGAGAAGTAATATTTAAACAAACTATTATCCCTAAAACTGATACTAGATATTTAAACAGCTAAAGTGTGCACTTTACCAAAAATACCCATTATATAAAATGCCCAAAAAAAGAGTACTAATTTTATAAAAACAAAAAGAAAAAAATTATCGAAAATACAAGTACCCATTTAATTTGAGGCCTTGGTCACCTGCACCAATTTTCTTTGGTCGCTTTGTGAGATGACAAGTAACAACCTTGAAATATAAGGGTTTTGTTGCTCGATGTTGACGAGGACCTTATATTTGTCAGCATCCAAACCAACATCGTCGAAAATGAACCCGATATTGCGGCAAGTATCACGAACAATTTTGTTGTTGTCGTCAATGTTGTCCTTGGTTGTTATTTCTCCAAAGATCATGACCATGTTGGTTTCCATGCAAGCCTCACAAGCAGCCTTGCTATTGGGTTCCTGCTATAGGCAGACATCGAGCACTAAAATGGATCGGAGCATGAAATATTTCCAAGAAAATAGCTCAAACAAAGTTGCCTAATGTCATGTTGGAACACATTAAAAGAAGAAGGTGAAATCTAACTTATTGGCATACCAGGCGATCTCCGAAAACAAATTATAAGATAAATAAGAGACAATACCTCCTCCCAAAAATGACTCTCAAAGAAGCTACTAACACCGCAAAAAATAAATAAAAAAGTATAATAGCATTTATGTGACGAGATTGCTTCCTCTAATTCTAGGAGAGACAAAAGGTACAATGAACAAATAAGCTATGAACATACAAAATAAAATAGGAACTTCGAAATTAAGCAACTTCATTTGAGTTAAGAAAGATTCAACTCTGAACTTTGAACTTTAACAGATAATAAATTTAGACTCAAGTGAGATTCCCCACTTAAACTTTTAAAAAGCGTAATGGACTATTAAATAAGCAACCTTAGTATATGTACCACCAACTAGGAACATACGTAAAACCATCATAATTTTTATAAATGTCATTATTCTCATCAATCTATTATAATTAAAAACAATAGGTTTAGAACCAACCAGCTAACAATGATCATCCCATGGAAGAACATAGGAACATGGAAGACGACACAAAGGCAAGGTCCTAATTTAAGAAAAAAAACTCAATTTAATATAAAAGTGTTGTAAAAGAATAATAGAAAAAAATAAAAATAAGCAGGAAAACATATTGGATCTCCTAGTACTAAGAAGGAAAATAGTAGATAAGATCATCTCCAGTTTAATATAGATTTGATCTCCCAATACAGACATGTAAGAATGTACAAAGACTATACGTGGTACAATAATAATCTTTATAGACAATGGAGTTGAAAAAAATCTTTGATACAATTATTTGCTATATCGATATCAAGAATATATATCTTATATTAAGTTAATTGGCTTTTGGCCTAAATTTATTTTATATATTGAGTTTGACTCCCTCTTTTTCCCTTTTTGAACTTTGACCCCTAAATACGCTTTTAGGACTCAAAGTCCAAGAACTGAAAATAAAGGGGAGGGAGTCAGGGGGAGTCAGATCTTTACAATAATTAGGCCTTAAACAGATATTTTTATAAAGAAAAGAAATAGGAGTTGGGATAAAGAAATATATATAACCATATAAAAATGGGTAACGAGAGTTCAATCATACGCTGGATAAGAATATATATATAAATGAGTAGGATATAATAACTTGGACTAATTTCCTTAACATTATGGCCCCATAAGTACTTAAACATTCGAGGAGGTTGATTGTAATGTTCAATAGGCAAAAAAGGTTAGCGGATGCTGTCAATATGGTGTCCTCTTTATGTGCACAAATATGTTTTTTATTCGCATTTACAAGAACATGACCTGCTTAGTCATTCCAAAATTATATTATAAAACAATATTACGGGTCTCGTTTGGTTGTTCCTTAGTTTGTTAATCGTGCCATCTAAGATTGACCCAATTACAAATTTAATGTTTTGGTTGCAAGAATAGATAAATTCAAGATCTAATGAATCAAGGTTAATTAATACAAATTTGAATTACATAATTTCTCCAAAAACTTGAAACTTCTCAATTTCAAAGTTATATGATCGTTAATGAAAAACATGAATATTGACAAATAGTCAAAAAATATTTCAAGAGGAGTGGTACAAAGAAATAAATTTGGTATAAGACAACTTTGGGAAACCAAAACATTACAAACATAGTAAATGAATTGAATTTCTACAAGATAAATTATTTAAAGAAACCAATATCTCATATAAAGACTCTTGAACTCTAAACAGAACAAACAATTTAATGGATGTTAATGTGTTATTAATATTGGGAAGTTAAATAAATTATCAAAGGAAGAGAAATATAGAGAAATTCTACATTTTATCTATTAACAAAGCTATACAACAGTATCTTGGCAAAATGTTTCTCGAGTTCCTCTTGATTGTCTGTAAATACACGAAAAGGCTAGAAATTTGCACTTAGGCATAATACATATTACATAAATGTTCAAGCATATATTAAAGAAAACAAAGAGGGGAATTCTATTTAAACTTACCCAATCTTGACTATATACATTATCCAACGTGTGCATACAAATATTCTCCAGAAGTAATGGTCAATCCCCTCCAAGTTGTTGTCAATTCAACTTCATCTTAACCTCAAAATAAGGCAAAGATATCGAACATTGAGATTCATGGAGCCCACGACTACTTTGCATATGCAAGTGATTTATAAGCTTGCCTTGTATCGGTGTTTGTTTGTCCCATTCTCACACCTTGCCCCAAGCAACTCAACACAAGACCTAATCAATCTCTTTAATTAAACATCCAACATATTATTCAACATGCTAGCAGTTTTATTAGAAACCACTCTAAGTCCCCGTGTTGCTACAATCTTCTCCATCCGTATTCTTAGTGTCTCGTTATTCGGTAACGTGCCACTATTAAAACAATCATTGAAATCACTACTAATTTATAAATACTCTTTGTGATAGTATCAGTCAATGGCAGAATTTCGTAGGTGGAGCCATTTCCAGGTGCGGTAGCAGCGCATTTGCTAGTGCACGCTTGAGAGGGAAAATAAATATCTTGAAGCAGCACCATATATTTCCTCAAACTACTCCATAAAATATATTAATATTCATAGCATAGTAATATTATAATAACACTTTGAACACTTGCAAATTATAATTGGCATACTTAATCTGGGTCTATACCCTTCAGACCATCAGTATACCTGAACCAATAACTCATGATAATAAAAGAACAGTGTACAAGGACAATGCTGAGTTGATATAAGTACACTTAATTCACTCACATGTAAACTTTATGCATTAAAAAAATTCATTTGATTCAGTAGCGCACTTAGTCCTCTATTATCTTAGTTATAAGAAAATCATTTGATATTTTGTATAAAAATTAAATACACCCATTCTAGGAGTAGTTATTTCAGACAACCCTACCTACATAATCACGTACATGTCCGTATCGAATATTATAGAGTCGTAGAGAGTATTACTTTGGGAGCCTAACTTGTAATACTTTAGTTCAAACAACCCTACCTACATAATCACCCATTTTTCTAGGTAAGCCTATTAAAAACACGCTAAAGGTTTTTCTTTGCTGTCATTATAAAATTTAGACACATGATGACCAACACCATGTTTCCATATCAATTTAAGACATTCATTATGTTTTTACGTATTATGGAATACAAAATGGCCAGATAAATTAGGGCATTAGTAAGTATAAATTACATAATTTATGTGTTCATCAACTCATAGAGTAAAACCCTACCTCTTTTCTTCGATCCCGTTTCCTTTTGACTTCATGAAATGTATCTACGCAGGAACCACATACACTTGTTATCCTATTTTTAAAAAGGATATATTCAAAAATCAGTACTCAAAATAAAATAAAATAAATATAAATCATCAAATTCATGAATCTTCAAAATTCTACTAAAACAAAACTAAATAAGAATAACAAAAGGAAATAACATGTAACCGTGCCACGTTAGGATCTAAAGTTGAAATAGTGTAGAGAGAAGTTCTTATAGTGTAAATACCTCATCTATTTTACTCTTGAGGATTCCTCGAACAAGCCTGAGCATCAAACATCTATAAACTCTTCATACAATTACTTTTCCATCAAAAAGCAATTAAACGACATTTAAAACCAACAAGTTCAAAGAGTTAAAATAACCGTCAATAAAGTACTCTCCCTCATAGATATTTAATATAGTATTCCCCAAATGCCCCTTAAAGAATTGAACTTCCTCTCAAGACTAGAAGGGGAACCTCTTGTATTTCCAACTAATTTCATAGGACCTAAATTAAAACATAGTGAATGAGTAGTTTGAACAGAAAAAGTTGCTCATATATTTACTAATGCTACTATTTTAAAGAGTTATAATAGTGGCCAATAGGATACTCTACCTTGGTGAATAAACTTGGATGCCCATTAAAATATTGAGTGTTCTCAAAAGACCAAAAGTAGTTACTGATTGATTTATAACCGAGTTTAGATGATCAAAACCTGAAACACAACTTAGTGATTTAAATAGACTTAATTTCCAACAGATTTCATAAAGCCAAAGCCTATACACAAATGAATGGTTCAAATAGTCTCAGTTGATCGTAGAATGTTAGAAATAAAGCATATTGGTAGATATGGACCAACAATAACCTAAGATCAAGTAACGATAACTGTTCTAATGTATAACTGATTCACTACACCAAAAAGGCTAAATTATCACTTTTGAGCCGCCCTGGTCTTTGACCGTGATAAAAAAATACGTTTTTTTGTTACGATCATTGACCTTGATAAAAAAACACGCATTTTTGTCATGATCAATTCAGTTATCACAGACTTGTCACGGTCAAGGACCTTGATAGGTTTGTGACAACTTTCTTAACTAAAAAACCCTACCACCTCTGTTTTTTCGCGTTTCATTTCCCTCATCTCTCTCTCTCTCTCTCTCTCTCTCTCTCTCTCTCTCTCCTTTATGTGTGTGTGTGTGTGTATATATATATATATATATGCATGTGTGTGTGTGTGTATGATTTTTTGTGTGTATTTTTTTTTATGATATACATGTGTGTCTGTGTGTTGTGATTTTGTATGTGTGTGTGTAATTAATTTGGTGTTTACAAAAATTGGGCATATATCTGAATTGGAACCCATTGTTGTGTAAATATGAAATTGAAATTGGTTGGACATCTGAAATTGGGCATATTGTTGTGTAAATGTGAAATTAAAATTAAAATTTGGTATAAAACGAAAATTGTGTTTAATGTTGTGTAAATATGAAATTGAACCCCTTTTGTTGGGTAAAATATGAAATTTAAATTGGGAATAAATATGAAATTGGGCATATTGTTGTGTCAATGTGAAATTAAAATTAAAATTAAAATGGGGATTAAAACGAAAATTGAGTATAGTGTTGTGTGAATATGAAATTGGGTATAATGTTGTCTAATTTTTGTACATTTGTTTTTTAATTATACCCAATTGTTTGGCCCTAGGAATTTCTAATATATCGAATTATTATTTGCATTATTATTTTGGATTCTTGAATTGTTGTTGACTGGTGGATTTGAACACTTAGATGGCCATTGAGTTGGTTAGACCTTGGCATTTCTAACATTTAGGGTTAGTGAATATGTTAATATGGTTTGTAATCAATGTAAGCATTAATTCAAAGTCCGTGACATGACCCTATATTGAAATAATGTTTAGATTTATAATGTCTTTAACTTGTATTCTTCTAGTTCTTTGTTATTATCGAATTTGAATCAAAATTGGTTTTATGGTTAATGAATATGTTAATTAGGATTTTAATCAACTTAAGCATTAATTCATAGTCCATAACATGACCTGATATTGAAATAATATTTAGATTTATAATGTCGTTAACTTATATTCTTCTAGTGCTTTGCTATTATCGAATTTGAATCAAAATTAGTTTTATGGTTTGTGAATATGTTAAAGAGGATTTTAATCAATTTAAGCATTAATTCAAAGTCCATGATGTGACCCGATATTGAAACCATATATAGATCTATAATGTCGTTAACTTGTATCCTTCCAGTGCTTCATTATTATCGGATTTGAGCATTAATTCAAAGTCCATATACATGTTTGTACTAATAATAACAATTTTTGCAGAAAATGTCTTCATCCCAGCGCGGTAGCGGATGCGACGAGGGCTCCACGGCCTCTAGGCCCCCCAAATGGGGAAAATTGGGGTCCGTCGTCAAGAATAAGACGAAAATATTGGCTAGATCCCGAGAGTTACTCAAGGTGATCGCCGACCCAGGGTACACTGATTGGAGGTCCGTGCCAAATGAGCTCAAGATGGACATTTAGGGGCACTACATGTAGTGTATTTATATTTATATTTATATTTATAAGCAACTAACACTTACTTTCTTTTTGGTTTGTATTTATTTGACAGGATCAATTCGGCTAGCCCCCACATGTCCGCGACTCCACGTTGAACAATTGAGGGATTAATATAAGACGTGGAAGAAAAATATGCAGATACTTTACTTTGGAAAGACCTGAGGATCCATTCTGAGAGTGCGTGACACCGACCCCTCGAAGGAGATGATCTCATTTGTATAGTGGAAAAAGTTTGTCGACAACGAGATCGATGAGCGACAATTGGCATCTCGTCAAGCGGGGCGGGAAAATTGGGTGAAAAAGTTGGACATGCACTATTCTGGGCGGGCGTCTTATGCCGAGGTGGAGCACAGGATGGGAATTTTTTCTTTTTCTTTAATTTTAGTTTTATGTTATTCTAATTTATCATTACTTTGCATTACTTACTAATTCTGCATTATTTTATTCCAGGAGATGGGGAGTGGCCCTGGGGGTAGGCCACATAGGTTCGATGCCTATGTGGAAACTCAAACAAAGAAGGGCAAGGACAAAAAGGTGTCCCCGAGCATCGGAGCCACGATTGTAAGTTATAAATGTTTAATTTTTTTAATTACGTTATAATTTTTTTAGTTACTTAATTAACTAATTGTGTACTTTTTGTCATTTAAGGCAAAGATTAAGGAAGTGCATGAGTCACAATCTGATGCTGACAAAGCATCTTTGGCTACGTACATACTCATCCAAGTGCTCAGGGAGGATCTCAAGGGGAGGTCTAGGGGGTGAGCTTGCAGGTGGGGAGGTCACGGATCATCGAAATGGAGACGAGCAACACCGAGTTGGCTTATAAGGTGGACACCCATGACGATAAGCTATTAAGGTTGGAGGCGGCAGTCCTAGATATGTACGCCTTCATGAAGCGTTACTAGGGGTCCACCCTTGATTAGGGCAAGGGCAAGGAGAAGGAGGTAGACGAAGACGTCACTGCTTCATCGTCGATATGCACAAACTCGCCGCTATATGATCCATTTCCCATCTTGACCCCCGTCGAATGGCCTATGTCAACAATCGGTTGGTCGAGCGTATTTTTACTCGATATATTTGGTGGGAAGCCGATAACGAGGGGGTTGAGGGACCTGGGCTCCCTCCCGGGTATGGTGGTTCATGACGTCCCCTGCAAGACATTGAGCCAAAGGTGCTCATCACGCATGTTTTGTCCGTAAAGGGGAACTCAACTTTGTGGTTACACGAATAATGCAGCATTTAGCGAATTGATGAGTGTGTCAATGCATATGTTGTGTGGCCTTACTTCCTCCTCCGACCTATTCAAGACTCTGTGCCATAACATTATTTTTATTTATGTTATTTAGATATTAAATTATATTTTTATTTTTTTTATTTTGTACATGTTGGTTTGGATATGGATATTTGTATTTGGTTATTGATATTTATATGTTGATTATGGATATTTGTATTTTGGTTTGGTTTCTCTCTATATATACTGTTTGGATATTATAATTTTCCTATAACATGTACAAATATACTGCTAGGCAGTGGCATTGGCCATACCGCCCAATAATTTTTCTAAATATGCCCAGAATTGGCACGTACTTTGACTGTGACAAGTCCATGACAAAGAAACTTATCATGAACTTGTCATGGTCCAAGTCCGTGACAATTTTTTATTTGTCACGTACTTTTAGCGTGATAAGTTTAAGGTTTTGTCACGGCCTTGTCATAATTTTTGACCGTGAGAAGTCCATAAAAACTCTAACGAACTTGTCACGATCTTTGATGTGACAAGTTCGTGATAAATTCATTTGTCACCCCCATACTCGTCACAGTCAAAGATCGTGACAGGGTTGACTTGTCAAGGTTTTTTTCTGTGACAAGTTGGCAGTTTTAGTGTAGTGATTAGAGAAATTCCATTGCAGAAATTTGACATATCTACTATGAATTAATAACATGGTGATGACAACTAACAAGTTCCACTAAAGCAATTCAAACACTATTATGAGCACGCTCAACTTTAACACTTAGCTTATACCATAATTTGATGAGATCCAACTATGAACAAGTATTTAGGAAGCCATAATCAACAATTTATATCAATTTGTAGTTCTTGCACATTAAATATTGGGTGACAAATGAGTCATAGTTTAAACAAAGGAATGGACTTTTCAAAAAAGTACAACTTTATCAATGAAATTGATCAATGTCCTAAAAGTATTTTTCAGTTAGAATTTGACTGGAATTTGGGTTTCCGTTCCCAACTTGGTTTTGGAAGTTATTCCACATCCTATTTCTTATTAAGTTTTACCTGTCTTAGCATTCCTATCCCAACATAGAAAGATACTATCATGCCCTAAATCGATTTGGCATGACAAGGAATGGTCAAGGTTAGATTTAGTAAAGAAAAGTTTGGTGCAACGAAATTTGCTTCTTGGTGGTTTATGGAGCCATTAGTATTTTCCATAGATTCCTTCTCATGGACTATATGTAGAGGTTAGGAAGATATTTGAATCAAGTCAACTGGGACATATCTATAATTAACCAATTCACTATAAAATAATAAAAATGTGGTAATTAATCAAATCAGTAGATGCTTACTTATAGGACATTAACTAGGTCTCCCTACTATTCGCTAATTCTTTAAACCTCATCCCTCATCCTTTATTCGGGCTTGGGACCGGCGATGAAAAATATATATTTTCATTGGAAGAGTTAAAAAAGTTTTAGCTAATAAAGAAGAAAATGAGTTAAAGATCAAAATATGCACATAACATAATAACACAAAAGACATACAATCAATTATGGAAAGTTCCTAATGAAAATATAAGACAAAAATACCTAGCATAAACCATTAAAATCCATAATTATAAATTCCATATCAAAAAAATAAATATTGAAAATCATTAAACATGCTTGACAAGTAATTTCTGCCACAAAACCCAACTCCTAGTACCAACGTCTCTCAAATCCTCAGCTCCGCCCTATTAGTCCAAGTAAAGACCAGCATTGAGGTCAAATATTGTGTCTAATATCACTACTACCTCTTTCTCATAATCAACGGTGTGCGAGTGAACATTTTCTCGAACAGTCGCGTTTATCATTCCCTTAGCAATCATCTTACCATTCAAACCTTTAATCTCACATAACAAACCATCTTCTAATACACATCGTGTTGCATTAGATGAAGCAGAGGTTACATGTATGGCAATTTCTCCATTTGCAAGGCTGGAGTGATGCTTCCCCATATTAGACTTTAAAAACGTAACCAAGTCAGCAAGTGTGTTCTCTACGCCTTTAATAGATGCTTCCATTGTGTTCAATTGACCTTTCATACATTCATATTCAGTTTTTTCGATTTGAAGTAGAGCAATGGATGACATGGAAGCTTTAATAGATGATAGTGACACTAAAGACCCTATACCTCGAGTGGGTCTCATTTTATATATGCCACATACTTGGGACAATGCATCCATTTCCAACGATTGGGATTGATCAATACCCTTTTCCTTAAGCTCGATAGTCTTTACTTTCACCTTCTTCTACAATATATTATGTAATAAAAATATTAGCAAATCATTGAACATAGCTACTCATACACTTTATACTTTCAAATCATTATTTTTTGCAAACACTTACTATGCTTGAAGCAATGCTATCCGAGACTGTCCTATTTTCCCGAGAGTGGGAGGCTATCCACACATCAACACGTGTGATATTGGCATTAGGATTGAAGTCGGAGTTTTCATCTTCGAATTAGAGTTGGCATCTGACCTATCAACCTTTTTCTTTTTGTACAAGAATACAATTCATCGATTAGAAAATATTCGATTACAAAAAACAATTCATCGAGAAATAATACAAGTTTGAAAAAAAGGTGTACTTACAAGTTTGTATAGGACTTGGGCCTGACCATTGCGCCCACTAGTGTGAGTAGCCCAAATTTTGGATCTATTATATTTCCCTAATTCGCTTTTATTTATGGCAACTTTCTTACCCTCATTCTCCACGAACTCCCTCCACTACTCCATCTTAAAATAGGGGAGTACATTCGCCAACTGACCAAGCATAAATTCTTCTGAATTTAGCCCCTTAAGTTAGTGATTTTGATATCCCAAACAAGGTAATTGAATCATTTTTATTCCATATCATTGCCATTAACTGTTTCTAACAATTTCCCCGAGTTTCGTGTATTTCTGATGGATTTTACAGGAATTTAGTGCAAGAAAAGAGTGAAAGAAACCGGAAGAAAGGAAAAGAAGAAAGGAAGAAAAGTCAAAGGGCAAAAGCGTAAATTTCTACCCAGAGTTCAAATTCAACGCCTAAAGGGAAGTTGAAGAGCTTGATTTCACAAGAGCATCGGAAGAAACGACACTCAAAACGAAGCTCGAGATCAAAAGTTATGGCCAGTCAAAGAAGAAGGAGAAAAGTCAACATGGAAGAAAATTGGACCGATCCGGTAGATTTCGGACTGATCCGAAATGACACAAGTCCAGTAGACCCCGGATGGATGACAAACCGATGACAGTTGAACCGATGCGGTGGGATCCGGACCGATCTGGTATAATAAAAAAAGAACCGATCTGGTGGGATCCGAATTGATCCGAGGGCTATCCGGACCGATACGGCTGTGAGAATTCCTGGCATTAATTATTCAGATCATGAGGTGCATAGCTGGTCAAATCTTGCCCAACAAGCGATTCTAGCTGTCAAATTCGCGCTACTTGGTGCTATAAAATACCAAGCCCTACCTCATTCCAAAGAGAGTCGAATTCTAGAGAGTATACTCAAATTAGGGAGAGAAAGTCATGTTTTAGAAAGCCTTTTTAGTTTTTCATATTCTTAGAAAAACCCTAGTTTATAATTTTGAAGAACAAGTATTATTCAAGTTCATCTAGTGCAGATTTCAAGTATAAATTCTTCAATTCAATTCAAGTATCAAATTCCATTCTCTTATTTAGTCTCAATTCTATTTTCAATTCTCACTAGTATTGTAATTTGTTAAGAATGTTTCTTATATTCATAATTACATGCATTGTTATGAAATTGCTTTCTCATAAAACCATGTGTAGGTAAATTTTCAAGGGTTGGGGTACATGAACTCATTCCGAGGTAAATTACCCATGTAGAAAATAGAGGGTAAATTAAATATTAACCAAATCGTGTATGGAAATTACATGAACATGGCCAATATTTTAATCTCTCTTGCCTTAGGTACTTGGGATGTTTAAGAACGCTATGTAAAATGTATTTGTCCATTCACCGCTTTGTATTTACCTTTGATTTCATATGATGCGGGCTAGTTCCCTCATATATGTAATGCTTAGGATCTATAAAGATTGGATTTAGTCAAAATTCCAATTTACAAGTCTAGGATTCTCTACGGTAATTCGCTAATGTTTGAGGGATTGTACTCCACCCTATTTTCTCATTCATCTTTATTAATTTAATTTCTTTATTTACCTATTTTTTCCATTTTCAACCATCATCATCTTTTTCACTTTTATTTTAGAAGTAATAAATCAGTTAGATTCTATCAAACATTCCTTGTGGATTCGATACCCAAACGCGCCACTATACTCCTTAAGATTGTAGTTACAAGTTTAGGATTTTTTGTATTGAGGTTGGAAGCCGAAAACAACGACTAGCGTATTACACGGACGTTCGGTTTTCCACTTAATCAAAATGGCGCCATTGCCGGGGAGTGTTTGTTATAGATCATAATTGACTTACTACTTCGTAAAAAAATGAAAAATATGGGTGTCACATTTTTGAATTGCCCATTTTGAAATATCTTATTTGAACTCTTTTGGTGGCTTTAATTGTTATGCTAATAGTGAGGAGGAGAATGAACTTACGATTTATGAACATTGGATCAATATTACTAAAGATGAGTCTCATAAATACAAGCTCAGTGCTAAGGCCATCCAAATTTATCAAAATGAAAAGCTTGAAGAAGAAAGGCGTGAAAAAGAATATAGGGAAAAAAATCGTTTTTGGGAGCAAGAGTTGGATGCATTATTCGAATCCAATGACGATTTTTCTTTCGATATTTTTGAGACTAAAGAATGTTTTCAACCAAATGAGGAATCCAATGACGAACCACTTGAGATTGAATTTATGTCCTCACCATTCTCATTCACTGTTATCGAACAATTAGAGTTATCATAAGAGTCAGATGAAAGTCTTGATGACGTTGACACAATTCTTATGGGCCATACACTTAGACGTGTCACTCCACCAGATCCAACTGAAAATTTGAGGAGAGAAGATTTTGAGGATAAGGACTCTATACTTAAATTATATTCCAAGATGGACACTTTCTGTTCGTGTGATCCCCTTCCCATACTACTTGAAAAATCTTTGGGAAGTGATTATAATTTTCTTGGATCCCAATGGTACTTGTCCCTCTGTGCACTCAAATCCCTCATTATCCCCCTAAATTTTTTTATTGGTGATGGTTCATTTTTTAAACTTTGCACATGCCTTCCGTTTTCAAACATAATTCTTATTTTCTGGGAGGCATGCTTAATAGTGTGGGTACACTATTAATCCCTTAAAGTCAAATTGTATTTTGGGTGAACTCTCAAATTTTTTGACTTCTAGTGTATGATTTATTAGCCGTTCAAATTTTAGGTTGTAAATAATTAGTTTTTTTTTTATTATAGTCTAGTTTCGTTGGTCGAGTTTTTGTTATTCTTTTTGTTATGCTTGGCTCTAACATATTTGGTAGATTCAATGGACTCGCACTCATCGGGGATCGCTCCATTTGGGTAATATCTTTCTTTTTCTCTCTTTATGTTGTGTTCTTAATTCGCATTGAGGACAATGCAACATTTAAGTTAGGGGGTGTGGGATATTCTTCTAGTTTATTGTTTAGATTCATTGATTCGATCACATGTTCTTTCCGAGTGTGTGTTTTTTGAAAAAAATTCAAAAAAAAAAAACAAAAAAAACAAAAAATTTTTGAAAAAAAGCCAAAAATATTTTTCTTCAAAATAAATAAAAATTGGAATTTAAAATTTTCAAAAATATCACCTTTATTCTATTTAAAGTCTCAAATTGTTAACAATCAAAATGCACTAAGCCAAAATTGACCGAAGATGGAAATTGAAAGAAAATTGACGACTTTACGAATAAGTGTGGAGGGTGATCAAACCCAGTGAGATTTCGAGCCTATCGATCTTTTTGAGTTTTTAAATCAATCCGAGTTTATGATTAACTCAAAGTTCTTTTCAGCGTGTTAATAAGTCGTTGATGATCTCAATCCTTTGTTTTGATCGGTTATGGGAAATGTGTGAAACGTTGTCTCGAAATTCATGCTAAATATATCTCTAAACTTAATTAATCTCGAGATGCATATGGTAATGTGATTAGCAATTTGGACAATGAAGTAGGCCCTCGTTTGTTACCCAAAAATATTAGCCATAAAAAGTTGTGAAAAACAAAATTATCCCTTTGCAACTCAATTTGAGCCTAATAAAATATTTCCTTTTCGTTTGATAACCCGAAAAACCCAAATAACCCGAAATTGTGAAAATTGAAATTCATCAAGTAAGTCCAAAAGTGTGCATAAAAAGGGGCAAGAAAGAAAAAAAAAATGTCCAAAAAAAAGAGAAAAATGAGGAAATGCCCGAAAAAAGCACTAATGGACGTCATAAGGACATTTTCCAAATCCAAACAATCCGTCTATTACCAATTTTACCCTTTACACCTTTTAACCCGAAAAGTCCTAACCGAGTTCGAATGGCGAAATTGGTTACCGCTTGGAGAGCTAAGACATGAAAAGATAAAATGAGAGATTAATTGGTGTGAAATAGAGATGATGTTTTCCGTTTCCTAATAACTGTATTCCGATGATGAGATCTTTTCACCATATATTTCCTTCTTTTCAATTTTGTATGCGTGAATTTGTGTCCATTATATTTAGTCTTTATATCATGCATACGGAGAGAAAATAGCCGCAATCCGAGTGATTTGTTTGTGAGTGCATCAGTAAGAATTTAAATCAAAACGAATTTTCGAAAAGTAACGTAATGCTTAATCGGTGGAAATTTGAGGTTGAATTTTTGGCTTGGCACACACACACTATGGTTTGAGACATTTGAATATGAATTTATGGTGATTATTTTTCGAAAAGTTTAAATTGTACAATTTTTAAGTATTTTGATATTTATTTGAGTCAATAAAGAATTTTGTGGGTATATTCACTGTAAACCCTCACGAGACAAAACTCGTCCTACTAGGGTAACCTAGGGGTTTAAAGGCTTGTTGCATATGCTCAATGCAATCGCATGCCTGCGAAAGTGGAATTTTAAAGGAATTCTCAAATAGAACAATGGGTAATTTCATCTACATTGCCCGGGACGTGTAAAGTCCTAAGTTAGGGGGATTTGACCAAGCATAAATTCTTCTGAATTTAGCCCCTTAAGTTAGTTATTTTGATATCTCGAACAAGGTAATTGAATCATTTTTATTCCATATCATTGCCATTAACTGTTTCTAACAATTTTCCCGAGTTTCGTGTATTTCTGATGGATTTTACAGGAATTTAGTGCAAGAAAAGAGAGAAAGAAACCGGAAGAAAGGAAACGAATAAAGGAAGAAAAGTCAAAGGGCAAAAGCGTAAATTTCTACCCAGATCTCAAATTCGACGCCTAAAGGGAAGTTGAAGAGCTTGATTTCACAAGAGCATCGGAAGAAACGACACTCAAAATGAAGCTCGAGATCAAAAGTTATGGCCAGTCAAAGATGAAAGAGAAAAGTCAACATGGAAGAAAATCGGACCGATCCGATAGATTTTTGACTGATACGAAATGACACAAGTCTAGTAGACCCCGGATGGATGCCAAACCGATGACATCCGAACCGATCCGGTATAATAAAAAAAGAACCGATCCGGTGGGATCCGGACCGATCTGAGGGCTATCCGGACCGATCCGGCTGTGCGAATTCCTAGCATTAATTATGCAGATCATGAGGTGCATAGCTTGTCAAATCTTGCATAACAAGAGATTCTAGATGTCAAATTCGTGCTACTTGGTGCTATAAAATACCAAGCCCTACCTCATTCCAAAGAGAGTCGAATTCTAGAGAGTAGACTCAAATTAGGGAGAGAAAGTCATGTTTTAGAAAGCCTTTTTAGTTTTTCATATTCTTAGAAAAACCCTAGTTTATAATTTTGAAGAACAAGTAGTATTCAAGTTCATCTAGTGCATATTTCAAGTATCAATTCTTCAATTCAATTCAAGTATCAAATTCCATTCTCTTATTTAGTCTCAATTCTATTTTCAATTCTCACTAGTATTGTAATTTGTTAAGAATGTTTCTTAGATTCATAATTACATGCATTGTTATGAAATTGCTTTCTCATAAAACCATGTGTAGGTAAATTTTCAAGGGTTGGGGTACATGAACTCATTCTGAGGTAAATTATCCATGTAGAAAATAGAGGGTAAATTAAATATTGACCGAATCGTGTATGGAAACTACATGAACATGGCCAATCTTTTAATCTCTCTTGCCTTAGGTACTTGGGATGTTTAAGAACGCTATGTAAAGTGTATTTGTTCATTCACCGCTTTGTATTTACCTTTGATTTCATATGATGCGGGCTAGTTCCCTCATATATGTAATGCTTAGGATCTATAAAGATTGGATTTAGTCAAAATTCCAATTTACAAGTCTAGGATTCTCTACGGTAATTCGCTAATGTTTGAGGGATTGTACTCCACCCTATTTTCTCATTCATCTTAATTAATTTAATTTCTTTATTTACCTATTTTTTCCATTTTCAACCATCATCATCTTTTTCACTTTTATTTTAGAAGTAATAAATCAGTTAGATTCTATCAAACATTCCCTGTGGATTCGATACCCAGACTCGCCACTATACTCGTTAAGAGTGTAGTTACAAGTTTAGTTTTTTTTTGTATTGAGGTTGGAAGCCGATAACAACGACTAGCGTATTACACGAACGCTCGGTTTTCCACTCGATCACCAACCTTTCTGCATCCGTTGTATACTTCATGTAATATAATCTCCTTAACTTGATTTTCTATGACTTTTATTTTGAGTCCATGTTTTTTAAACACCGTTGCTTATGAGATGATGGAAGTTCAAAAAGAGAAAGCAAAAATAAATAGATATATTGTTGACGTTTTACCAGTACCTCAATCCAAACGTCATCTTTGTAGTTAACTAGAACTTTACGCCAATCACCGCATGTAATTGGAACATTAGCACGAACTATCTTCCCAAGTCGAGACATATATGTATCTTTTTTCTCACCCACCACTTGATTATACTCATCGATAGTAACTATTTCTCTTGCGTCACTACCTTCCATAGACATCGAATACTGCTGCAAAATAACTAAACCATACAAATTAATGTGAAACGTATGACAACAAAACTAAAATAAAATTTTAAAAAAATCATCATTTCCATTAAAAACCCAACATATAAATCACTATTCAGCGTCACCATGATCCCAACATATCACTAGTACCTAAAAAGAGGGTAGTATAACTATAATGATCAAACGACCCAAATACCCTCTGAATATTTACAACCCCTTAATACACTCATTTTATGTTTTATCTCGTGAGCATCCGGATACAATAATGTTTAATATGTCTTAATCGATCCGTGTTTTGTTATTATCAACTATCTTAAGAAACCATCGAGAATTATAAATGTGTTCATTATAATAAAAATTATTGACAAGAATTTTGTATAATAAATTTGTTTTAGCCCAAGAACTACATTCATGTAAACACCCAAATATAATAGGCAAAATTTTTTACTATCCCATAATTTTTGTTAGACAGGACTTTAATTTTGAGCTATCGGTCATTAATTGAACTTGAATAACAGAAAAAAGTATGTGTTATCCTACTTAGTTTTAATGTGCTTAAAGGGCTATAAAGATTCTTTCAATCCCCTGTTCAGTCCTTAATTAGTACCAATATACTTCAATATATCTTTGTAAAATGCAAAAAATTGTTAAAATTGATCACGTTGTTAGCCTATACCCGCCTAAGAAATTGACGAACGAGAAAATAATTAAGCCTATAATAACACAGTCCAAAAGGGTGTCAATATCATCTGGGAGGGAATGCTTGTAGTTTCGATCCTGTAAGGATTGATGTTAAAGTTATGGAGCTAGTTGACGAATGGTTTAATGAGATAACACCAAACGGGTAAAACTATGTCGGTTTAATGTTTGGTATACTTGAAAAGGAAATGCAAGGTGATATACCCCATGGATATCCTGAAATTAAATGGTCAAATAAATTAGAAATCTTACATTAATTGGTTAAATGCGAGGGAATTTTTTTTTGATTACAAATACATCGCGGCGATAAAGTGAGTTAAACTAATGGCAACACAAAATGGATAAATATGCAAGATTTTGGTGCAATTCAATCTAGTAAATATATGGACCAACAACCTTACTTATTTAAAATTTGGCAACAAATATGAATATGGAGTTACTAGGTGGTTTCATTCCCGACAGTTGGGTACTTATTTTGTTTAAACCGGTTCAAGGATTCAGGTCAAGGGAAAATGTCAGATGATGCCTTGATAAATTGAAACTTTTGTGTACGTGATATGCTTCAAGAGAATATTGAGCAAAAGATCTCAAGGTTTATTCATGGACCCCTATGGTGCATTCAATCCGAGTTCAAGTTGTGAGAAATTGCAAATTTTAGCTAAGTTATAGAGTATGCACTAAAAGTAGAAGATTATTTTTGGCCAGCTACAAGCACGAGTAAAAATGCAACCACAACGGGATCCACAGCTGCCCCAAAGATGGTTGAGGCATCTCCTACTCTAGTAGTTAACTTTAAGTGATCAATCGAGGGTTGATGGTCCTACCCCATTTTAGGCAACTGCTCAACTCCCATTTTGACCAGCTATTTAACTTTCAACTGTTCAATTGATAATTTTGTTTTGATGAAATGTATTTATGATCTCTGACTAAAAACTTGACAAGTTGATCTGGTGCAAACCACCACCATTTCAAAGAACTATGATTTAATCTTGTGTGTGAGAGATAATTAGAAACCTCATATCCTTCTCTAAAGATGTTAGTAAACTAAATAGTCTTATTCTTCATGATGAACCTAAAATTATCCCATTTGAATTTTAAAGACCAGGGAGAAAGTAAAGTAGAGTAAATAATATAATTAAGACTTTATCACTATAACAACCTTTTCTTTTTTGCCAATGCTTTCCTAGTTAGATCTCAAATTTAAAACCATCCTAATTTGAACTTTTTTCCAAAATCGAATTTAGGTGTTACTCAAAAGAGAAATATTCTATAGAATATATTCAATTTAAGGTACAACCATGTATGGTGCATCAATTATCAAATAGAAATAACTATTGATGACATAATACCTTCTTGGGAACCCAAACCACCACTTCTCCGATTATGTAATCGATACCCAATTCGTGAATATGTAAGGCTAAAGCTCTTTGGTGATACATTTAAAGATAGAATCAAGGAATCTTAAACTTTATGAGATATCTTACCACCTAATGATTTAACATTACATCAAACTCTTTGTCTACCACGGGTATGCAGCCAATGGAAGACAAAATCACAGAAGCCTAAACTTTATGTTTACTGCATGTAGTGATAAAAATGAATTCCTTTTTCTTATTTATTGTAACTCTATTAATTGATCTTCATGTGGAATGGAATGCCTTGTATGCCTTATCGGTGTTTTATATTGTATTTTTATGATGCTTGGAAGGTCGTACATTAAACCTATTGTGCATCAAACACTAATAAATGTCAAAAGAAAACTATTTGATGCTTTGGTTTTCAACTTTTATCTGTATACTTGGATTTTGCTCGTATATCATGTTCAAAACATATTTCTACTCATCTTCACATCAAGTTTTAGAATTATTATTGTTTTCCACGGATTTATGAAATCCTTATGCCTTTGTAAACTTATTATATTATAAATTTCTAGGTAATTTTTTCCATTACATTCAATTTCTTTACTTTATTTTCGTTTCATTCATTGTTATGGTTTTAAATTATAACATTATCATTTGTTCTACTTATAATGCATTTTCAACTCATTTATCTCATAATGTTAAATATTCGGAATCGCCCACACGTGCAATGCACGTGGGCACAACTAGTGTATTATAAAAGGTACTTTAACATCAACTAAAAAGTTGGTAATAACAAAATATATAATATGGAAAGGGATGTTTGTTGAAACAGGAGTCTGGGATGAATTACAAAAGATGTTTACATATGAACAAACTCAATTTAAGCAAATAAAAAACTCAAGAAATGAAAACAATAGTAAACATGTCCAAAAGGTCATATATGTTCAGTCAACATTGAGCAAATCCTTTAGATTGACGTTGTCCTCAAGAATTGATTGAAACACGATCGAAACCTCAACACCATACACCATTGACGTCAATCTCTTTGGAGTATGTAAAACAATGGACCATCCATTATTTCAAAAATCCTTAGAATATAATACTTGAGCTGCTTCAGAGGCAAGAATGAATGGCGCATCATCAATTCTCTATTTACTCTTAAACTTACTCAAGTTAACCATCACTAACTTTGAGTGAGGATCAACTTTATAACCATTAATCTTATCATTGACTTTCACCCAATCACAGTAAAATACGACTATCTTGAAAGACGTATGGTCCAACTCAAATATGTCCCGAATAATTTTGTAATACATTGTACCCGCTTCTTTATAATTGGTATCTTTATCGCTTGATCTGAACTTAGTGATGGACTTCACAAGCACACCGTTATTTTGTGTTACCCGACGCTTGTCACATTCCCATGTAAAAAATTCAAACCCATTGGAACGATACTTCTTATATGACCGTGCACTATATTTTGGCCCCTTGGCTAACCGCCAAAGCACTGTATTGGTTGATCCATTTTTTAGTAGCTACAAAATGTAATGTCAAATAAGTATACTGAAATATAAAAAGACATAATAATATGTTTTCATATAATTGACTAAAGTGCGAGCCTCCTTACTCAACCATGGAATAAAACTGTCATTTTTTCCTTTATTGTACCCCCCTTTCAATTATACCCAAAGGTAGATTCCCATTAAAGATTATACTTCTCACATCCAATAAAAAAACCTTTAAACATATCATACGAGTTAACTTAAATGAAAACATCACTGGACGGTCGATATAGTTACAAACCCTAATCCTAGGTGATGCCAATGGAAAACCCTACTGAGGCAACAACACAGGCCTAAATATAGAATAGTGTAGGCTCTCTATATCTATATTTAAAAATAGAAAAAAATGTTAACTCAAGAAAACAAAGAAGACAATCAACAAACGACAACAAGCCTATCATCGGCTGTCGGCTTAATAAGGATGATAGAAGAACAATACCGAAAAATCAGACTCAACGCCGAAACTTACCCTTACGTTTGGGGTTCATATATAGTTGTATATGGTGGGTTTGGGCTATGGATGGCTTATAGATGGAGAAGGCTTCAAAAAACTAAGGATAAAGTTTGAGTCATTCAAGCGCGACTTTGCAAACTCGTTGAAGACGATGAGAAAGTAAGTTCTGGTATTGTGTCTAATAAGGGATCATTGCCATGTTCTGATAAACCAACCAAATAGTTTCTTTTCAAACTCATCTTCTTGTTTTTGTTCCTGAAAATTTGGTTAACATAGGTGGATATCTTTTGATAATAATTGAGTTGAGAAATTTTCAAATGTTTTATGGTTTGTAAAAGTTGAGGGAAGTTAAAGAGGTTATATGTATTATTTCTTTAAAAACAATTCATGTGGGGGATTTCTTATGGTCTTGAATGTTTCAAGAGTACCCTCAAGTTTTACCCCCCCAAACAATATGTGTTAACTTAAATAAAAAAACATAACCAATACTAATATACTCACATTTTCCATTCATCCACTTCATCATGTTGTTAAAATACCCATTTCCAGGCTTGTTCAAATTGCACTGTGGTTAACTTCAATTTTTTCCTTTGTACTATAGGTCCCTCATTAGCACATTCATCTTCTTCATCAAGAAAATCTTCGTGCATATAATTTTGATTTACTTCATGTGGGTTTGACATGTACTTTATGAAATAAGGAGTTGATTCTTCTACAATGTAGTTCTCAACAATGCTCCCTTCAATATACCTCTTATTGCCAACGTACTTCTTATAGTTTTTCATCAACCTATACCTCAAAAGTATAATGAAACTAATAAATAAATATTATATCAGACGATTTATCTAAAAAACATTATCACACATAACTCGCTTTCCTCTCAAAAGGATACATCCATCTAAATCTGACCAGACCACATTTTAGTGCTTCCTCAGCTAAATGTATGATGAGGTGGATTGTTACAATAAAAAAATGTGGGTGTAAAATACTTCTATAAAACACACATAGACTCAAACAATGCCTTTTTAGCTAAATCAAGAACATCCCTCCTTATCACCTTGAAAAAAATGCTTAATCGATGAATAACAACTAATAAATCCTTGTGCATTGCATAAGAATTTTTAAGCAATACCAGAAGTAAATGTTTCATAATCACATGATAATCATGTGACTTCAGTCCCTTCAACCTGAGCGGTTCTAAAGTCACATTCTTACTCAAGTTAAAAGAAAAACCCTTCGGTAATTTTAACTCATTTAAGGTACTAAAGAACCACTCTTTTTCTTCTTTATCTAAAGTGAATGCATCTATAGGTTTAATAGTTTTGCCAAATTCATCATAGGTGAACCATAACTTTTTTTTATCCCCATCCCCTCTATATATTTACATGCATTGGTTTTGTCTTTTCATTTATCTTCAAGTCCGAAATAGTTGACAAGATGATAGGTGACATTCTTCTCAATTGTAATACCCTGTATTTTTATGCTATATTAATTTGGGGGTTTTATTAAATTTAATGAGAATGAATTATTTAATAAGAATCCGGAAATTAATTATGTTATAATTATTAACGTGACGAGAGTTAGTAATTATATAAAATTGTCGAATATTACTAATGATCATAGTAATATATGATATGGGTTATATTATAAGTCACGAGTGAATGAAATAACAATTTTGAGAATTTTAGTCGGGACGCGCCCATGTCGCGTCGGGACTAATTATTGAGATATAAAAGTGAATATTTTATAAGTTGTTCGTATGGTCATTTTGAGTGCGCCAACGCGTCCGGAAGGGTTGAGATAGTCAGAAAAGTGTACCCAGGGGTTTGGTTCGGGTCTCGGGGTGTTTTTAGACTTAATTAGTGACCCGGGAGGGCATTTTGGTCATTTTACAAAATAGGGTAATTAAACCCACGAATTTTAGCCATCCTTAGCAGCCATTTAAGTCAGCCTTTTAGGGTTAGAACATTCAGAACCCTAGAACGGCCATTGGAGTAGAGAGGAGAGAGCTCTCAAGGTGATTCAAGGCCAAAACACCACCATTTGCACCACCGTTACCACCAACGCGTAGATCGCGAGGAGGAGAACGCAACCACACCAATATCAGAAGGAAACCAGACCTCTGAAATCCCAGGCAAGTGTTTAACTTGCGTATTTTCGTTGGTGCAATATTCATATTAGTGTAGGAATGATTATGAGTGTAATCAATGGAAGAAAACCCCAATTTTGATAGGGATTTGCATGTAGAAAACATTATAACCATATTCTGGAAATATTATGTGAAGTAGATGATTAACCCACGAATTTTTGATGTTATGTTAGAAGGAAATTCTGGAGAAAACTGATTAGAACAAAAGTTAAGAAAACATTAGGGTTCTTGATGTTTAAATGAGATTTTGGGTTGTTTAATCATGTTTAATGATGGATATACGCATGCTTAACGTTAAAAACATCTGGAAATATGTGATTATGTTTGTAGTAGGAGTTTTGGGATGATTAGTATTGGAAAATATTGATTTGGGTGAAGAATTTTGGTTAAACCCGTAACTGCACTTCTGCAGGATTTCGCAAACCTGCTTGATCGATCGATCGATCCTAGAGCTTCGATCGATCGAAGGTTCGATCGATCGAGCCCCAGACCTCGATCGATCGACCCTTCCTGACAGACTCTTATTTCCCCTTGTTTAATTAATTGAACATGATTCATCGCGAAATAGCTTTTGGGCTTTATGAATAAAATGTTTTGGGATATAAGAGAGACCAGTAGGGCATATGACTAAGTGTTCAGAATTTTATTATGAGATGATAATTGTATTTTAGGTAAAATTATTTAAAGGACGAGGAAACTACGTAATTCAAGTGAGAGATTACGTCAAATACTTACGATAGCGAATAGACGTTTACCTACTGATTTTGCTACTTGGATGGATAGAATCCACGAGTGTTACGTAACTAGTGAAAAAACCCTTCGAGTTAAGGCTAGAGACGAAACCTTATACGTAATCATAATAATGGGAAATTAAGGATAAATGTTGTGACTATGGGTAACGGGAGGAACCTATGTTAATATGATGAATGGGTATATTTATATGATTCTGTGTACATATATTATATACATGTGAAAAACGTACCCGCGCTACTTGCTATCCCTGAGGTTACCGCGCTGGGACGATCTTATCCTGTGTAGCTTTATGAGGGATATTTATTCGTACCCTAGAAGTTAGAGATCCTAGGTACGGGCTATCAGATTGATAGTCGGACGGTCCTAAGAGACGTGTGGGTATGTACTGACCTTATAGACTTGGAATCTATGCTTCGCCTCAACGTTGTTTTGTATATGTTAATACAGTTCGAGAGTGATTCCGAACTTGTATTTCCCTTTGTGTGAGCGATACGGGGATTGGAGAGCAGAGTATGCCCGCACCATAGTTTAGTTAGGGTGCTATTATATATATATATATATATATATATATTATACGAGTAGTTAATATATATATGAGGTTATAAACTTTAAACTGTCTACTGTGATTTGATAAGTAGAACATGGTTGTTGACTCAAATTATTAAATACTTGTTTTGTGAAAGTATGAGAAGACACTGGGAAACTTTATAATTTAATGAAGCTAAAACGAGAGTAGTGTTACAAATTGAAAGTACCTTTTTTAAAACATTGTCATCATTCGGTTTTGAAAACTTATGAGTAAGTTAAGATAAACTAAATTATTTGGGAAGGTTAGTACGATAGGCGTGCACATTAGAAGAGAGGTGAGAATTTCTCAAGAGAGTGTCGAACTAATATGATTTGCATTGGCCTGTATCAATTTAAATACTTGCTTAATGTATTTTAAAATCAAACACACTTTCGGGCTCTGACCCGTTTCTTTTCCTCTCTCTCTCTCTCTCTTGTATATATATATGTATATTTTCAGGTGCCCAGCCACAGGGGCGTCTTGCTTAGGATCCCTTGAGAAGAACGAGCTGCAGCTTAGGTGGGAGTTGCAGGTCACTTGAGTAGACGGCTTCTGTTATTGACTCCACTCCTATTATTCTCATTTATTGGGCACGTGTCGCCCTTTTCATCATTTCATTTGTTGTTGGGATTTTGTATTTCTTTTATTTCCAGTATTGTTCTATGGGATTTATTCAGGATGGATTTGTGGTTTTAGTTCCATTTGTTGACATTCGATTGACGAATGTATTATGTTATTTGGTTTATTGTGGTGTGATTCTTTATTGTAGAAATGTTGTTTTAAATTAAAATAAATCTTTTTCTTTAATTAAAATTTGGAAAGTTTTGTATGGAAAATGTTTTGACACTTAGCTTAATTATTTAGGGTGTTAAATCGGAAAATTATTTTTATCGACAGTGATGCTGAGAATGAACCAACTGTTTACCTTGATTTAATTTAATAAAGGAGTGATCGCCCGGTATTTAATTAGGCGGGGTGTCACATCAATGTGCGTAACATCTAAATTATGCCGAACATCATGCTCTTTACAATACGACAAATCAAATAAAATGGACATTCGAGACCATGGAGTTATGATATTTGTATCTAAACAATCATTATTGTCCATTTCTCAACTTAATCCATGCTACTTTCTGTTCAATCTCAGTACCAGACAACCTTTGTGGAATTTTATGATCTTTATCATTATTGTTAAAGTTGTGTTTGTCTAACCTAAACTTATGATTGCGAGGAACGAATCTTCGATGTCCCCGATAAATTTTTTTCTTAATATTTCAAAGAAGTTCTTAGTCGACTTCTTCCGTAAAAATCGGACAAACTTTGTAACCATGAATAGTGCACCAAGACAAATTTCCATATGCAAGAAAGTTATGAATTTCCCACAATAACATAGCTCTCAATGTAAATTAGCTTTCGTGTAGGAGTCATATGCCATTACACCTTCGAACCATAATTGTTTCAACTCAACTACTAAAGGTTAACTATAAAAGTCTATGTCTTTCCCTGATGCATTCGGCCCAGATATCAAAATTGATAACATGGAAAACTATCTTTTCATACACAAATATGGCTTCATATTTAAAGGTGAAACATTGACAAGACAACAACTATAACTGGTACTGAGATTATCATATGGAATAAAACCATCTGTATCTATAGCAAGACAAACATTACGCAATTCAGCAGCAAAGTCAGGCCATTTCGTATTTGTAGACTTCCAAGTTGATGAATTAACGGGATGGCACATAATATTTTTAATGGATTTCACTCGATCATTCCAAGTCATTTCATTTTCAATCCATGAGTTTACTAAACTATCTCTTCAGCCTTGGAATCAATGGAAAATACCTCACTGTCTTTCGAGGTACTTTACCCTCCCCGTTTAAACTAAAATGATATCTAGATAAGTTGCATATTGGGCATTTCTCCTTCTTTGCATTTTCCTACTGGTATAAGATAGAATCATTCTGGTATGCATGAAATAAATTATAATGCATACCAACTTCTTTAATTATGTTCTTTATATTTAGTTACTTTGTTGGTGTTGAATTTCCATCAGACAAAAACTCCTTAAATAAACCCAAGATATCTATTAAACTATTGTCCGACAAACCATGTCTTATCTTTATGTTATTCAATTTGATAGGAAAATACAATGTTGTGTGTTTCTCGATACACGATAGATACAATGGTTCACTTGCCTTACCATGTATGTACTTGTATTTCAGCTCCTCGTGGGTTTGAGAACCATTTTCACCACCTTCGTCTCTACAAATTGGATCCATCGAATGATTAACATTTTGATTAAACATTTCAAACGCATCATAAACAAGTTCCTCCATCCTCGGATCTTCAGGAACAACATCATTTTGCTCAACATCTTCCCCGGTTGAACGTTCATTCCGCTCGACATATTCCTTTTTCCTGTGTAAATGTCAAAATGTGTATGAATGCAAGATACCATGGCAAAGAAAATGAAAATCAATATCTTCAAGGTCAAGCAGTTTTCTATTCTCACATTTATAGCATATACATGTAAACATAGTTTCTCCATGACCATTTTCCCTCGCAAAATTGATAAATGTAGCAATCCCATTTATATATTTTGGCGTTCCTCTATCATGTTCTTTCATCCGCTCTTTATAAAGTTGTCATGACATTCTACAAGGCAGACACATCTAATGGAAAATAAATGTTAAATGATATATTTATAAAAGTTACAAAGTGCTAAAAATAACACAATTAAGGGTTTGTTTTGTCTATATTTTAGATATTTTCTGTGTTTAAAATCTAAAATTAGTAGAATATGGGTTTGGCAACTTATTTTTTGAAACTTGTTTTTAAAACAATTTGTTAAAAATATGTGTTCAAAACATTAGTTAGCCCCATTTGAACACAATACCACACACAAAACACTGACTCACTACCGACTATTTCTAATTACTTGTTGATTTAGTTATTCAGACAAATTTCTTTTCCAAAAAAATATCAACAACAGAATTATAACTGAAAACACTACGACAAAATCTTTTCCCAAAAGAACAACCCAAAATTTTCTTCCAAATCGAGATAAAAAAGGATTAACTTAGAAAATCTATGATATTTTTCTCTACTTTTTGATCAATTAAGTAAATATGTTTTTTTATAAAAATATATTATGGATGGTTTGATTTGGTATTAACCCTATTTATCATATCATGTTCCAAAAAAAAACACTGTAAAGAACTATATTATAGGTATAATTTTGTACATATATCTGAGAAGAGAAGAACAAAGATGAGACACGATGGTGATGAGCATAAAACTACTTGAGACCAAAGATGGAACTGCCTGAGACAAATGAGGAACCACCTGAGATAGAAGATACGATGGTGATGAGCAATGTGAGGCCAAAGCCGTGATGGTGATGAACTGCCTGAGACATAAGACGCGATGGTGATGAACAACTGAGACTAAAGATCAGAGATGAGAACCGCACGAAGACCTAAGCTGAGCGGCTTTAACACTTACGGGGGGGTTCTCTTATGCGGGAATGATGAAAATACAATAGAGGGAAAGGGACAAAATTAACGCTTTTGGAGTCTTAAAGGGAATACATGTGACACTCACGTGTTCTATATTATCTGTTGTGTGTCATATTAATAATTTTGTATCGGTCATGGATGCTTACAAATTTTGTAAGTGACTAAAATAATTATAAATTTTGTAAGTGTCCTGAACTTATAAATCATTTTTTCAATTAGTTATAAAATTGCCAATTTGGTGTAGTGCTTTTTAGGCTGAGGTACTTCCAGAAAATGTTGGTAGGTAGGATTGGAGATAGAAATGCAGCACCACTGTCATGTTAGGCCTTGTTTAAATGGTCCACAAAGAGGTGGAATAGCATTGGCGGCATGGTAGGAAAAATACTAGAATTTAATCATAACGACTTTTCATATTTCTCATAAAATCATTTTCATCCTTTACATAAAAGTTTTGGGCTTGAAAGTCAATTTTGAATTTTTTTGATATGTCGTTCGAACGACATTTTTCTCATTAAAACGAGGTCGTTCAAATGAACATTGAACGAGTTATCGAACAAACTTTTGTCATTTTTTTTCATGAAATGTAGTTAGATAGTTCATTAGAACTAGATCAGTCGAACGATATATATAACTAGATTTTGTCATTTTAATCATGTTTTCTCGTTAGAATCTCATTCAAACCAAGTCGTTTGAACGACAATCAAAAGTCATTCAGACGACCTGGGCAGTTTTTGCCAATTTTGAGAAGTTTTTATTTTAACTTCCATCTACCCCACTAAATCATTTCCAGATTTAAGAAGTGTGGGAACAAGATTTTTCTTAAAGACTTTTTGCCATTTTCAAGAGCTTTTGAGAGCAAAATACCTTAACACAAATGTCCCATTTTATGTGTTTGTTTTTCATGGTTTAATAACTACCAACACACATGTTTATACGCATTGTTTTAGTTTGATCCAAGTTCTATTTATATATACTTGGATTGAATCAGTTTGGCACCGGTTTTACTCTCATCCCCCAAAGGAGAAAAATTTTCCTACAGAGGTTTCCGTTCTTGGTCCGTGGTGTGCATACAGAGGAAAGTCCTTTGTATGTTTTGACGGTAGTTGAGTCCCATCAGTAGATTCCGAGACTGTGGTGGATTATGGAGTTATCTACTAGGAGGAGGTTGAAGAACGAAGGAGCGTCAAGGCTTAAAGGAAGTTGAGTCATTATTGTAAGTCATTCTGTCGTGTCTTTGTAATAATACCATACTTAGTGGATTTGTAGGCTAGGCCGTTAGAGGGTTTTCCTGTTGTGGATTTTCCTCGTACATCGCGGCATTGTGGTTCATTTGTTTTTATCTTGCAAAAATGACATAGATGAATGATTAGGTTTAGAAAAAAAATTGGTTTAATCACAACATTTGTGTTATTTGGTGCAAATTTCATATTGGGTAATTTTGGTATAATTAATTCAAGTTGGTATAAATTAATTTTTCTATATTCATGTTTGGTTTCTTAATCCTAACTTAGAGCTTGAATTGATTTTGTTTAAAAGAAAATTGAAATATTTGTTTAATCTCATTTCAATTTTTAATAAATTAAATTTGAGTAATTTTTTAAAGAAATTTTAAAAGTTGGTATATTATGTAAACCATCCCCATATTTGGAATTTTAAAAATTGGGTCTTTATCACAATATATTTCATGTACATTATTTCTTTACCGTGTGTGGTTCACAAGTGTATAGAGTAAATGATGAGGTACTTCTCGTGGAGAGGCATGTAAGAGAGTTTCAAGTACTGTCTCGTTAGTTGGCAGGAGGTGTGTAAGCCAATCAAAGAGGGAGGTGCGAGGGTGAAAAACCTAGAGTACTTCAATACAATCCTCCTAGGTAATTGGTTTTGGTGGTTTCAGAGCACGGATTATGGAGGATAGTAGTGGTGGCTAGGGGTGAGTTATCATATATAGGGTGGGGATCGGGTTGTGGGCATTCCGCACGTGGGGTGGGGATATGGAAGTTCATAGAAAAAGGGTGTGGGGAATTTTGTAGATACACAGAGTTCCATCTAGGGCGAGGGATTAGGATTAGGTTCTGGAAAGGTTGGTGGGGGAAGGGTGGCACTCTGTAGGAACTATTCCTAGAGATGTATCGCATTGTATGGGATAAGGTGGGGGTAATAGTAGATCATAGATTGATGGTTCCAGGCAAGCTCATGTGGAACCCGGAATTCAACAGAAGGATTCAGGATTAGGAATTGGACGAGGACAAAGTTTTTTTAGACTGACTGAGTATAGCTCCAAGCCCGATGGAGGTGGATGATGGTCTACTTCGGGGGACAAGTAGAGAGGGGTGTTCAAGATGAAGGAGTATTGCTCAGTTTTTAGAAGCAATAGGAATAGGGACGTTACCTTTTTCGTTTGCATGATAGTTAAACATGTTATCTTGAAAACAAAGGGGATGCAGAAGACAATACATTTGATGGGTAGTCGATGTTGGCTGTGTAAGGAAGCGGAGGAGACTAACTACCATATGCTCTTGTATTGTTGGGTAACGAGGGGCCTTTAGGAAATTTACGTCTTCCTCATTAAGGTTACGTGGGTAATGTCGGAGTTAGTGACGGCTTTGTTTGAGGCTTGGAATCCCCCCCAAGGGTTAGAAAGGGGTTAGGAAAATTTGGAAGATGGTCCCACACTTCATTGCTTGGACAATTTGGTGGGAGAGAAATTTGAGATGCTTTGAAGGAAAGGAAGTCACACCAGGGATAATTTAATATCTATTTTTGAGCATGTTGTTGATATGGTACAATGGGAGTTATAACACTTCTCTCCCGCTCCTAGTTGATTTTATGGATGAGTTGCAATGGACTTCAAAATTCTAGGGGATTCTCGAGGGGAGTCTACTAGTATTCGACTTTGGGATTTTCTTTATGATTTTTTTTGTTGGTGTATACGTCTTGTATAGAGGTCCTCGCTCCCTTTGGCGGGGAGATATATACACTTCATTTACTTATTAAAATGGTTGACTAAAAGTGTTCCAATTTCAATTGAAGAATTAAAAGACCTAATAAAGGAGGTCCACACCTCAAACAAGCTCCCTAAGATTACCAATAGGGTATCATACCTCCGGTGGGCCTAAGACATAATATGAAAGCAAACAGATGAAGGCAATCGAGGTTTGTCATGACTTAATTGTATCAATGCAAACAATTAAGGTTTGAATAAGGTCCCAATTACGTAATATCAACTAATGCATACTTAAGCATGCTTAGTGTGTATATGTCGCCTGATGGAAAGTCCACTTGATGATCTTAGTCAACCCCGAACAGGGCTAACTAGCGTTGACTACATCCATACGAGCTCCATAGAGTTGGGGGGGGGGGGGGTCTCTTTTGTCATTAACCCAACATGTTAAGATAACTCCGAGGATCCAAAATCGTCAAAAAACCAAAGTCTGGTAGGCAACCCGCCTTATTTATTTTGATGGGTTGGTGGCAAGGACAATCATTGTGGCACCAATCCCCACTCGATACTAATTGACCTAATGAAGCATGAAATTACATTTAGTGCTCACATTAACCATCACTTATGACCTGCAAGCTTTTTCTTTACACTCCGCGTTGCCACTATAGTAGTCAGACCTCAGAAAAAGGTCATATATGCTACATACGTCATTGTTGCTCACTCGAGAAGTTTAGATATATAGGGGGGGGGGGGGGTAGAGGAAGGATTGAGGGGCGAATCAACTTAATTTGATAATATAATACATTATTATATAAGAGAAGTAGAGATTAGAGCTAGTTTGCGAAATGAAATGATATGTCCTCCTTTAGCCTTATATTTAGGATACCATACTAGTGTGCTTGTAGTATATTTAAGTCTTATGTGCATAATGGTGTCCTGGTGAGGTCATTCAATTACTTTCCAATAGATTTATGCTCATGGTAAAGGCACTATACGTAACACTTCCGATTTTGACATATAAGGTACCTTTACAAGCTGAGAAAAGGGGAGCATAAAATAATTTAAATAATTTTAAGCATCAAGGATAAACTAATATGAACACATACACAATAATAATACGTTATAAAAACAAACGTTATAATAAATCAGAAAGAAAATGGGATGATTGAATAAAATAATTATCCATATGATAATATCCCGAATAAACAATCCAACTAGAAAAGATAAATAACTCTGGAACAAAGCAGGAACCTATAATAAGATAACCATATAGCATGTAGAATGTCTAACATAAAAATCAATGATGAAAATTATGAAACTCCGATAATACGACTCAGATGACTGGAAAAATGTTAATGATTGAATGAATCAGCTCACCCTGATTCTTCAGTGGTCAAATACCTAATAAATATAGTTAAGAAAAAATTGGGTCATACCCCACATTACAAGAAATATATATCCCAACTTAAAACATTATTAAATGTGACTTATTTTCATATGATTTTGTCCCCACTAACACTCACTCCCAAGATATTTCACATTTATCTAAATGAATCCCAATTATGCATACTTACCCTACACCAGTATAAATAACATAGTTACTCCCCAAGTCCTATGACCATCATTTAAGCCATGTAATCCCTATCTATCACTACAATATAGGTTCGTAATCATTAATTATACATCGAAGATCCTATGTATACGTAGAATACTTATATTACATGATATCCTAATAAGCTAAGCCAATCACTATAAAGGTAATGATACTATACAATATCGCCTAAAAATGGGTCCATCACTGGACTAGCTCTATTAAATAAGCGTGCATAAAGAGACATCCTTTGGGGACTCCTCATGCCTCTATCGGTCCTCACCAAAGGAGGTCCCACTCTTAATGTGTTGAAACAACATACAAAATGGAAAATCATTATGTCGACACAACAATTGTCTAACGATATGCCACATTACATCAGAAGATCCAAATTCCTATCTCTCTCTCATCAAGACGATTGATATACAACACGTCAGATCGGGATACTAGACCTATATGTAGCCCGAATCATCTAACAAGGGTATATCACGGGAACCTATGAACAATCTCAGCAAATATTCATTGATAAATCCATCACGAGTCTTCTCACACTAACTAAATCCTTTTAAAACATCCCCAAAAGAGCATATTGTGTGACATAGTCTAAACTAGATCAATCCGTTCAAATTTGGATCAATTCAGTTCTTATTCTAGACAATGTCGAATAAATCCCAAACTAGAAGCCAAATTTATTTAGAAACCCCAAAAAGACGTAGTTTCATCTATTACAATTTAAAATCTCCTCTAATGTGATGGAGGACATAATATACTGAATCCTTTGATTTATATGATAGTTGAGTTTCAATAAAATATGTTTATAGGGGATCTATATAGGAGATTCAAGATCACATACCTTAGTGGTTCTTTTTTGCTTGAACCATAAAGATTCAATAATTCTCGCCTTGCACCGTGGCGTGTTGTAAATCTAACGGTGTGGTTGCCATGAAATCAAAATTATATTTTTCAAAAATCTTAACAAAGTCAAAATGAGATTGTGTTATGAATACAACGTGTCAAAATTGAGATCATATTATTTTTTTCAAAAATCTTTCAGCCTCTAGAAAGTCCAAAAAAAATGTCACCCCAATCTAATAAATGATTCTCAAGTTATGACTACGACAAGGTAGGCATGATGCTGTATCGTGATTTTGTCTTGTGAGATGAAATTGTATGTTTTGGAATTGTTTTTTTTCCCGAACCTTTGTATCCATGAAACTCAATTAATTTTTTAGGGTTTATGTGTATTAGAACACATTCTTGAATATTCATTAAAAATTCTTTATTTGTTCTTGATTCGATACCCGATCTACTTCGTTTTATCATATATGTTTTATGAATCACTGTTTTGTAATTCAACCATTTCTCATGACTAAATATTATGTTGAAGTCTATTTTTGTGATGTCTTATAATAACCTTTAAGTTATAAAAAATGTTGTATTCATGCATCTTTGATTATTTGTCTTTTTGCATAACTAGTTGCAATCAAATCATCGTAACTTTGAGTCATGTCATCTTGATGATTAAAAATGGTTCTTTTAGTAGTTTAGTCCTCTGATCATGTGGTCGGTTACTGCCTAACTAATCTACCTTACTAGTTACCATGGTCAAACGAACTAGAGTTGTCCAGTCTTAGGTTTCACTAACCAAATATTGGCGTTAGTTGCCTGAGGTGACCAAATGTGTTAAGAATTATCCTTGCATTTAGTCAGTTATGTCCGGATCTTATCATCCCTATGACTGCAATGGTTTTCCTAAATTCAATGAACTTCTTGTTCTTAATCTGCCCTAAAGGCGAGAATATATATGAAGTAAGTTGGCGAACTTCTTGTTCTTGGTCTTACATAAAGGCGAATCATACATGAAATAATTTGATGAACTTATTATTCTTAGTTTGCTATAATGGAGAGATCACACATGACATTTAGTGGTATGTCATGTTTTTTGGTTTGAGTTCTAATGTGTTGCTGAGATGTATTTGACTTTGACTCTTGGCTAGGTGCACATCTCTCCATACTAATAAAAAAATGACATCATTCATTAATAGAATAGCACTACACCAAAACTGGCGATTGGTCACGGCCAAAATCCCTTACCAAAACTGTGGGTCGCGGACTTGGGCCGTGACCATTTCGGGAGTGACCAATTTTGTGGGTCGTGACCCAAGTCCATGACCAAAAAATGGTCACGGCATAGAGGGGTCACGACCGATGGTCGCGGACTTGGGACGTTACCCATGCCATGACGGGTCGCAGTCCTCGTCCATGACCCACAACGGTGACAAATGGGTCACGGTTAAAGTCCGCGACCCACGACCGTGATAAATAAATAAATAAAAATTGGTCGCGGCCAAAGTCCGCGACCCACAACCGTGACCAAAAAAAAAAAAAAATGGTCGCGGCCCAAGTTCATGACCCACAACCGTAACAAATTGGTCACAGACTTGGGCCGCGACCCACAACTATGATGAAAAAAAAGAAAAAAAAATGGTCGCGGACTTTGGCCGCGGCCATTTTTATGCGTGACGAAAAAAATAAAAATGGTCATGGAAAAAGTCCATGACCATATTTAACTATCATTTAAAAAAATGTATTTTTTTGGTCAAATCCTAAAATTGAGGGTCCTGTGAGTGCACCGTCGGTTGCTACGTGTAACGTTGTACGCGTACGAGGTGTTATAAATATTTATTATTGGCAGAACAATAAAACAAATCACAAATTACGAATTGAGAACGTTGTTAATAAACAAGTATATACACAAACTAAAAAAATATTACAACTCTTGATAATTCACACACCAAAAAAAAAATTGGGCAGAGTTTCCTCTATTTTCTTGACATTCTAAACCCTGTAAATGTAAAACCTGCTTATTATAAAGCCCGCACGACCATAAAATTCAACAATCAAATTATAAAAGCCCGCACGGCCATAAAAATAAACAATAAAAGCCCCCCCAACTGTAACACATAAAAAAACATAATCTTCATGTTGAAAACCATTGCCTCCTTCATTTGTTCCACGTGCAAAAATCCTACAAATGATAGGATACAAAAAAAAATCAGTAACCAAGTAGTTTTACAAAAAAATTAATCAAGCTGAAAAATTGCATATATGAGTTAAAATTATCAGCATATCAATGTTTTTAAGTCTAAGTCTAGAAATATTCAAATTACTATCGTATTCACAAATCGGGAGTCCCGCGGCTGCATGAACAGTTCCTACGAGTTACATTGGTCCCGTGTGAGGTGTTGATGCCACACATAGGGGCGTACGAGGGCTATTTTGAGTTTTCACCCACTAACGCTATGTTTTTAAGCCTAAGTCTAGAAATATTCAAATTACTGTCGTATTCTCAAACCGAGAGTCTCACGACTACGAGGTCAGTTCCTACGAGTTACATTGGTCTCGTGGGAGGTGTTGGTGCCACCCACGGGGCCGTTCAGGGGCTGATTTGGGTTTTCACCCTCTAGCACCATGTTTTTAAGCCTAAGTCTAGAAATATGAAAATTACAGTCATATTCCCAAACCTGGAGTCCCGTGGCTGCACGGTCCGTTCCAACGAGTCACATTGGTCTCGTGGGAGGTGTTGGTGCCACCCACGGGGCTGTTCGGGGACTATTTCGGGTTTTCACCCTCTAACGCCATGTTTTGCCTAAGTCTAGAAATATTCAAATTACCATCGTATTCACAAATTGGGAGTCCCGCGGCTGCCTGAACAGTTCCTACGATTCACATTTGTCCCGTGGGAGGTGTTGGTGCCACCTACAGGGCCGTTCGGGGGTTATTCTGGGTTTTCACCCTCTAACGCCATGTTTTTAAGCCTAAGTCTAAAAATATGCAAATTACCACTGTATTCCCAAATCGAGAGTCTCATGGTTGCACGGTCAGTTCCTACGAGTCACATTGGTCCCGTGGGAGGTGTTGGTGCCACCCACGGGGCCGTTCGGAGGCTATTTCGGGCATTCACCCTCTAAAGCCCTGTTTTTAAGCCTAAGTCTAGAAATGTTCAAATTACCGTCGTATTTACAAACCGGTTGTCTTGTGACTCTGTGAAAAGTTTCTACGAGTTACATTGCTTCCGTGGGAGGTGTTGGTGCCACACACGGGGCCGTGCGGGGGCTATTTCGAGTTTTCACCCACTAACGCCATGTTTTTAAGCTGAAGTCTAGAAATATTCAAATTACCATCGTATTCTCAAAGTGGTAGTCCAGCGGCTACGCGGTCAGTTCCTATGAGTTACATTAGTCCCATGGGAGGTGTTGGTGCCAACCACGGGGCCGTTCATGGGTTGTTTCGGGTTTTCACCCTCTAATGGCATGTTTTGCCTAAGTCCAGAAATATTTAAATTACCATCGTATTCTCAAACATGGAGTCCCACGGTTGCGCTGTCAGTTCCTATGAGTCACATTGGTCCCGTGGGAGGTATTGGTGCAACCCACGGGGCTGTACGGAGGCTGTTTCGGGTTTTTCCCACTAACGCCTTATTTTTAATCCTATGTCTAGAAATATTCAAATTACCATCGTATTCACAAATCGGGAAGTCCCGTGGCTACGTGAACAATTCCTATGATTTACATTGGTCCCGTAGGAGGTGTTGGTGCCACAAACGGGGCCGTACGGGGGTAGTTTCGAGTTTTTACCCACTAACGCCATGTTTTTAAGCCCAAGTCTAGAAATATTCAAATTACCGTTGTATTCTCAAATCGGGAGTCCCGCGGCTACGCGGTCAGTTCCTGCGAGTTATATTGGTCTCGTGGGAGGTTTTGGTGTCACCCACGGGGCCATTCGTGGGTTGTTTTGAGTTTTCACCCTCTTACGCCAAGTTTTGCCTAAGTCTAGAAATATTCAAATTTTCGTCGTATTCGCAAATTGGGATTCCCGCGGCTGCACGGTCAGTTCCTACGAGTCACATTAGTCCCGTGGGAGGTGTTGGTGCCACCCACGGGACCGTTCGGGGGTTATTTTGGATTTTCACCCTCTAACGCCATATTTATAAGCCTAAGACTACAAATATGCAAATTCCCATCATATTCCCAAACCGGGTGTCCCGTGGCTGCACGATCAGTTCTTACAACTCACATTGGTCCCGTGGGAGGTGTTGGTGCCACCCACGGGGACGTTCGGGGGCTGTTTCGAGTTTTCACCCTCTAAAGCCATGTTTTTAAGCCTAAGTCTAGAAATATTCAAATTACTATCGTATTCACAAACTGGGAGTCCCGCGTCTACGTAAACAGTTCCTACGAGTTACATTGGTCCCGTGGGAGGTGTTGGTGCCAACCATGGGGCCGTCCGGGAGCTGTTTTGGGTTTTCACCCACTAATGCCATGTTTTTAAGCGTAAGTCTAGAAATATTCAAATTATCATCGTATTATCAAACCGAGAGTCCCGCGACTGGACGCTCAGTTCCTACGAGTTACATTGGTCCCGTGGGAGGTGTTGATGCCACCCACGGGGCCATTCGGGGGCTGTTTTGGATATTCACCCTCTAAAGCCATGTTTTTAAGCCTAAATCTAGAATTATGCAAATTACAATCATATTACCAAAACTGGGAGTCCCGCGGCTGCACGATTAGTTCCTACGAGTCATATTGGTCCTGTGGGAGGTGTTGGTGCCACCCATGGGGCCGTTCGGGGTCTAAATTCATGTTTTTAAGCCTAAGTCTAGAAAAATGCAAATTACCATCGTATTCTCAAACCGGGAGTCTCGCGGCTGCGCGATTAGTTCCTACAAGTTACATTGGTCCCGTGGGAGGTGTTGGTGCCACCCACGGGGCCGTTCGTAAGTTGTTTCGAGTTTTCACCCTCTAACCCCATGTCTTGTCTAAGTTTAGAAATATTCAAATTACCATCGTATTCTCAAATCGGGAGTCCTGCGGCTGCGCAGTCAGTTCCTACGGGTTACATTGGTTCCGTGGGAGGTGTTGGTGCCACCCACGGGACCGTACGAGGGCTGTTTAGGTTTTTCACCGACTAACGCCATATTTTTAAACCGAAGTCTAGAAATATTCAAATTTCCATCGTATTCTAAAATTGGGAGTCCCGGGGCTGCACAGTCAGTTACTACGAGTTACATTGGTCTCGTAGAAGGTGTTGGTGCCACCCATGGGGCCGTTCGGGGGCGGTTTTAGGTTTTCACCCTCTAACGACATGTTTTTAAGCCTAAGTTTATAAATATACAAATTACTATTATATTCCCAGACCGGGAGTCCCGCGGATACGCGGTTAGTTCCTACGAGTCACATTGGTCTTGTGGGAGGTGTTGGTGCCACCCATGGGGCCGTTCAGGGGATGTTTTGGGATTTCACGCTCTAAAGTCATGTTTTTCGGCCTAAGTCTAGAAATATGTAAATTACCGTCGTATTTTCAAACCGGGAGTCCCACGGCTACGTGGTTAGTTCCTACGAGTTACATTGGTCCCGTGGGAGGTGTTGGTGCCATCCCCGGGGCCGTTCAGGGGTTGTTTTGGGTTTTCACCCACTAACGCCATGTTTTTAAGCCTAAGTCTAGAATTATGCAAATTATCGTCGTATTCTCAAACCGTGAGTCATGCGGCTGCGAGGTTAGTTCCTACGAGTTACATTGGTCCCGTGGGAGGTGTTGGTGACCCCATGGGGCCGTTGAGCGGTTGTTTTGGGTTTTCCCCACTAACACCATGTTTTTATGCCTAAGTCTAGGAAATATGCTAATTATCATCCTATTCTCAAACCGGGAGTCCCGCGGCTGCGTGATAAGTTCCTACGAGTCACATTGGTCCCGTGGGAGGTGTTGGTGCAACCCACGGGGCCATTTCAGGTTTTCACCCTCTAAAGCCATGTTTTTAAGCCTAAGTCTAGAAATATTTAAATTACCATCGTATTCTCAAACAAGGAGTCTTGCGGTTGCGTGATCAGGTCTTACGGGTCACATTGGTCCCGTGGGAGGCATTACTGCCACCCACAGGGCCGTTCGATAGCTGTTTAAAATTTTCACCCACTAACGCTATGTTTTTAAGCTGAAGTAAAAAATTATGGAAATTACCATCGTATTATCAAACCGGGAGTCCATGGCCGCGCGGTCAGTTCCTACGAGTTATATTGGTCCCATGGGAGGCGTTGGTGACACCCACAGGGCCGTTCAGCGATTGTTTCGGGTTTTCCCCCACTAACGCCATGTTTTTAAGCCTAAGTCTAGGAAATATGCAAATTATCGTCATATTCTCAAAGTGGGAGTCCCGCGACTGCGCGATCAGTTCTTACGAGTCACATTGGTCCCGTGGGAGGTGTTGGTGCCACCCACGGGGCCATTTCAGGTTTTCACCCTCTAAAGCCATATTTTTAAGCCTAAGTCTAGAAATATTCATATTACCCTTGTATTCTCAAACCGGGAGTCCCACGGCTGCGCAGTCAGGTCTTACGAGTCACATTGGTCCCGTGGGAGGCGTTAGTACCACCCACAGGGCCGTTCGGGGCTGTTTCAGATTTTCACCCACTAACGCTATGTTTTTAAGCTGAAGTCGAAAATTATGGAAATTACCATTGTATTCTCAAACCGAGAGTCCCATAGCTGTGCGGTCAGTTCCTACGAGTTATATTGGTCTCGTGGGAGGTGTTGGTGCCACCCACGAGGCCGTTCGAGGGTTTTTTCGGATTTTTACCTTCTAACGCCATATTTTTAAGCCAAAGTCTAAAAAAATGCAAATTACCATTGTATTCTCAAATCGGGAGTCCCGCGGCTGCACGGTCAGTTCCTACGAGTTACATTGGTCTCGTGGGAGGTGTTGGTGCCACCCACGGGGACGTTCGGGGGTCGTTTTAGGTTTTCACCCTCTAAAGCCATATTTTTAAGCCTAAGTCTAGAAATATTTAAATTACCGTCGTATTCTCAAATTGGGAGTCATGCGGCTGTGCGTTTAATTCTTACGAGTCACATTTGTCCCGTGGGAGGTGTTGTTGCCACCCACAGGGCCGTTCGGGGGCTGTTTTGAATTTTCACCGTCTAAAGACATATTTTTAAGCGTAAGTCTAGAAATATTCAAATTATTGTTGTATTCTCAAACCGGGAGTCCCGGGGCTGCACCGTTAGTTACTACGAGTTACATTGGTCCTATGGGAGGTCTTTGTGCCACCCACGGGACAATTCGGGGGTTTTGTTTGGGTTTTCACCCTCTAACGCCATGTTTTTAAGCCCAAGTCTTGAATTATTCAAATTACCAACGTATTCTCAAACCGAGAGTCCCGCGACTGTGTGATCAGTTCCTACGAGTTACATTTGTCCCGTGGGAGGTGTTGGTGACACCCACGGGGCCGTTCGTGAGTTATTTTGGGTTTTCCCCCACTAACGCCATATTCTTAAGCCTAAGTCAAGAAATATTCAAATTATCATCATATTCTCAAACCGGGAGTCCCGCGGCTGCGTGGGCAGTTCTTACGAGTCACATTGGTCCTATGGGAGGTGTTGGTGCCACTCACGGGGCCGTTCGGGGGCTGTTTTGGGTTTTCACCCTCTAACACGATGTTTTTAAGCCTAAGTTTAGAAATATACAAATTATCATTGTATTCTCAAACCGGGAGTCCCGCGGCTTCTTGGTCCGTTCCTATGAGTCACATTGGTCCCGTGGGAGGTGTTAGTGCCACCGACGGGGCCGTTCGAGGGCTGTTTTGGGTTTTCACCCTCTAACTTCATGTTTTTAAGCCTAAGTCTAGAAGTGTGCAAATTATCATCGTATTCTCAAATCGGGAGTCTCATGGCTGAGCTATCAGTTCTTACCAGTTACATTTTTCCCGTGTGAGGTGTTGGTGCCACTCACGGGACCGTTCGCGGGTTGTTTCGAGGTTTTTCCCTCTAATGCCATTTTTTAAGCCAAATTCTTAATATTTTAAAATTTATCCTGATACTCTCAAACCGGGGGTCCCATGATTGCGCAAGCAGTTGCTACGAGTTACATTGGTCCCGTGCAAGGTGTTAGTGCCTCTCATGGGGCCATTCGGCTATTTTAGGGTTTTGCTATCTAACGCCATTTTTTAAGCCTAATTACTTATATATGCAAATTATTGTCGTATTCTCAAATTGGGGGTCCCGTGATCGCGTGGTCTATTCCTACGAGTTTCATTGGTCTCGTGTGAGGTGTTAGTGCCACCCACGGGGATGTTCAGGGGCTATTTTGGGTTTAGGCCATCTAACGCCATATTTTTAAGCCTAATTCCTTATATTTTCAAATCATCCTCATATTCTCAAATCGGCAGTCCCTTTATCGCGCGATCAGTTCCTACGAGTTACATTGCTCACGTGCGAGGTGTTGGTGCCTCTCACGGGGCCATTCGGGGGTTATTTCGGATTTTCACCCTCTAACGCCTTATTTTTATGCTTAACTCCTCATATTTTAAAATTATCATTGAATTCTCAAACCGGGAGTCCCGAGATCACGCAGTCTGTTCCTACATGTTACATTGGTCCCGTGAGAGGTGTTGGTGCCTCTCACGGGTCCGTACGAGGGTTGTTTTGTATTTTTGCTATCTAACGCCTTGTTTTTAATCTTAAGTCCTAATATTTTAAATTATCATCGTATTATCAAATCGGAAATCCCGTGATCGCGGGGTCAGTTCCTACGTGTTACATTGGTCCCGTGACAGGTGTTAGTGCCATATTTTTAAGTTTAAGTCTAGACATTAGAAAGTTATCGTCGTATCCCGTACTCCTTCTAATTATCTCATACTCCTTCTAATTATCTCATACTCCTTCTAACATATTATCCAACAACAAGTCAACAACCAATAATTATCCAACAACCAAACCAAACAAAACCAATAATTATCCTGTACTCCTTCTATCATCTAATAGATTTAATAGATAATGCATATCAATTATATAACTAATTTAGTTATAGTACAGAGTACCTGGTGTCTAATGAAGAACTGGTATGTAATGAAGAAATGGTATCCAATTGTTTAGATCTGCAATACGTAAACAATGTGTTATGAAGAACGGGACTCAAATGAACCGACACCCGTATTAGTGCCATTAGTATTGACTTTAACAGTCATTGCACTTGGAAAACACCAAGAAATTAGTCGTTGATCAATGCCCCCGAGTGTAGGTACAATTACTTAACTAAATATATAATCAAACAACTTAAACCAAATTAACTAAATGTACAATCATATAGGGGTATATAATACACCATAAATTGACACCAATGCGCATTGTTACTGACTATAAAACTCGTGATACACCAATTCAACAACATCTTCTACGAAATAGCTGCACAAATCTGAAAATAAAGAATTCGAATCAATATAGTGTGAAGGAATCTAATTTACCCCTCAAACAACCGCATAGAAAATAGACAATAAAGAAAAAATTGATTCACACAGACAATAAATAAAAAATTGATTCACACAGACAATAAAGAAAAAATTGATTCAAAGAACAAAATAAAGCCCGTGAAATAAGACTTATGTTATGCCAAACAAAATGCCATGTAAGAGACCCACGCATATCATGGCTTGTTCTCACAACACACTGATGTAAAGGGTTATATAAAACAAACAGTAAAACCTAGATGATTAATAAAGTGAGGCATAGAAGTTCTCTATAAAAAGTGATACAAAAGAGGAATAATGAAGTCCGCATAAAATTTATTAGACAGAATTGGAACATACCTTTGCAAGGATAAGTCCAAGATCTTAGTTTTTTTTTATCTTAATCACTATGTAATAGAGACAACATTAGTAAAAAACAACTGAGGAATAATGAAATAAACAAATACTTGTGAAAGAACATAGGAATATAATACCTTTGAAAGAAAGCATAACTGTCCACACCAACAATCTTGTTAATTCCTCAAAGAAATATTCCCTATACAATAGGATAATTTTAAATAAGCCTAACAACAGTAAACAAAATACCAATAAATGGATTATATATTATTTTCCCATAAATCAACAACTTCTACTTCGAGCACCTACTGCGTGAGAAGGAGGAGGAGTTTTTACCGAAACCCCAACGACCCTCATTTTTAATATTTAATATTTTTTTATCTCTTATATCTTGTCAACACAACTAAAATTAGATTATACTTAATGGATCAAAATGCGTACCTACCTTGTCATATAAGGAATATAAGAAGGATTTACAGTACACTATTTTGGAAATTTGATAAAAAGATAGAAAAATCATTAACAAAAAGCAATCAATCTGAATGCCAGCAAACATGTAAACATGATTTTATAAAAAAATGTAATAAAACTGACAACATGAACATTACATTAGATTGATGCATTGAGTCCATAATAGTCTATCTTAACTTAATTTACTTCCATATCCTACATTCCTTATGTATATTGCCTAATTAAAAGGTATGTCTCGAGTGAGCATCAAGGTTGTGCAAATGAGATTTCCCAATGTGACTAAGAAATGGGTTATGTAAATTTGATAATGTTGAAATCAATGTTTTCCCTTTTTTCTATACACATCATGAGATGGTTGTGTTAATGGAAAATCAGACTATAATAAAAAAAATGTTTGAAATAAAAAACATCAGCAAGCAACCCTGAACTAACCTTATGCAAAACCCGATCTTCGTGCCATTAAGTCCGACCGATTACAAAATCCACTGCCCCAGAGTTAAATCTTGGACCTCGATGGAAACCCCACCTTACCCGGGGTTTAGCTGAAGCTCAATCTCCAAATCCGAAACCCATAGAGGGGACGCCGCCAGGGAGACGGAGGGAGGAGGCAAGCGAGAGAGAGAGATGGAGAGATGAAGGCAACGTATGGGGAGGGTTTCGTTGGGGGAAATGAACGAAACAAAGTAGCGGATGGGAGAAAATACTAACACCGCCCTTTTTTTTCATATTGAACGTGGTCAGGGCTCTCAGCCGTGATCCACCAACAAAACTGTTTAATAAAATCATACTATCCCATTAATTTGCGTATGGTCACGGCCCATATCCGTGACCCCTCCCAAGAAATGGTCACGGCCCTCAGTCGTGACCCTTAGTGTGTGTGTTTTCTACTTGATCATGCCTATGGTCACGGCCCAAGTCCGTGACCCATCCGCGACCAAGCTTAGAGGGAATTTTGGCACGAATTAGGTGCCAAAATGGTTATGCCCTGGTCAAGGCCCAAGTCCGTGACCCACAATGGTCAGGGATTTGGTCCGTGACCACTTGCAAAGAATCAATGACTCAGTATGTTAGTGAATATGGTCACGCCAAATATTGAGTTGGTCATGGACCAAGTTCGCGACCAGTTTGTCGCGGACTTGGGCCGTGACCCACTTGGCGTGACCATTCGCAAGATTTGGTGTAGTGATATGTTCTTATTTATCATTGAAAGAGGGTTACAAGAAATGAATGAGCTTGAAATTGAAATACTTTACATGTTTATTGATAATATTTCCTTAGGTGCTTGGCATTCCAAACGTTCTTGAACTGCTCTTCTTCAAAGGTTTAAATTCTATGAGTCCATGATCGGATAACTAAAAATTTCTCTACGGACCATACTCGTAAGGCTCCAGCTTATTTCGATTCTGAATGACTTCTTTAGCGTGTAATCTCCCTCCTTAAAAGTTATCGGTTTTACTTTATTTTGTAAAATCGAGCAATTCGTTGTTGGTATACTACCACCCAAAGCACTGCATGTTCTCTAACTTCCTTTACAAGGTCTAGATCTATCCTTCTCATTAGGTTGGTCTTTAGTGAGTTAAAATTTAGAACACGGTGACTTAGTAGACAAATTTTTGTTTGGACCACTGACTCGACTCTGAAGGCTAACATATAAGGAGTCTTACCCATTATTATTCCCAGCATTGTTCGGTATGCCCAAAGGACACTTAGGAGTTTATTGATCCCATTTACTTTAGGATCATCTAGTCTATTTTTCATTACTCGGGAAGATTTTTATTTGTTACCTCTATTTTCGCGTTGCATTTTGGATTAGAAGATGTAGAATGTATGGATTTTAGATTGAATGTAGTAGTCTTTGAATTCCTGATTGTCAAACTGTGTCCCATAGTCGGTGATGAAGGTGTACGACATTCCATAATAATAAATAATGTTCTTCTAGATGAAATGGAAGACCTTCTCATATGGCATTTCCACCACGGGTTCAACCTCTACCCATTTCGTGAAATAGTCCATTGCTACAACTAGATATTTGAACCTTCCTCTTATTTTTGGTAGAGGGCCGATTAGGTCCATAATGCACGTGGAAAATGGATAAGGTAACATGATCAACGTGAGAAAATACCATGGACTCTTATGTATTATGGCATAATTTTTGGCATTTATCACACCTCCTTGCATAATTTTCATAGTCTACCTTTGGGGTAGGCAGATAGTAGCCTTGCATGGCTACTCGCTTCTCCAATTATCATCTAGATAAATGTGATACATAAGAGCCTTCATGTACTTATTGAATAATGTCACGAACTTTGTCTAAATGGACATATCTAAGTAAATCAATGATGAATCCTCTTCTAAATAGGATTCCCCTCTAAAGAACGTATCTCGCTATTTTGTATCTGACTCTTCTGGCTTCTTTGGGGACTTTTGGGAGAATGCTGATATCTAGGCATGCTTGTATTGGATCCATCCATGATGTCCCTAAGTCTAGTTCCATTATATTGACAATTCTTTATATGCACTCCGATGTGTGAGATTCTCCACTATAACTATTCTTCTAAACTTTATCCTTGTAGCTAGCATCAATCGGGTGCATCTGCTCGACATTTTTTGACCTCATAATTATTACCATCTTGACCGCTAAGAAATCTGTTAATTACTCTTTGGCTTTGGCCAAGTATCTTTCCATAGACTCTTCTTTGGTCTCATAGATTCCTAGAACTAAGTTTACTATGAGTTGATAATAACTCTATGCTAGTACCTATTCGGCGCCAATAGTGGACACCAATTTGAACCCCGTATGATCTCTTCATACTGTACCTCATTATTGGAGGCCTCAAATTGGAATCTAAGGCATATTCCACATTAATTTCATCTGGCATTACGATGATTAAACCTTCTCCATTGCCACTTTCACAAGATGAATCATCTACGAACATTAGCTAGACATGAGGGACTTCTTTGAAATCTCCTTCGATTAAGTTCCCGTAATTAAATAATTTTTTTATTTTCTTTAAGTCACGAGCAATGTCTTCCTATTTGACCGATGACCCTGGGACCTCAGTATTGTGGTTGGATGGATTAATGGTTAGGTTATTTCCCATATGAGTCTACTTATTTGATTAAATTGGTGATCTCTCTTACGAATAAGTCTGCTCGATCTACTTTAGAGATAAACTTACTTCCATGGAAGTTTATTTTTCCACTTTTACTGCTGAGCTCTCTTCCGCAGAAGTTGACCCAATAAATTTTTCTTCGTAACTGAATTCATCAATAAAATCTACCATGGCTTGGCCTTTAATACCCATTCTGGGTTCATATTGGATGTCTTACTCTCCTAGTTCTACAATTCGAGCCATCAGTCTACCTAATTTATTAGGTTTATGGACAACTTGACACATAGGCAAGTTTGTGTAGGCAACAATAGTATGTTCCTGGAAGTATGGCTTCATCCTTCGAGAAGCCCCAATTAGGGACAAGGCTACTTTTTCCAGCCTTGGACATCGAATTTATCCTACCAGGTATGCTTTTCTAGAATATTAAACTTGTTTTTATACCCTATTTTCTTACCAGACGAATGTCGAATTGATCGCTGATTAGGATACAACCAAGTAAAAGTAAAGTTTCTTCCCCAGGACATGCCTTAATAGCAGAGGTGGAGATCTCAGATATTTCTTCATTTCCAAGAATGCGCCCTCATATTCATCATTACATTCAAATGTGTTTCCCAATACTTTAAAGATGGGTTGGAACTTGTCGGTATCTGCGAAACAAATCGGTTTAACACGGCCACATGCCCTGCCAACCTCTGCACTTCCTTTTTGCTCGTTAGAGGTTACATGTTGATCAATGCTTGAATTTTAACTGGGTTAGCTTTAATGCCTCTTTAATTGAATATGAATCCAAAGAACATCCCTTCTCTTACTCCAAAGACATATTTCATTGGGTTGATCTTCATTCTATATTTTTTTTAGCTCGTCGAATGTCTGCCCCAATTCTCTGATGTGGTCGATAGCTGTTTGCTTTTAGTGAGCATGTCATTAATTTAAACCTCCATGTTTTTGCATATCTTTTCTTTGAATTCTTTGTCTACTAGCCTTTGTTACGTCGCTCTAGTGTTTTGAGACTAAAGGGCTTGGGATAATCGAATTCTTATCTTGATGTTTTGGCTTCATTTTGATTTGGTTGTATCCAGAGTATGCATACATAAAACGAAGCAGTTCATGTCTTGAAGTAACGTCGACCAACTGATCAATTTTAGGTAGAGGATTGTGATCCTTCGAGCATGATTTGTTTAGGTCGGTGAAGTCAACACACATACGCCACATGTTATTCTTTTTTCTAACCATCAGTACATGAGAGAGCCCATCCGGATACTTGACATCTCGAGTAAAGTTTTTTTCCAAGTTCTCCGCAACTTCTTGTACATCCAGGTTCTTCTCTTGGCCGAAGTCATATTATTTTTGTTTGACGAGCTTGGCATCCTTGAATATGTTTCACTCATGATAGATGAATTTAAGATCAATCCCCTGTATGTTATAATGACTCTAAGTAAATACTCTCCTCCATTGCCTAAGAAAATCAACCAATTCTTTAAGAGGGTAGGATTTTAATATTGAGACGATCAGGGCTGTTCTCTCTGGGTGTTTGTCATCCAAGATAATTGATTCTATATTTTCTATGACCTACTCCTTACTTATTTCTTCCTCTTCTCGAGGATCCAACATTTTGATTTGGTAGGTTATGGTTAGTTTATTTTATTCCTGTTGGTGGATCGAGGTATAGTAAAACTCCCTAGCTTCTGCTTGACTTATTTTCACCACACATACCCTATAATGAGTGGGGAACTTCATGCAATGTTGCACGATGGAGGAAACTGCTTCAAATTTCTTCAGCCCCACCCGATCGAAGATACGGTTGTATGCTGAGTCGATGTTCTTATCTAGGATGACTAAATGAAATATCTTTATTCTATAGTTGGGCCACGTGCCGATCACAACCTCTAACTTAATTGTGCCTAAATGGAAACACCTTTTCTCCTAAGAACCCAGTAAGTGGTCGTTAATATGCTTCAAGCTTGTTGTCCCTCAATCTCAGACTCTTGAAATAGTTTTAGAACAAAACATCAACATAACTACCATTATCGATCAAAATCCTTGTAACCCTACTTTTATGTACAATAATAGAGACGACTAACAGGTCATCGTGTGGATATACACATCAAACAAATCATCTTTGGAGAATATAACTATAAGGAGATCTTTATTTACCTTCCTAGGATGGGTATCCACAGTTTCGATCAGGTTGATCTATTTATGTGAGTGCATGCCTTTGCATCATTGAGATAGGCTTTCCTTTCTACGGGCTCTTCGCCTCCTCAACATCCCCTCTTGTAATGAAATTACATCCAAAAGATATTATTTTTACCTCATGTATAGGCTCCTTACACCTTTAGGAAAGATTTGGGTCTGCCTCGAAATCATCTTCTCTTCCTTTTTTATTCTCGTCAGACCTTTGGCATGGAGACTCCAACCATATTTAGTCTTATAATCATCCATTTGATCTGTTCGAACACCTTTCTCCACAAACTTCAATAATTTTCCCCTCCTAATTATATTTTATGTCTCCTTCTTCAGGTCCGCAATTATCAGTATTATGGTCGTGATCCTTATCAAATTCATGATATTTTCTCCCGTCCCTTCTTTTTTCTAGGGATTTTAGTTTATCGGGCCACTTAGGTCTTTGTTTCCATGGGTTTCCTGAAGGATATGACGGACATTAATGGTTAAAGGAGTATATTCCTCATGCCTCTTTAGTTTGTCAACCTTCTTATCTTACTGCTCTTTCTTCATCAAGCTTTTATTGGGGTTATTTTTGGAGCTATTAACTCCGTGGTAGCTATATCTTCTTCAACATTCATAATATTCTCGGTTTTGTCTAATAACTAAGTCATTATTTTGGGTGTCTCCTTAGTTAATGCCAAGTACAGCTATTCTGACAAAAGACCACTCATTAGGGTTGCGATGGCTATTTTCTCATCTTAATCAATCACATTTTACTTATCGCTGTTAAAATGGGTGATGAACTCTCAATTTGTCTCATCGACCTTCTATTGAACATTCAACAAACGAGTTACCCTCTTAAGGGGAGTAGTTCCAAAGTTGATGTTGCTGATGAAGAGATTAAACAACTATTAAAAACTTGATATTTACCCTTATGGTAGACTATTGTACCAGATTTGTGCGGATCCTATGATCGTACTAGAGAATGCTCGATAATGAATCTCATCCAGTATAGAACAAATATCGATGGAGGCCTTATATTTTTCTATGTGCAGCACTGGACCAGTCTTGCCATCATACTTCGGGGTTGCCATGGGCGGTCTGAACTTTGTACGTATAGGATAACCAAAAATTGACGGGGTGAACGGAGATCCTTTTGACAAATCCTTTGTGCAAAGGATCCTTTGATTTAGCGATCACCTCCAAGAGATCTTTTAAATGTTGTATTGACGCTTTCTAGTGTTGATCCTACTGTTCGGCCATGACTAGGATGGATTTTCCCAATCGATTGTGACTTTCTTCCAAACACTCTTTTCAAAATGTTTGTTCGGTGTGTGTTGACTACGTGCTATAGCCCTAGGTCTATCCAAACACTCAGTCTTCATACCAATTGAGCTTAAGTATTTTCCATGTTGTTTGGATACAACGAGTTCCCTATAAGTTGCATCCTCGATGCTTGTGGGATTAGGTGATCAAAAGTAGATCATTTGCTCAACTTCTCATGTATGTTAGGCCTTTTTTCAGAGAAGGTTTATTTTGCCATCAAAACCAGTTGTTCTGAGAGATGAGGTAGCTACCGAGCGGTACAACTTATCGCTTCGAGATCCAGAATATATAGACTTGTTCTCTTCTTTATGTGATCCCCTACTTAGACTCCTTAGGTTTTCTAATGCCCGAGTGCAATGAGTATACGTTCCTCCTTAGCATGGAGCTAAAGGTGGCATTTTCACTCTTCTACTTAGACGTTCACCTCCTATCGGGTTGGAAGATTATTCTCCAGGTCTACCCTGTTTAGCCTGGAGTGTCGTCATCAGCTTCTTAATATTTTCTTGCATTGCTTCTTAGCCTCTATCCAAGCTCATGAAAATACCTTATATGTTCCCCATTATAACAGTGGTTAATAGTGGAATGGTTTCATTTACATGACTCACCTCTAAATCTTCTCCCATTTTCAAGGAATGCACATGGTATCTGAATAGTTATGGTTCGAGGGTTTGTGGATAGGAGGTGGTAGGAAATAAAAAATATCTTGTGTTTCCCACAAATGGAGCCAATCTGTTATTGTCTAAAAATGGTATATGGATTTTACGGGTCTTACCCGATTAATACCAATAATAAACTATAATAAAGAAATAGATTAACGATATATATTTAAGAGAGACGAGAAACAAAGGAGGTAAGAGATTAATGTGGTTCAGCCTAATGAGGTGCCTATATCCACAGGTGTAATGTTATTTGTATTAACCATGAAAGAATGGATATGATACCTCAAGACTCTCTCTAAGTTTTGTGTATCTCTATAAGGTTGAGTTTTTTTAGATGCCTTTGTTGTGTGTCATTGAGTGTTATTTATAGGATGATTTATGTGTGTGCAAGAGAGAGTGACATGGAGAGAGAGATAAGTGGAAGTGATGGAATGCCTTCATAAGTCAGGCAGTTACACATTTATACATTCTAGGAGACAACTAATGACGAGATAAATACAATTAACTGAAAAGACTAATCCCACATGTGGGTAATTGATGTTGTAAATATCCCCACTTATGGCCCACATGTGTGTTTGGTAAATAACAATATTACTTCATCTAAGTCAGCCACCTAGTCGTACAAGAATAATACCGAGTCAACCAAAAACATGACGTGTTGATCATATTTAGTGAATAAGATGATCATCTTCTAATAACAGCTGTCATAATACCATTGGTCCATGTCACATTCCATATTTATAATATAACAATGATCTTATCCTTTTTGGGGAAAAAAAAATCTCAATCTAAGAAAAGAAAATTCTTCCAAAAAATAAATGTTTTGAATAAGATAAAATTTTTTAAGTTGGGTAAGAAAGGTTTTGAAAAAGAGAGAGGAGAGTACCCTAAGAAAGATGAGGAGAGATGTTATTAGTGTGAGGGTAAGGGAGATAAAGTTCACGAGTGTGCTATGAGGCTAAAGAGAGAGGGAAAAGTCAAAGATGCCTACAATGCCACTCTTAGTGATAGCGATGTCGATTCAGAATTCAGGGGATGAAGCACCTCATGGACGTAACTTCATTGCATTAATGGCCAATCATGTTACTACATTGAGTATGTCTCAAACCTATGAGAACGTGCCTAAACATGATGATCTTAATAATGACTCTAGTCATTTCGGAGAGAGTGAGGGAGATGACAATTTGAGTGAGGGAGAAATTGGCCTCTGACACGCTTACACCGAGCTTTACACCTAGTCCTTTAAAACAAAAAAGAAAGATAAATTTTTTTGTGCTTACGGTGTTATCTCTAGAGAAAGTGTTGAAAGAGTGGGGAAAGAGCGAGACCTCGATGAGAGTTTATTTAGGAGAGAGAGTTGCTTTATTGGAGGGGGAGAATGGTTACTTGACCAACAAAGTGGTTAGTCTTACGATAGATCTTCAAGCTTCATTGGAGAATCATGAGAAACTTTAAGCCCTTGTGTGCCAACTCAAAAAATATCGTGAATGTGCCTGGGAGGTCAAGGTTACTATATAGGATACATAAAAGAAGGTAACAAAGATGTTCCTTAGTCCCGCATTGGGTTTTAGGGAGAGACAACGAATAGGTTATAACGATGCATCCACTTTTCATTTTACACCCAAAATGATTCCTATGTTTGTTGTAGATTCATATGAGACTCGAACTAGCCCACCAAAGAGAGTTCAACCTAAACGAGCCAACGAAGGGAGAACTAAGAAAATCCATGTTTGCACCCATTCCAATAGGAGATGTCACCTTAGGGAATTTTATTACATGTTAGGAAGAAATCCATGTACACATACCCTCGCACAATGCTATAAAGACTTTTATAATCTTAAAGAGCAAGTTGAGTTCCTAGTCACCACTTCTCAAAGATTAAAGGATGAATTTCAAAGGATGTCTATGCCTTCTGAGAAATAAAATCCAACAACGATAAGGGGTAAAAAAAATTTACCTTTACTTAGGTACCTAACCATGATGCCAAAGCCCTTATTATTCACATTGCTTTAAAAGGTCAAGATACTTCCTAATGGTATTATAATAGTGGGTAATCTAGGTAAATGACCAGTGACAGGTCATACTTTACCAACTTTGTGGGTCGTAAGGAAGGCAAAGTCACCTTTAGATATGGGAGTGGGTCTAGAATTTTAGGATATGGTTGTGTTGAAATACCCGAATTTCCTAAGTAATATAATGTGTTATACGTCGAAGGGTTGAAAGTGAAATTGATTAGCATAAGACAACTTTACGATGCAAACTTTCTAAGAAAGTTCGACCGGTCCGAGCATAACGTGTACGATCAATCCGGTGAATTATTACTACAAGGTGTGAGGACCGATAATAATTTCTATGGGAACATTCCTAAGTCGTACTTTATGCAAAACAATACAACAGTCTCCTCTATGGACCTTAGTCATCAACGACTAGGTCATCTAAACCTTAGAGATCTTGGGAGATAAGTAAAGAAATACCTAGTTCGTGGTTTACCATTTCTTTGGAAACCAACTTCCTCGGTATGTGGTCCTTTCCAATAAGGAAAACAAATTTAAAGTCCTCATCGAAAGTTTAATAACATTACCACCTCTCGTGTGTGGGAGTTGATATAAATGGATCTTATGATCCCACACATATGGAGAGCATTGGTGGTAAGAGATACATTCTCATAATGGTCTATGAGTTTTAGAAATACTCTATCGTGATGTTTCTTAGAGAAAATTGTAATGTGATTGAGTTCCTAACAACCAAGTATCGTGTCTTACAAAACTAACATGGTGTCACTATTAATCCGATGCGTAGTGACAGTGACACTGAATTTAAAGAATCTGAAGTGGATAGATATTGTGATGGAGTGAGCATCAAGCACGAGTTTTAGACCATTCATACTCCTCAATAAAATGGTATTGTTGAGAGAAAGAACAGGACAATTCAAGAGATGGCTAGATCCATTCTTCTTAAGAGAATCGTGCTAAGACATTTTTAGGCAGAGGCAGTTAAATACGACATTCCATATGATAAATAGGGTATATCTTCATCCACACACGTTACAGACACCATATAAGTTGCGGATAGGGAAGAAACCCAACCTATCATATTTTCGACTCTTTAGGAGTCCTTGATACATTTTAAGAGACGGAGAGCAATTAGGAAAGTTCGACTCCCAAAGAGAAGAGGGGATATTTCTAGGTTATTCATCATCGAGTAAGTCTTATAAATGTTTAACCTTGCAAGATATAAGGTTATGGAATAAATAAATACCACGATTAGAGACAACAAGCCGCCTACGTCTATTAATCCTAACCTCGAGTGTGAGATTGATGTGACCCACGGTGACGATCCCATTATTCGTCATACTACCCCAGTGCACCCCGCTCTGGATTTAGATGATGCACCCTCTTAGTTCGAAAGAGTCATGACCTTTCTCCTATACGTGGTGATCCTACACCAGGGGGTCAAGACTTGCGCTCAACTTGAGAATGTGATTAGCTACTTTTACTTCACCTCCTTAGTAGACCGAAGAATGTGAAAGAAGCATTTAAGGACGTACATTGAGTTTGCACCATATAAGATAAGTTTCTTTTGTTTTGCACGAATGATGTATTCGAGGTAGTCCCCTTGTAACACTCGCCCCCGTGATTTTGACATTACCCCTATGATGTGGTAACTTGGTATGACCTATTTTGGCTTCATACTTTGTAAGATGGACCATGGGTACAATTTGGGTATTGTAATGGACCTAGTGCGATTAAACTGGATTTGTATGGCTTA